>JAIUCV010000249.1:600000-1142610 GCA_026724425.1 Erythrophleum ivorense | reverse complement strand
AAAAAGAAAAAGTTTTAACAAAATATTTTTTCATGTATTAAAGTTAAACACAACAGCTTATATTTTTATTATTAAAATTTTTAATAAAAATATAATTTATGTTAAAAATTATTTAAAAACTCAATCATGTAATGTTAAACTATAGAAATCATATATTTATTTATTAAAAAAATATAAAATAAATCATATTTTTATTAAAAAATTGATAATAAAAATATAAAAATTGTAACTAAATTTCCTTTTTTAATTAATAATTGTTAATAAGAAAGAGAGAACCATAAAAAAATATAACTAAATTCCTAAAAAATTATTTTTTTTCAAGTTCTTTTAATTTGAAATTTTTAAAAGATGTGTATAAAAAAAAAATTTAAAAGATAAAATTTATTTAACCAAATAAAAAGTTAAAGAAAAGTATACAGCATATCCCAAGCAATTAATCCTCTAAGAGGAACTGTACATCCAGCAAATCATGGCCACCCGTTGCATCAACAGTCCTCATCTAGCCACGTCGTTAGAACCCTTGAAATATACCATTTCAGATAAGTAAAACAGTGTGTTTCGAACTTCTTTTTTTAATCAAAACGCTCCTTGATCATACGAAATAGTGCACGTTGAGCCCAGTACTCGTTCACCCCCCCCACCCCCCCCCCCCCCCCCCCCCAAAAAAAAAAAGTTGCAGTAGTTAGTCTTCAGTTCAAGAGCAAAACGCGTCGTCTCTCTACCCCCATCCCTCAATTCTTTCTAGTTTTACATCCTTCCCCTTCCAAAAGCTCCGTCTTGATGCAATGGGTTCCTCTCTAACATCAGACTCCGGCAACCCAATTGCTTTGTCGGCATGATCATCTCCAAGTGTTTCATTGGATGACATCATCTTCCGTCACTTTGGCGTCTCCAAGTTCTTTCCTTACTTGTCTTCCCTCAATTATTACTATCTAAAATTTACAGAGTAACATTTTGAAATTGTGTACTTCTGATTCGTATTGATTCTATTATTCTAGTTTCGGGCGGCAAGATGGAGGGCTCTATTAGTAGGGGTGATTTGTGGCCCATTCACGCTTCTGACTAGCCTAGAGACTCAACATGCAAGCTTGGCCATTTACATATATACTTATGTGTGCCACTGTCCTGGCATCTTGTTGAGGGATCAAGAGCAAACGGTTTGGGAGAATTTTTAAACCTCTCACATGGTAGCACGGTTTTTATGTGTCTCTCCTATTCACAAATATTGTATGTTCCCTTACTGGATAACTTAATAGCCACAGGCTTATGCATGATGAGTTTGTGGCAATGCCTTGCAGTTTCTGCATAGTGTGTGTTTCATTGGATAACCTGATAGCCAGAAGCTGATGTATGATTCCAATCGTTTTGTTCAATTCAATGATAAGTCATGACTGTATTTATATGGATAACTTCCATGTAAAAAGCATTCTACATTATGAAATGCTAAAATATGAATATAGCTCTATGCTTGACACAAAATATGGTGCGGACCTATGGCATTGTGGTACTGATTGAATTAAGATAAAGCTGTTGGAGGTAAAGGACGTAGAGCCAGTAGAATTAAGGGAATTGGGGGTGGAGAGACGATACATTTTGCTCGTGAGCTGACAGCCTAAGTACCAGTCAAAACGCATTGTTGCATATAATTAAAAGGTGTTTTTTGACTTTTATCATTTAAAAATTATATATATATATATATATATATATATATTTGAAACACATCATTTTACTTATCCAAAAAGATGTGTTTCGAGGTTTTTAATGTGATGTGGCTGGACGAGGATCAACGCAATGAGAGGCCATGAATTGCTGGAATACGCGACATGCACTTATTCCTCTAAATACAGAGGATCTGCATGCCATATTCCAACAAGAATATCCTCTAAATATATGAAATTCAGTCCCATCCTTCATTTTATGGGCTCTATTCTCTTTTCTGACTGAACCTCTCAATGCTTTTAGGATTTGAGCCGGGCTTTCATAATGTGTACTCACTTTTTAAGCGAATTTATATTTATAGCGAAGCAACAAAAAATAATATAAATAGCACATAATGCATCCCAAAGTAGTTAATTATGTGATTAACGATTAATATATATTAGTTTGACTTATAACTTGACTGTTAATATTCATGTGTTAATAAGTTTAGTAAAAAGGTCAAATTTTGGTTAAAGTCGGTCAAAAATTTATAATTGATAAATAACCAAGTTGAGCCAAAAAAATCAAATTGAACCAAGAACAACTAGGGATGACAAATGGTTAGATTTGAGTTGGATAAAGAAGTTGAAGTCAGTTATGACGTAAATAAACACTTATTGCTCATTAGGGAGCATTATATGACCCATAACCTATTAATTAAGGATCAAACACATCCCAACTATTAACTCATTCAAATTTTTACAAACCATTACTGTGTGTTTATATATATATGTGTGTGTGTGTGTGTTCGTGTGTGTCTATACTTGTATGTATACATATGTATGTTTATATAGGTATGTGTGCATTCATATGTGTACATGCACATATTTATATATGTGTGCATTTGTATAAATATGCATGTGTGCCCACAGTCTTTCTTAAAACATGAATACAATTTTTTAAATATACTTTTTTAAATGATTTTTTTATGAGGTGGTCCACAAATTAACTATGGGTTGACTCTTAAGAATTCATATCCTAATGAGTTAAATTATTGACCCAACCCATTTGTCTCTTGGATCAAAACAATGGGTCTAATGGGATTATCAGATAGTTGGGTTTGAGTGATTAAATGGGTAGGAATGAATATTGTCAATCAAAATTTATTGACTAAGATAATCACCATATTTTTAAGAAAATATGTAAGTGTAATTCTTATGTCTCTATTATTATATTTTTAAATACAAACATGATGTATAAATAACATTTTTCAAAAGACTCAACAATAATTGTTGAGTCTTTTGAAAAATCTTATTCATATATCATGTTTTTATTAAAATTTTGATAGAAGATACATAAAAAATTTTACTCAAGTTTAATCCTAATTTTAATAGGTACACACAAATTTCAAGACGAACATCCTAAGATTAAACTGGAGTTGTTTATACTATAATGTAAGGTCTATGAAAGGAAAATAAATAAATAAATAAATTACTTTACGAGTTGATTACTTCATTTCTTCAAAGCTTTTCTCCTTTTTTAAAACAAAGAGGCCTTGATGTTAAGAAGTGTGGGTTAAAAAATAAATTAAAGATTGAACGAACATACATCATAACTCTTTAGCATTTATTTGAAAAAAAAAAACACTCCGATCCAAATTTTTACACAATTTGTTGTGAGTTAACGGAGGAATTGCTATGAAATTTGATGTAAAGTGCAAGATGATAATTATTATCTTAGGACTAAAATTATGTACAATTTTTTATATTTTTATTATTAAAATTTTTAATTAAAATATGATAAGTATATAATTTTTAATAAAAATATAACAAGTATATAATTTAATTAAAAAATCATATAATTATCTACAAAAATTATATACTTGATATATTTTAATTAAAAAAATCATACATTTATCATATTTTTATTAGATAATTTAATAATAAAGATATAAAAAAACTACAAATAAAATTTTTTCAATACAATAGAGGCTAACTTTGAGACCCAATGCCAATGCTAAGTCAAAGGGGCATCATGTATGTGTGTGTGTGTGTCTTTTTTTTTAAGTAGAGGGGGTATCATAAGGAATTGGGTTGAATTTGGCATTAAAATTTGAATAAATTATATAAACTTTTTTTGAGTTTTATTGAAATTACAAAAAAAATTCTTCTTTTTTTCAAAATATATATAGACTTTCCTTAAACAAATAATTACGTTTCCCTTTAGTCTAATTTTAAATTTTTTTATTGAAATAACATCTATTAACTTAAATACAGATTTTTTTATAAAAAGTACGTTAGTTAAAAAATTAAAAATTAGACTAAAGTATATGTTTTAAAAGTAGATAAGAAATCAATATAATTTTAGTCAAATTTAAAAAGGACCTATATAATTTATTCTTAAAATTTTAACAGTCTAAAATTATGATTAGGGTTGCTTAAGATTCTAAATTTCAACCAAGTTTGCTACAGTAGTTTGGTTTGGATTCCCCCTAAGTTTACAAATCGATCAGTTGCATCCATTGAATATCTTGGTATGGGCATAACAATCAATTGATGAAAGTTTTATGAGATCCACAAATGAAGGTTGGACAAACATGATTTTCTACTAGATAAGCAATTATTTCGCTAGAAAGATTGGTTTTCTTGCTATAAATTTAGGGTAGAACACATTAAAGGTCACAACAATATCCTTGCAGATTTCATTTCCAGACCTAAAATTGTGAATCTATTCACTCCAACAAAACCAATTCCTCTTATTTCTATGGCTCATTCCATACTAGGATGTACTATCCATCCTCCTCTTAACTTAAAAAAGATTTTTCACCTTGTGTGAAAAAACCAATAACTCCTGCAGAGGTCTAGCAACTTGCTGAAAAATTCTTGTTTTACTATCTGCATAGGTATCTTAGGGATGCCTCCTTTGATGTCCTCCCTCTTTTCAACCTGTGCCAAACTCATTTTCTAATCCTTTTTAGGATTCTAGCTCGCATCACTGACGATGCCTTTTAGTATCCATGAGCTCTCACTGTCCTTTACTAAGGAGCCATAGATTTCCCTCCTTTACTTGTTTACCAGTTCTTTACCCAGGAAGAAAATAAAGATTCTAATCTATGAACTCTCCTTGAGTGGTTCTCTCCATTATTTTAGTGGCGTCAAGAACTCCATAAACTCATCATGACTCATAATTTGTGAAATAATTCTGACGCTAATCAGAAAGTCTCTAGTATTTTTATCATCCACCGTCCTTGCTAAATGAACAAGCAGAATATGCTCTTCACAAGAAATTATGCCTATAAGTGGAACGCATTTTTTAATTGGCCAAGACAATCCACTGATACCTTAAAAGCTTTAAAATCATTTTTATGTAAGATTAACAACTTTTATGAAAGTAAGTTTATCTTCTGCACTTCATTAGGACCTTATCTTGGTGAATTCATTCCTAGAGAACTTAGATTCCCAGAAGTAAACCTACCAAACATTGAGATATGGACTCTAACTCAAATGGCAAATTTCTTTAAAGGATCTAGCTCATAAACTCCTTCAACATCAGCATCAACATCTCAAGTTCCACCAGCATACTCTCAGGATGCCTACATGCAGGACTCCCAAGACCCTAATGAGCCTAATGACATTGACAAACTTGAAGAATGGTTGTTCACCCATTTTGGAAAAGCAACAACTGATACAGATGTCACAAATGACTCAGATGACGACCCTAATCTGTCATCATCTCATGAGCCAATAAAAAAAGAATAAGGCTTATCTTAAAAGCTTATCCTCAGCCAGATTATCCTTTATCTTATTCTAAAATTATTGTACTATTATCAGTCTATTTTCATGTGATGTTTATCCTTAAAGCCTGTAGAAGTTACTTTGTTAAAGCAATGTCTGTATTTTTGTCTCTCACTATTGTAAAAGTCATTTACTTGTATTCTATAGCCTTCGGCTGGAAGAAGTGTACTTCTCCTTTCATATTTCCAAGTCTTGTAATCAAGTGTGAGAAATAAAATCCTTTGCTTTCTCTCATATTTTCTTTCTAAGCTTCTTCGTCTGCTAAAATCTTTTATTAGTAAATCTCTAACGCTTATCCTATCAAATACAAGTATGCTCTGTACTTGCCTTGTATAAGGATCTTGTGCATCAGAAAGTATTGAAGAGGAAAAAATTTTGGCGAAAGTTTTCTCCTTGTCATGAATTCTTTGATTAAAAGGTTTTCAGTGAGATAAAAAGAATCATTGATCTTAACAGGTTAGACAATAAGGAAGCCCAGAGGAAACAAGGCTATTAGTCTAAGCATACTTGGAAAATGATTCTGTTGAGACTAATTAGGAAACCATAATAGATTATTTTGTGTTAAAAAGACAAGGTAGAAAATCTATCCCATAAAGGTTAATGGATAAGTGTGAACATTTGGATTACTTCTATCTAACTTATTTTCCTATTACTTCTGAAGAGAGAAAGGAAGTTGATCAAATTGCTCCTCCTCTCCTTTTAGAGTATGTTCAAGAACATCTTGAACTAGTGATGTTTCCTGAATGATTTCTCTCAAAAGAAGATCTTCACAGACTGAATGATCTTAATAAGAAGAAATTGAAGAGAATATTAGCCAATCTAAGATCAGGGCTTGGATTGGTATCAAAGCCAGAACATTCTCAAGATAATCAGAAGTAGATTTATTATAAAAGAGAGTAAGAAGATATTTTTATCATCATGTCATCTACAAAAGACTCCTATGAACTAGTTCGTCTTTCTTCTTCCCTTTCCTTACCTAGATCTATCCCTTCTTCTTATATATCCTATGCCTCTAATAAAATAGATAACCTTATAGAAATTACCCATATTCCAGATGAATCTCGCCTTAAAGAGACTATTGCCCCTTTCCTTAACCCCTATGAACTCTACCACCAAAATCGTTCTTTTACTAGATCTATCTGCAAACTCATTTTTCCAAAAACACCACCTATCAAAGAAATAGTCTAAGGTACAAAACTGGATCAATGTGGGTTACAATCAACCCAAGCTGAATAGTATGTCACTCTAGAGATTCCCACAAGCTTCATCTCCTATTAGATTGGCCAAGGATACACTCACCTCTATTTTGAAGCCATTCATTTAGTCCTCACCCTTCATGGAAGAAAAGGGATTGTGGCTACAACCAGTGTTTCCCTCTTGGATACCTCATATACCTCCTTTTAGAATGCCTTAATTGTAGCAACACTTGTCATTCTTAATGGTGGAAGTGTGATTCTCACCATAATTCCCAACTTCAACATTAAATTGACAGATTCCACTCTAGCCACCAGATTAAAGGTACAAGTACAAGTACAAGTCATCAGTGTTAAACAAGTTCAAAATGTCATCCTAACAACTCTCCACCACCCGATAATCTATCATTTACAGAACTATTCTATTGATATTCAATTTCAGAACTTTACAGATGATATTTTGTATATGGTTTCTAATAGACTGAACAACACTACCATTATCTAGAGTCCAAAGCAAATTCTCAAGGAAGATCTGCTACAGCTGATGCCTTTTGAATGGGTAACAAACTATGAAAAAGAATTTCATGGCAACCAGAAGGCTTTCTATACTACAGTTCCTCTAGTCCTTGAAAAGTTTCAAGATGGAACTATCAAATCTATCTCCAAGAGACTTGGATCTGAAAAAGGAACTTCTTCTACCCCTTCTTGAAGGCTCACTCATCAATCTTTAATGATCACCCCTATTGTCTCTTAAAAATAAAAGAAAGATCTTATTCCAATAAGCTCTTTTCATCTTAATGGGTCTTATATTTATATTGCAAAAATCAATGGTCACTTCTTTTGAAACTATAATCCTTTTATGTATAATCCTGATTGTGGCTGTTACGATCTAGAAAATTGGTAAGGCCCTGAAAATAATGAATAGTAGCCTAGAGACTCTTTTGTAGTAGTTACTTAGAAACTTGATAAAAGAAAGAAATCAACATAGGGACCTGGTCATTGTTCTCACAAAAAAACATGATTCCAGCATAGATGATGATGATGATAAACTGCCCAAGCCAAAATGGGTAGGAATTTGAGAACCTAAACCGAGACCTAGAACTATCCATAAGCTATTCAGAGAACTTGGTCATAAAGACCTTCTTCTTCAACAACTTGTACCGACAATAGTCATTCTAGACCTAGAACCAATAATTCAACCATAGGCGTTGCCTTAATTGATTTCTTGCCTGATATTTTCATCTGTATTAAAAGTTATGACTTGAAGTTTCCTCTAATGGAAAGAAGAACCAATCTTGAAACAAATGTCACTTACAAGTCGTACTCTGTTCCCCTAAAAGTTGCTCCTAATGGGATAATGAGACTAGTCTCGCAAGATGAAGAGGTCTTAAATTGGTATACACATAATGCAATAGTACAAAACAAAGTTTTTTAAAAAATTGATTCTTATTTAGAGAATCTATCGAGTCAAACAGCTCATACATATTCTTGTTTGGATGGACTTTCCACCCAAGTTTAGCAGTTATATGATCGCTTCCAACAGTATGTGGCTTCTTTGGATGCAGAACTTAGGACTTTTATTGTCAACGACTATATTGGTCCTACTTTTACACAGAAAGAACAAAAGATTCGACGAATTAAGTCACAAATTGGCCAAATTGAACATGATATGGCATGAAATCACTTCAAAAGTATTTATGAACCTTATCCTTTCTTGGCTACACCATCCTATAATCCATATCCTTTTTCACTATATTCACTTTATCCTTAAAAATCATACTATTCAAAATGTTTCAAGATGAATTATGAGATCTTCTATAAAAGGGAAGAATATCCCAGTCCTTAATGACCAAGTCAGCTTTAACCAAGGTAACAACCTCGACCTCCATAACGACCACAATACAAAACCCGCTATAAAGCTTCCCCTTTTTGGACCAAACTTTTTGATCAATCACCACCCTTAAAGCCTTTGTAATAAAGACATCACCATCTTCACCGAAAAAACCTCATTCACTTTCTACAAACCATAAAAATAAATAACATGTCCAACCTGAACCTCCAGCTACACAGCCTAAACATCTCAAGTCTTTTAGAATAATTGCTTTTGTGTCAACAGTGATTCCTTACAGTTCAGATTTTGATTATGATCATTCAGATACTATTGGTCTTAAGCGAGCTAATTCTAATTAATCACTTAATCATTCAAAAATCACAGCTTCACTTATGGTTAATCCTACTCTAGTTAAAGAAGTTGAAGAATCTAATCTAGAACAAGAAGATCATGCTGAGCATCATCATTATATTGAAACTTCACCTAATCATGTACAAGCCCAAACTCGTCTATCTAATGGCCCATGGTTCACTTTTGATGACATTTCACCTGAAAAATGGAGAGACAAGCTCCATGAATTCTTAGCATGGATTGATCTTCAAATGACTAAACATGCAGCCCATCTCGAGATAGTTCTTACTGAATTTACTACCAAATTGGCAGGTACTCTCAGAGAATAGTTTCAAAACTTAGGAGAGTATAGACAAGATATTACATTACTACTACCAGTGCAAATTCCCTCCTTGGATTCATCAGAATTCCTTAAAGACTTCAATCTAGTTGATAAGTATGAATAGTAAGAATATTTCCAAATGCGTTATTGTTCTTTAAAAAAGAAAAATCTTGATTTTCATTACCAAAGGATGGCAAAACATTAATATCTGCTCAATGGCTTTAACGATGTTAATCTCCGCCATACCTTCATTGCCTCCTTACCTTAAAAATTGCAAATAGAGCTCTTGAGAGCTATTCAATCCCTTAGAAGAGACATAACAGATATTTCTTTAGAAGAAATATACCAACTTGCTATTACAACTCTTGAGAAGTTATGTGAGCAACACAAGATATTTGATTCAATGATGGAAGGCAAATTAGCACACTAAAAAGTCTACAAAAAGCCTTACTTATAGATTAAGTATAAAGATAAATCTTGATGCTCTTGTCTAATAAAAAAGAAATCTCATTTTAGAAAAGCCTATTACAAAAGCCATAAAAAAAGAAAACATGAAAAGCCTATTTGATTTTTCAGAAGGAGAACTATTCAATACAAAAAATGGAATCACTGATACATCTATGGCAAGAAAAACCACCTTGCTAAATAGTGTCCTAAAAAGTCAAAGAATGACATCAAACTTCTTTATTAGCTACAAGCTAATCTTCCTCTTTTTGATGGTCAAGAACTTGAAAAACTCTTCTCAGAGCAAGAGGATGCTAATAACTATATATTCTTTGTATTACTAAGCTTTTCCTCTTTTGATTCAGATATTTCTGATTTGGATATGTCAGAACACACTGATAATCCCATGCTGCACACTTATTCAATCCATCCATTCAACCAGGCAACTCAAAAGGAACCTCCAATGCCTTATGTGGAGATGTATGTTTTAAAAGTAAATACTATAAGGCAATTTCAATAATTGCTTATATGGATACTAGTGTTTCAAAAAGCTTAATGTTTCCTGCAGTTCTACCACTAACATCCTAGATAAAACATTCTGAGTATTTCAGTACGACTGACAATAAAATCTTTAAAGTTGATCTTATTACTAAAAAGAAAATTAGTATTAGAATCTTTCCTGACTATATCATTTAGACCAAAGTTCTTTAAAGTAGTCTCTCAAATAAAGACATTCTTATTAGGATGGATATTTATTGTCAAGCCAATAAACTTCAAATCCTCCTTTATGGTATCCAATTCAAGCATCAGTTTAAGCCTTATAATATAATTCCTAAAGTGTTTGAACTCTAATAAGTTCCTGTTGGTTATAAAAAAATTCGTGATCAATTAATGCATTATTGTTCAAAGTCTCATGCTCAATTCTTTCACCCAACTCTAAAAGAATGAAGAATTTCTCATCCAACTTCCTTTCAAATGGAACAAAAATATCAATTCTACAAAGGTTACTTATCCTAACATGAATCCTGATGATTTAAAATTGGCCAGAGAAGAATGTGTAACTCTTTTGAAATAAGGATTGATTGAACCAACCAAGTCTAATTAGACTTGTCAAGCCTTCTATATGGAGAAACGCTTAGAGCAGAAGTAAGGAAAGAAAAGATTAGTCATTAATTATAAGTTTTTCAATATATTCTTACAAGATGACAAATTCCTTTTGCCAAAAATTAGTACTTAAACCAGTCTGTTAAAAGATAAGAAAGTATTTTTAAAGTTTGATTTGAAACTTGGCTTTTGGCACTTAGGAATTAATCCTACAGAAAGGTATAAAACTGCTTTTTGCATACCCAATACCCAATACTCAGTACTAATGGATTGTAATGCCATTTAGTTTAAAGGTTGCTCCATTACTGTTCCAAAAGGCCATGACTAAAATCTTTGAGCCTATCCTTCACAGCACACTTATCTATGTAGATGACATCCTCATTTATTCAAAAAATGAGGAAGATCATAAGCAACTTCTACAGCAGTTCTTGAATATTACAAAGCAATATGGAATTATGCTATCAGCCAGAAAAAGCCAATTAGGTCAAGCCCAAATAGAATTCTTTGGGATGCATATTTCTAACTAACACTATCAACTAAGCTCACACATTACATAAGAATTGCTCATTTTCCTCAATGAGGACCTCACAGTAAAAGAAATTCAACAATTTTTTAAAATAGTCAATTTTATCCAAGACTTCATTTCTCATGTGTCTAATTACTCCAGCCAATTGTCAAAACTTCTTAGAAAAGACCCCCCACCTTGGAGACTAGTACAAACAACTGCAGTCTAACACCTCAAAAGGATTTCTTAAACTCCTTTGCCTTTAAAAATTCATGATAAGGATAAATAGATACTCCAAATAGATGCTAGTAAAAATTTTTAAGGTGCAATGCTTATTGAGGAGATTGATGGAAAGAAATATTACTATGGCCGTACAAGTGGACAATTCAAAGACTTTGAAAAATATTATCATGCAATCTACGAAAAGATTCTTGCAGTCAAAAAGGAGATTGAGAAATTCAACTTTCATTTATGTCCACATACATTTATGGTGCAAAGGCGTGCTTTTGTTAAACGCATATATTTCTATATAGGTTGATTCTTTTTGTACCATTGGTAGGTATTCTTTTGGGTAGCAAAGAGGAATACTTGACAAAAGAAGCATCATGTTCTCATATTGACTTGGTTTGAGCAAATTGTTTTTTGCAAGTGTGAATGCGTTGCATCAAGTTGTCAAATAAAGATTGCAGTACTTTTTGAGGCAATTCATTATGTGTTACAATTTTTTGTTAAACAGGAGTTAATTCATAATCCTCATAGCTATCTAATACATCTCTTGTTGTTTGCAAGATCTAAGTGTCATCTATTGTAAACACAATATCTTCTTCTAATCCATTTGCAGGTGATATGACAAGACATTTAGTCTTTACTTTCTTAGTTTTTATTTATTAGATACTAATGTATTTAAGATGATGTAGGGTATAAATTTCAAACTCAATATAGGGATGATGTAATGTTTGTTATTTAAGGAATGTTTACTTTATTATAAAAAAAAATAAGACAAAAATTGGCAACTCTAGTTATCCTCAACTTTTATGACCTAGAAAAAGCCATCAACTTTGATTTGATCAATACTACAAACCAAAAACGAAAATATATATGGTCATTACTTACAAAGGAGTTTTAGACATTGTTTGAAATTTTAAATTATAAGGGCTATGTTGAAATTAAAAAAAAAAACATTAAGACCATTTGAAAAAAGTTATAGATATCTATAAAAGAACAAAATCAAACCTGATATGCAAAGAGAAAGAAAACCAAGAAAGTTGAGATAAATATTGAGAGAGAAAAGACATCTAAGGTGAGTATTATTATATTGGGCCAATGATAGAACTAGCTAAGATGATGGCAACATATAATAATTAGAGTCGTCAAAATGAGCTAACTCGGTGGATTCAACCCGTTTAACCCACTAATTTAGTGGATAGCAAATTGGGTTGATTCATCGCTTGAAATTTTTTTTTAGTAAGATCATTTTTAGACCAACTCACTTAACCTGCACAATTATATGGGCTAGTTTGCATAATTCCCAAGTTGGCTTATTTAATATATGATTTTTTTAAATTCACTTAGTCGAAACTCTTAACTCTAAAGGTGGGGTTTTGAAAAACTTAGACCAGAACCATTGATCAGTAAGAGATTTAGAGCATGACTAAGAAGGAACTAAAACATTAGAACCATTAATTGAAGCTTTCCTTCTTTCAACCATCAAAGCTTGTCTAAAGCATGAGTTTGTGAGTCTATCACTTCTCTAAACATGAGCATGATTTCATGCTTTCCAAATCCAGAAGTCAAGATCCAGATTTAGAACTCGAGCATGATTGAAGCTCTTCCTTTTAGTTAGTGGAATGCTATCGAATATGCATTTATTTTTTTTTCTTTTGGTGGGGCTTGTTTAACCCACATCAGTTCAAATTTTTAACCTATCTAACCACGTGAGTTTAAACAAGCCAACCCTTTAACCCTCGACATGTAATGGAGCCACTACAAGTTGAGTTGGCCTATTTGACAGTTCCACTATTAATATACAAGCATTATTGTATGTTATTTAAAACAATAAAAGATTAGAATTTTCTTAAAAAAAGAAATAGTAAATTTTTCTTCACAAAATTTTATAATTTTTTTATTGCATATCATCCGTTAAATCAAATTTAAAAGTAATTCTTTATGGAAAAAGTAAAATTATAACAACACCTTTGTGAAATTTAAAATACTTTTCCTTACACAGAATAGGCTAGAAATGATCATGGGTAGAATCTGGATAAATATCATAGATTTCATCTTTAGATTTGAAAAAAAAAAAATTCTCATTTCTATACTCATTTACTCTAAAAGGTAAGAAATTCAATTGGCATCTTCTTTCTAATTGAATCCTTAAATTTCTAATCCTAAACTCACTTATTCAAAAGAAAAATCAAAATCAACAATTTTTTCTCTAGCTAGGACTCATCTACATGAAATTTATTTAAATAAAATGACTAAATAAAAATCCCACAACCATTACAATTATTCAAGCACACAATCCACTTGATTTGAAATTGTCTAGTCTTAATCTTGTCAAGTTAGTTCTAACATTGCAATCTTGACACATATACACATCCTAAAGGTCGAGATGAAGTGGTTACCACCCTTTATAGAATCAGACTTGAACTATTAATTTTTTTTTTAAATCCTCAGAGCCAAATTCAGATCTATTTTTTATCTTTATACCTAGATTCAAATAAGTAAATTTTTTGAGTGTCTATAAAATATAAATATTTTAATTATCTCTATAATTAGCTTAATATGTAAAGAAATTATATACTGTAACAATATTTAGCAACAATATTTAATAAAAAGGTTGAAAACCAATTGCTTAGACAAAAGTTGCAAAAGTAAGAGATGGTAATTAATTAAAACCATATGAATACTGACCCACTAGGAGCCGAAGGTTCCCTATTAGTGCGGAAAAATAGGATTTAGAGCTAATGACATCAAGTGAAGAGAAAAACAGCACGCAATAATCATTTGATTGGTAAGTTTTATTTGAATGGCGGATTTCACAAACACACAGCGTCTATCTTTTTCCTCATATAATATTATCATATTAGCTCTTCACTTCAAAAGATCTAAATCTAAAAAATTATTTGGCCTTATCATGTACGAATGAAACAACACCAATGTCAGGTAGATAAACACGAGACAGGAGACATAAAACATATCGCAAACACCACCTAACTACGCCGACTATGATTAAATAGGTGATAGAACCTTGCGGGGCCTACGTATCTTTTCCGGTTTGCCTCTGGATCCAATCATTAATTACACCCTCAACCTTCCGGGATGGAGAAAGAAGCTCCCTCCCACTTAGTTGACTTTTTACTTATTTTATTTTATGTTTTTTGCTCATGACTAGTTGTTTTATTTTAGATACTTGCCGCGTCATGTCTCTGCATCGTGTTTAACGCCGGGGGCCTAAATCCAGCGTTGGCTACCTCTGTCTCGCCCTCTAACTGGAGTAGGGCGAATAACACAACAACCCATCTCAGCAAATCCTATATTGGTATTTTATTGAGAAAAAAGTAGAAAACTAGCAGCAGCGCTCAAAAATAAACTAAGCAGCTTTCAACTTGATGTAGAAGAAGCTGTAAAGTGCTTACCCTCCTTCCTGTCATCGGTGTGGTCTGCATGGACTGGACCACCTGATCAGCCATGGACGAGGAGAACCAGAAGCCAAGGTCTCGGGGGCTTCCCAATTTGTTTACTAGGAGCCACAAGGGAGACAAACCATCACACAGTTTAGGTGAAAGAAAAGGTTTCCAATACATTTATTCAAGAAGATAGAAATAAAGACAAATCGGATTTATATCTTTGTTCTTCTGCTATCAATAAATAATGTATAATGTAATTTTGGATGGACGTCTATTACAGATGAAGCTGAAGATGAAAGTAATGACACCAGCGGCGATCTTTCCCATCGATCGTTGGAATTTGACCCATGTATTTTAACAAATGAACTAAGGTATAGTTTCAAATTATTTCCCAAGAAAATAGATCAGGAAGAAAATAGTGAATTTAGCCTTCGGCTTATATAGTAACACAAAGTCTTTGCCTGTTTTAGGATCTTTGTAGGTACTTGGAACGTTGCTGGAAGATCTCCTATAGGAAGTTTAGTCGTGGATTTGGATGAGTGGTTGAATCTCAAGAATGCTGCAGATATATATGTTCTTGGGTATTATTCGAACCCGAGTCACTGTAATCGACTTAAAATTTTTTATAATTAAGAACTTTACGTTTCACTGAAAAGATTTTATTTCAGGTTTCAAGAGATTGTACCGCTGAACGCCTTAACTGTCATAGGAGCAGAAGACCCAACAGTGGCAACAAGTTGGAACCTGCTTATCGGAAAAACTTTGAACGATAAGTATGGATGTCCATGGTTAACACCCATGCTAAATTCAATATCAGGGGAAAACTATCTCTATGAGGAGAATCCCAACTCTGAAAAAAGAACGAGTTATAGCAGCCACGCAGGAACTCAGGCAACGGAAGAATGGAAGACCCAAAATTTCAAGCCGAAAGAAGACAGTAATTACACGCTGGTGGCAAGCAAGAAGATGGTTGGAGTATTCATCAGTGTGTGGATGAGACAGGAATTGCTCAGGAAGTACTATATCTCAAATGTGAAAGTTTGTTCAGTGGCATGTGGCATGATGGGCTATCTGGGAAACAAAGGTTCCGTCGCAGTTAGCATGTTAATTGAAGGAACAAGTTTTTGTTTTGTAGTTGCCCACTTGGCATCAGGGGAAAAGAAGGGTGATGAAGGCCGAAGAAATCACCAGGTTTTGGAGATTTTTAGGCGAACTTGTTTCCCAAGAATTCCCAGTGACGATCATTATCCTCGTCCTCTTACCATCTTAGGCCACGAGTAAGTTGTCTCTTCATCCATCTTTCTTCCTTCTTTGTTTCTATTGGTAGGACCAATTAGGAGAATACACGGCTTTATTATTCCGAGTTAAGATTTTATTAAAAGAAACCCAAATATACAATCTAAATTCTAACACGAATCCAAATTGAGCGCTCAGAAACTGATCAATCTAAAGATTCTAAACTATAGAAAATCGTTTGCATTAAGTTAGTTTCTATTATTAGGCCTTTTAATGATATTTTAGTTTCTATTATTAGGCCTTTTAATGATATTTCTATTCCACAATTTCTAGATCCTTTCGAATTAAAATAAAGACTTTGGAAACCATTAACTAATTAACTAAGTTTAAACTTACTTGTCTGCCTAAAATTGTATACATTTATCCACCAAAATTGCAGTTAAGTCGACCGCATATATAATATATATCCAGCAAATGAATATAGGGTCAGCATGCACGATTAAAATAAACGACATAATTTTGCATAAAAATTATTTGAGCCCTGACCTAAATTGAACCATATTGTTTGAAGGTCTCCAAATTAACCTAACCCTAAAATAGAAGAAAACCAACCAAAAGCAATGAATTGGGCTGACCTGCTTGGTCTAGTCAGATTTATTAAGATATCACGCAACCCCATATATGAGTATGGAAAACACAGAGAGACAACAATTATACTAACAATGACAAGCTTTCATCTCAAGTAAATTAAACAACAATAAGAAACTAAAAAAGTGTATATATATAATAAAACAGACTATCAATTCAAGTCATGAACACTGGTTGTTACACTAGGATTAATTAGTACTTCGCATAGAAATTTTCCAAATCATTGAAACTGGACCAAATTTTAGTCTGCTATCACTCATAAATAATACTGATTTGATTTGGCTTTTTTTTTCCCCCAATTCAATTCATGGTTTAATAAAAACCTCAACCAAATCAAACCGAACTAATAAGCATAATTTTTTTTTAATAATAATGTTTCCGCTTCAGAATATAAATTTGAATTGACATACACCCAAAACAGATCCCCCGTCCCCACCCATACGTTCAAGTCTTTGTAAGTACGTTTCTAAAATTTGAAAGTATAGATCACTTGCACTTAATTGATGTATAATCACTTTTTCCTTTGCTTTTCATCTTCTGGTATCAAGGGAAATTTTCAGGTACACATTTTGCACAAAGTACAAATTGAGTGTTTTAGGCGGTGGTGTGAAGAAATCGTCTGACACACCCTATTTTTTAAACCTCAGATGACCTGACATACTCATTTTGATAAGCTTCTACTTATTCTTTACATCTATTTTAATTAACCCATGTGTAAGACACTAATTCTTGATTTAAACAAAAGCATTAGTGCGCGTGTATACATGTAGTGGTCAACGATTTGTTTCGCAATTTAATTATTCCCCACCTTCGTTATGTGTGTAATTCTTGCAAATGGTGCGACAAAAACGTCTCACCTTGTAGCACTAACCTCAAAACAGTCGGATATTCTGGTTTGGGGATCTCAACTATAGGCTATACTTGGAGGACAGCTTTGCCAGGCAGCTGATAAGAAAGCAAGACTGGAGAGCGTTGCAGGAGTATGACCAACTCCGGAAAGAGCAAGAAGGTGGGGTATTCGAGGGTTGGAAAGAGGGTAGCTTAGAATTCGCCCCTACCTATAAATACTCGTCCTCAAATTGCAATAGATACTCTGGCGGCCTTCCAAGCAGATCCGGCGAGAAGCAAAGAACTCCAGCATGGTATAGTAACTTCTCATAGTTCTTCAATATAGGCCACGATTTTCTTGCTATCAGAATGTACTAAATTACGGTGGCAGGTGTGACCGAATTCTATGGTACGGGAAAGCAGTAAACCAACTCCACTATTTCCGCAGCGAAAGCAAGTTCTCTGACCATCGCCCAGTTTCTGCGCTGTTCTCTACACAGATTGAAATTAAGTCATCCAGCACAGGGCTTGTTGCATTGCTCAATAATTCCCCAACCATGTTGCGCTCAGAACCTGTAAGTTATTTATCCTAGTTTGACAGCCATGATTTCTATCCGACAAACAAATTTTTATATAGGATTTCTATTAGGATCATAATACTATGGCTTCACTTAATTTTGAAACCTCGTCTAAAATCATGATTCCTGTTAATTATATAGCAGGGGATGAACAGACAAGACGAAGAGGGGAAATCTACATTATTGTCATTGTTAACTCAAGACGTTTGAAGGCTGCACATACTAGCAAAACTGTAAATTAAACGGATGTTGTCACTCAGGCTACGTTTATCAGAAAAATGATTCAATCTTTCCTGAATTTCTCCTAATCCAGCTCCTTGGGGATGAGGGAACTTAGAAGGTGAAGACTAGTGGGAAGGTATAGTACTATAGTAATATTGTTGCTGCCGAGAATCAAGATGTATCTTACCGCTAATGTTGAAAGGCCTTAACCAGGCAAAGGGAAAGAACTGCAATATAGAAATATTGGAATTTTAAAGATGGTAATGGCCAAGAGCTCAAACAATTTACTGAGAAACAAATTTTAAATATATGAAAGAACAAATAGCATACTATGTTCTCACCCCCTTTCTCTTTTCTACTTTTGTGCAAAACTTGTCCTTATTCATCATTGTTAGAATGCAAGGTCTTTACAAATATAGACCACACGACATGGGCAGCTAGGACAGCCAAGAATAGTTCTCCTTTTAAGTACGATAATATCAACCTTCCAAATGTTCAGCTAAGAAGGTGGCTATTCACAATGATTAGTTATCCTCTTTTGCCTGAAGAAGTTCACTGACAGCTTCCAAACTTCAACGAAGTCCACCAACAATCGGCAGTATGGATTCAGAAGTCAGCAGTTCTAACAAACAGAACCAAGATATGAAATCTATAATAAAAAAACCTGCCAGTACTTCAGTGGAATTTATCAAGATTTGTCAATGGAATTCATTTAATTTGTCCTGGCTGTAAGAGAACGAGAACAAAATGAATGATACAAAGAGATCGTACAATATTTTTTACTAATGAAATAAAAATTAGCGTTTAGCTTTATGAATTCCTCACTGCCTAAAAGTAAGAAAATCTAACGCACATGCGAACATTGGACATCTATTTAATTGACATTTCTTTTTTCAGAAGCAATGGAATGAGCCGATGAAGAGCGGAGAGGGGCAATTTGCCATTCTTTGGAAAACAAGGCACAATTTCCAGGAAATCCAGGTTCAATGAGGAGTTTTAAACAGCTTAACAATGTAAAGCCAAAAGCCACAGATTCAATGAGCAAACAATTGGAAACCACACAAGGATGCGGATGAGAGTTTCTAAATCAAATCCAACAGCAGAAATCTCATCTTGAATGAGAGACACTCTAGCCTATCCTCACGCTTAACAATTCAGAAAACTTTCATCCGAAGAAAATGCCATGGCTGCAAAGAAATTTCATTGACATAAAATGGACAGCAACCAACCTCACGCGTTTGAACAGAAGCTTCATACTAGAACAATTGAACTTCACAACCTGGCCTGTAAGCTCCTATTCAACGAGATCTTTGCTGCGCTTGGCATTTTCTTGCTCCGCATTGGCCCCGCTCTGCTCAGATTTAAGTTCCCTGATTTGCTTCCTTGGCGTATCTACTTTTACAGGCTCTGGGTTCTGGACTCCTAGGCGTTCGAGCCCCGAATAACAGATTCCGGACCCGAAGGGAAAATAGTCTGAACCCGAACGAGAATCAAACTGAAAGCCCTATAAACAACCCAAATATTGCAGATAGTGGCCACAAGGTCAAATGTAAGGCCCATATACAACTAGTACAACGATCATGGCAGCCCAATGAACCCACCAACATCCTGAAGCCCAATAGTCCCAATTGAATCGCGTTACATGAACTTTATAGGTTTATAGTTTATAACATAAGCCCATAACATGATTAAACCCCAAAAAACAGTAGGTGAAACAATAATTTAACATTGTACTTAATTAAGAACACTAAATTTGGGTCCAAAAAAATTCAAAACACTAATACCAAAGTCACGCATATCTCTTGACGCCATTAATTTTCAGAGACTAATAATCATAACAAACCAGTTAAAGTGCACACAAGTATAAAAGAGAAAAAAGTACACGTGACTTTTGTATTTAATTTATGAAAGTTTTCAATTGACCTCTTAATCGATTAATTTCATTACAATAAATCATTTACTATTTAAATTGATTGTTAAATTTAACTTTAATTATCTATAAGTTACTAAAATATTCCTCATATTATTTAATACCCATTTTACCATCTCTTCATTAATACATTTTGAACAACCTTCCTTCTCAACATCATTTAAAGGGTTTGAGCTTAGAAGCAGACCCACTTTCTTTTGAACCTATCAAATGTAGCTTTTCCCATGAGCGCGTGGGATGCTTCATATATAGTTCAATAGGTGATTATAGCGTACGAACCAAAAGATCGGATTAGCCACCCATTTGCTTCTTTCTGTACGCACAAATATCATCGCATGGGACATGTACGGTCTTCTCCTCACTTACCTGTTCTATTATTAGATCTTTTTTATATAAAAACAATTAGCATTCTCATGTTTTAGCTATTTGTTGAAATATTCTCTTTGCTACTTATGATTTTTTTCTTCAAAAAATTAAATCATAAGCATAAAATACTACTATATAGGTGTTCAAAAGCCAGTCCTACTTTCAAACAAAATTTTAAAAAATATATATCATGATATTGATAAGTTGAATCTATGGTCTGCACAAAGAAATGGATTTAACCTTTTGAAGATAAGAGATGACAATAGTAAGAGAGAGATAACTTAAAAGAGAGAAAGAGAGTTGTATTGTTTAAACATGAAAGTATATAAATAATATAGGTGTCAAATAAGCATTGTAAGTATTGTAGATGATGTTGCGTAAACTTTATTTATATTCTTAAGAAAGATAAATTAATCATAATCCATAACTTTCAATCAAGTTATCATGTTCTTATTGATGGAGCCGTAGTGTTTAGATTCAGTACAATTTGTCATCTTTAGCCGTAATTTTTCAACATTTCACTATTTTAGTACATTGTATATAGTTTGACAGGAGCTAGGGCCATTATAAACTATAAGATATTTGGGTTTTAATAGTATAGATTGAATTATTTTAGGTATGTACAAATTTTGGATCTATAAAGTATCCATAACCCAATAAAAAAAAAATATTCAAAAGCATGCTAATGATGAAAAATTGAAAAGATCGATGGATCCCATCTCAAAATCTAAATCTAAAGGAATTAAGATAGATTAGACTTGGATAAAATTTTCAAGATATTTATTGTCAAAAATTTTATGAAAAGTATAATTTAATTAAAATTTTTTTTAAAAAGTCTTTAAATTTTTAAAAAATATATTAACTTGTCATATTTTATTAAAAAATATAATAATAAATATTTAAACCTCACTTTTGTTCATTAAAAAAAATGTTTTGTTTAGTACACGTTTAAATAAATGTTAACAAATCATGTTTGTATAAAAATAATAATCTTTTATTTCATCTAAAATGTGATTTAAAAGGGAGGAAACACGTATCCAAACACAACTTTAATAATTTATGGCTTGTAAATGTAATTGCATATTAATTTTGCTACTATTTATTTCTTGCGGAGGTCCTTTTATCGTTGTCTATAGATCATAGATAAGAGCAAAGCATGGTGAATGGGAAAAATGTCGTTGAAGGTGCAGTAAGGGCCACTTGGGCTTGCACTATGATGTGATTCGAAGAGGGATTAATTGCCTAGTTGCTATATTGCGGTGTGCGTGTTGATGCTTCCATTAACACAGAGATGACGAGGGCACGCATGCCCGCAAGTGCCGTTCGGTGTTGGTTCGTGATTTTAATTCCACGCAATCCCTGCACTCTTCAATTTTGACAGTACCTCTTTTTCTGCTAACTATCATTGCACTTGGATTGATCTCAATGCCTCACAAAACCAGGCCTTGGTACTTTTCCTTCATTTGTCCCCCCCCCCCCCCCCCCCCACCCTCTTTCGTTTTGACGAGTTTGTGGCATTTCCCAGAGCACGCTTCATGTGATGTGAGTTCATTTAGAGCAATTATTGGGTGCAGATGCAGATTGACTCCGTATTTGTAAGATTTATGTACGATTTTAATTTGGATTCTCTGATTGTACAAACCCCATATTACACATACGTTGAGCGTATATTTTGTACTTTTACATCTTAAAATTTAACTTTAGTTTCATTGGCTAAACTTAAAGATGACAAAAATCTTTTAACTTCAAAAATTTTTGCAGAGATTTCTTTATTTGCAAACTTGTATAAGGGATTTTTTTTTTAATTTTTCACTAAGGACAAAGATAGAGAAAAAAAAATCACTTTTTAGAGTAATTTAAGGATGAAGAAGGGGATGTAGATCATATTTCTTGTACTACAAGATTCTAGTTCTTGTCATTTTCACATAAATATTCTTAAAATTTTTATTTATATATTATTAATTTTTTTTCATTTTAGACATTATATTATTTATTAATATTTATATTAATTTAAAATAAAAAAATAATCTAACTCAAGAACCAAGCATCAATTCTTATCTATGACAAAAATAGATAAGAATTCAAGGAATGGAGATAGGGGAAATTTCTCTCGTAATGAGAATTGAAGATCGGGAGAAGTAGCGAGAAGGCACTCTCTGCCCTTGTCTTATGGGGTTGTGATCCTTAGCTACACTCAAAATTCTTAATTTTTTGTTTTTTTTTTCTGGTTTCTATTTTTGCGGCAATGAATGTGCGGAGGATAGTTGCCCTAATAAAAATTTATGTAGATATTTTTTTAATTTTTATTGAAATTACATAAACTTCTTTTTAGTTTTAAAAATATATTTTAGTAATTTTAAATTTTTGACCAAAATATCTTCAACGAAAAAATTGTGTCAGAGGATATTTTAATTATATATATATATAGATTAATAGAGAGTATTTTATTCAAAAATTTAAAATTAAGTCAAGTATAGTATAATTTTTATTTTTTTAAAAATTATGTATATCTTAAAAATAAAATAAAAATTCTTATAATTTCAAGAAAATGTAAGAGATATATGTATAATTTAAACAGAAAAAGGGTGAGACATGATGGAATTGGGAACAGGAGAAAAGGGTATAAAAGTCTAAAAGTAAATGCCGAGCATCCGTGACTTATGGGTGTGGCCCTCTTTGATATAACACGCTGATCAGAGAGTAAACTATTGGCTTGTGTGCTATGGTATCTCCCCAATTCATATACCTCTCTCCAAGACAGCACCTAAATATGTGCTTCAATATCAATCAACTAAAGTGCGCACAGGGAACAGATGGCGAAAGGTTCTTTCATACTCACAAATAAAGGGACACGACTAGACCAACCATTACCATATGTCTAAATACAGAGGGATGGCTCTATGAATATTTCCAACTTTCTAGAGCAAGAGCTTTCTGTTGTTGATTGTATTATGAGATTTGTGTATAACTATAAAATATTAATTTTTATAAATTTTAAAATAATTACCTATATTTTCAGACAATCCAACGACATTTAAAAAAAAAACTCAAATTCTTTATAGACAAACCCAATATAAAACCCCACTTCCCTAATCGACTCCAAACAAATAGTTCCCCCTCCATTGATCCGAGTTCTCGATGGACACACCCAAGATATATAGAAGCACCACTTCCCTTATCTAGTGAGCAGATTCTTCTCCCTCCCAATAAATAAACAAACAAGCATTTCCTTTTTAAAGGAAAAGTTCACACACACACACACACATATAGACCCCCACACAAGCAAAGGTAGCAGTCCACCACCACCACCACTCAATGTTGCCAGAAACAACAAAAGCAGGTGTACTTAGCTATTACAAACAGTGCTTCCATTTGATTTTCATTTCATCTAATAATTCAGACTGGGAAATAATTGGAAATAGAGCACGCTTATTATTGCTTGTATGACCCACCTTGTAATGGATTCCGATTCTTGTGCTCTTCTCCTTTGGTTGTTTTTCTTTTTTTTCTTTTTTTGGTTTTTCTTCTTTGGTTGGATGAATGAACGCAAATGCTGAGTTGAACAATGACTTTTAAGTGGTTTAAACTGCTAATCCGAGAGTCGTGAATGAGTTTTAATTTGTATTGTTCTCTATTATGTGGTCCTTCAGGCGTAAGTGTTTTACAAGTCTCACGATAGTCTAATCTACTCTACCAAAACTTGAAAAATTAAACAACTTTAACCCATCAAATCACATGTAATGAGTTTGATATAATAAGTTGCTTTGAACAAAACTACTCCAAATAACTAAACACAATAAGCCACTTTAAGTGAATGGTTTGGTTACTTGATCTAATCATCATTATTGACACGCTTTTAAGAATGCTTATAAATAGTGGACTGTTGGAGATTGTGCCATAAGCCAATCATTATATTGCGAACATTGTTTTTATTACGAAATAAGAGTTTTCTTTTTATTACATTATTATATTATTTAATGTTTATATATAATAATATCCATGGATAAATCATTTTTTGAATTATCCAAAATGTCTCTAATCAATCATCTTTATGGGAATAACGATGAATTAAGATTAGTATAATTTTGATTGATTAAGTGTTAATCATGTATGATGGTATCAAATCAAAATCATAGGTGTGTATTAGAGAATAGGATGCTAGATAGACCCATCATGAGATAAGCTACATGGATTAGGTCATAAGTTTATCTCATATATAATCGTGTCATTAATCCTTTGGACCTGAGATCACCATAGATTCCTACATGAATGACATTGTACTTTGGCATAGTATAATATCACCTTTGACCGGATGATTGTAAAGACTATGATCAAGTATAATGGAATCCATGCAGAGGAAGATGAGTGATCAAGATGGAATTTGTCCCTCTAGTTAATAGAGAAATATCTCTGGGCCCCTCGATGAGTGTGAATGAGAAATGCATGGCCATGCTTAGATGGAAAGGGTTCCATCTTATACCAATATGCTCGAAGATCGAGAAAGTTATGATTGAGTAAGTTGAGGATGACATTTTCATGCCTCATACTCGATCTAGATATTGTGTGACAAAAGGGATATGATAGGGTTATAAGATAAGTTGCATCGGATCACTGATTTTGTATGATTTGGGTAGTCACAATGTCTTGCTAGAGGCCGCTTGTGATTTGTGGGTCAAACAGTACAGTTGGCCCACTACCAACATCATATGGGCCTGCAAGGTCGCACATAAGAACGGACCAATTCGGGCTAAAATGTCCACATTCATTGAATCAGAAATGTGTCTAAATTCAATGAATATTTAGGATGGAAGAATTATTTATATATATATAAATAATTAAATTCGAAATATATTATATTTGATATTATATATATATGTATATATATATATGAATTAATTTAAATTTGATTCTATTAGATAGATTTAAATTTAAACTAATCAGATAATTTAAATTTAATTCTATCAGATAGATTTAAATTTAAACTAATCAGATAATTTAAATTTGATTCTATTAGATAGATTTAAATTTAAACTAATCATATAATTTAAATTTAATTCTATCACATAAATTTAAATTTAAACTAATAAGATAATTTAAATTAAGCTCTAGATATTGTTAGTTTAAATTTAAATTATAAGATAGATTTGAATTTAAACTAATAGATATATTTAATTAATTTTGATTAATTAAATATATCTAAAACTCTAGTCTATAAATAGGGATTTTCATATCAGAAAAGAATAATTAGAGCTGCCTCCAAAATCCTTAAAGAGAGGGACACCGTACGGACGTTGTACGGAATTGTACTGACAAGCTGCTAACACACCGTTTGAGTTGTTGAACCCCGTTTGTGTGGATACCAATAGAGGGAGTTAATCTGCGGTTAATTCCTGTGATCCAAACAAAAGTAAATAACAAATTCAATTGACAGAAAAAGGTAATTCTCTGAACCTATTCGGTTTAAGCAATTTTGACGGATCCTTAGTGGGAATTGGAATCAAAATTTTAAACATTTCCACTGTATGCCTCCCATAATTCCCAACAAGACTTCCTAAAGTTAACAAGATAGACACTTTAAAGACATCTCAAGGCACACCAAGTTCCAAACGCCCAAATCACCTATGCAGTTCCACTATTCTCACATATTCAAAACTAAGCTTCTCACAAGCTTACATGTGAGTGTCCAAATCCTTATCTTATATCATCTTGACATCCTAATATAACCCTTTCGCTCTTTTTCTCTCTAAGATTTCTATCTTCGTCTATTGTCAGATCCAAACCAGAAACATTATCATTTGAGCAATGCTATTCAAAATGGATGTTTTATCCAACTAATTATCATATTGAATTTGAATCAACGTGGCTTCATTTAATATGATTTTATTACGTGTATGAGAATCGGAATTCTACCAGATTTCATAATGTAAGTTGTTGCACATGATTAAATCTAATCTCATAAATTAATTTAATTCCTCACAACTAAATAGGTAGCGCATACCTACAATTTTAGGTTATGTTTGGGAACCAACAAAGGAATGTAATAGAATGACAAATAATAGAACGAATTAGAAAGGTAATGAGTGGAATGATAAGTATTTATATGCACTATCTCATTATTTGAAAGTTTTGATTAAGGAAAAGGAAAATTTACTATTAGAATTGAATAACTTATAAATTATATTTCTAATATTACCTTTATAATTAAAATGTAATTCTAGTAGAATCTTAATCAAAGAGAATATGATTGTAATTATATCATTACTCTATTTCACTTCATCCCGAGCTATCCAAATTAGACAAATACAAAAATTTAGGTATTAGATAACAATGAAAGGTCTTTGAGTCCTTTTTCTACCATTTCTTTTCATTCTTTAAAAAAAAAAAAAACTCTCAAACAATGGATTAAGTCTATATTGATCATTCCATTTCTTGGCATTCAATCACTTGCCATCTGTCCAAACATATCCTGAATCTACGGTGGGGAATACAATCTACTAAATTGATTGAATAAACAATTTTGCTACATAAATGAAATTTATATTTTGAACAATGAACTAAAAATTCATGAATTATCAACTTCTTAATATTTTAAATGGAGTTAAATTTGATGTATTGAATTCAATCTGTACCTCTTGCTTATTCTCTACTCTCCTTTCTAGATCACTAACTTCTTATACAATTAAAACTTTAAAACTTTGAACCCAACCAACATTTTTTGGGTGTCAATAATTAATGCAAGCTCTATATATAACCAAACAATATATTTCTGCTACATTTCCATGACTGCATAGCATTTGTGAATGCTCTGTTTGGCACAATATGGAAGTCCATAGAAATGGTATTGCCTATAAGATTCGTGAATATATATAACAGGCAAAATTAGATATTTCACTCTTCTTAGTACTCCTCGTCATCGTCCATTTTACTATCTTAATTATTGCTCATGACAGGTGCAACAACCTCAAAGCACATTGATGTCTAGAATGTGGAAATTCTAGTTGGTGGAGGAATCTCATTTCGCTATCCAATTTGCAATATTGAGGATATAATCTGCTTTAAGCAATTATTAGTTACTCAAACTTTGATAACTTGGAAAACCACTTGGAGGAGAGAGAGGGATCAGGTGTTAATCAATCGGGTAATGATTAATTAGGCTAATGTCACATTGCAGATAGTGTTGCAGGAATTGGTGATGGAACTCTGTGATGATGTCTGTGCATATAAAGCACATGCTATTAATGCTGCACATTTTAGTTCTTCTGTTTCAAAATATTGAAAAAATTGTACATGGTACGGGCTTAAGCGTGCTTAATTATTACTAGCCAAAGTTAGGGAAGTTGGCATTAGTATAATAAATCATAGATAATGTTAATTTTTTTTTTAAAAAGGAAACAATGCATATTAATCCTTTTGAATTTTGAATCCCATGCAAGTAACTTAATCAGCTTTTAAAATTGAAAATTAAGTCTTTAAATTTTTACACACTTTTTTCTATTTTTTTTAACGACAATTAATTTATTTGTCACTTTAAATTTTTCACTTGTCAAAATAAGTATCTTTACACTATATTTTTCAATACAATAAGTTGGCATATGCGAGTTTAAGATGTCAAATGAATTAGTTTTGCTGAAAAGAAATTAGACCAAAAAAACATTTTTCAAAGTTTGAAAGTTTAAAATTTTAATTATGAATTTAAAATTTTAAAAAATTATTTACAAATTATCACGAAAAAAACTTATTGTCAAAATAATTTTTTTCATTCTTCTCAACAAAATATTAAGCGAACTACCAAACAAATGCACAAGTTTGCAACGCATATTCATTTAATAATTTTAACTGAAACTTAATTTTTAAGAAAAATTACAAAAAAAAATTATACTTCAAAATTATAAGTTAAAGACATTATTATGAAGAACTTCATATCTCAAAATTATTTTGGAGAACCCAAGGATCTCATTTTTTTCAATAATAAGATAAAAATACTCTTATTTAATTATGCGAATTTGTTATTATTCAAATTTTTGAATTACTAGGAACTTTTATTATTTTTATTATTTAGTTTTGCATTTGTTATCACTCTACTTCAACATTTTTATCTCACTTGATAATAGATATAGATATATATATATATATATATATAACAAAAATTAATGAATCAAAGTGATAACAAATACAAGCTTTAATAGTAAAAATTTAAAAAAATACTTATAACTTTAAAAAACTTTAGTGATAACAAATATGCATCGTAACAAATGAAAACAAGTAAGATAAGGATGCTTTGACAAAGAATAAAAGGATAAAAATACTAGAAACAGGATGATAACACACAAAACCAAGTTGTAAAAATAATAAAAATTACTTATAACTTTAAAAAAACCTAGGTAATAATAAATTTACATAAGTAAATAAAGGTATTTTTATTCTGTCATTAAAAAAGATAAAATCCTTAAATTTTAAAAATAATTTTAAAATTTAAAATTTTTCATAAAAAATATCTTGTAACTAATGATGTTAAAATGTAATTATCTCTCATTCTTAACCATAGGCTGCTGCAGGATTGATCTGGTCTGCTTGGCAATCATGGCATACACGCGCTACTTATGATGCATCATGTGGACAAGACGTATCAAATATCTTATTCGCAAAAAAACTCTTTGATGTTTTACGTGTTTTACTATTTCTTAAGAACCAAAACAGCGTGACGTGCAAGATACCATGATTGTCCTTCTGTTCTACTATTGCAAACTATTATATATATATATATATATATATATAAATTAAAAAATACTTTTGTATAAAATATTAACATTTATTAATTCAATTTGTATAAAAAATTATATTTAATATATTTTAAATAAATTAATTCATCCAATTCAAAAGCAATTTAATTACAATTGTAAATCCTTTTTGCCTCCAATTTAACTACTGATTGAATTTTTAAAACATTGATCAGGATGGTTAAAAAGTTAGAGTATATTTGATATCTAAATAGAAGATGAAATGAAAGAGACAATTTGTATATACTATTTATTATATTTTTATAATTATTATTTAATAATATTTATTTAATTATTATTTTTAAAAAGTAAAAAATTATTTTTTTTTATAATTTTTTTTTTATTTATAACTTTGTACTGGTAGAGTAGTTGAATTTTTCTTTAACATTTTCTTTCATGTAACAAGCAATGTTATAAGGTTGGGAAGGAGAAAAAAAAAAGTATGTATCACGTCATTACCTTTTAGAGAACAACTTTTAATATTTTAAAACATGACGCATTTTAAGATAATGTTTCATGAATTACGATACCTTTTATGATATTATTCTAAAGCAACAGAGTGAATACATATCTCATGACGCACCAATCTACAATATGGTGCCTCATACGTTCATAATTTTACTTTTGTTAAAAAGATTATTAAAACTATAAACTAGATCATTTGGCACAGTCAATAAATTCAAACATTAATTGTATATGAATAAATTTATAACAAAAAGGAAAAACAACAATTCCTCAATAACGCTTTTGTTGGACTAAAAGAGATACTCAAACTAAAAATAAAACAGCATCGCCTAAAAAAAACGGAGAGCAAATTTTGTTGTGAGAGAAATTATTATTGGCCACACGAGATTAGTTCAGATATACTTTGTCTTAGAAAAGGAAAAAGAGAAATGATTATGCTCCCCTTTTATATAATTAATATGAATGAAGGAGATTATTAGAGTAGTGATTTCAAATCTTGAGAACACTTTAAAGATGTCTCCACTGTCGGTCACATATGGATGTGGAGTCTAGTCACATTTAAGTGATGAATCAATTCTCAACTAAGATCAGTGCACCACGAAGAAAATATACCTTTAGGAGCATGGCAGATTAGTGTAATTAATCGTACATCTTTATTTATATATATATATATATATATATATTTTATTGCTTTCACATCTCACGGGTGCTTTAAGTACCAAACTTTAATATAATTAAGGGGACACATGTGATAGCTAACTAAAGTGGCCCAAAGAGAGACCCTAAATTATTATTATATTTTTCCGGTCTTATCAATTTATTTGCAATGATTGTTCTTCGTGTGTCAGATAATTAATAATTGAAGAATCTTTATACATGGCGCCTGCTAAATGCATGGTGATAAAAATTGGGCCAACTGACTTAGTGGGATTAAAAAATCAATAAATTAGTTATTTTATTTTTTTAAAATTGATTAAGAATCGATTAGATTGGCTGAAAATTAATAAAAATTAGTTGATTTGGCAATCAACTAATTAAAAAATAAATTTTGACTTTCGATTTAAAATAAAATTTTAATATTTTATAATAAAAATTTATAATATTTTATGAATTCAATTCAATCAGTTTGTTTTAACTATTAGTTATATTTTTAAATGTTTATATTTATTTTAAATATTATTTTATAATATACATTAATTTAATTATAAAATATTATGTATATATATTTAAAAAAATAATTCGATCTAATTTAACTATTGCTAAATTATTGACTTATAAATTACTCTATATCTCAATTTAATATTTAGTTCAATTTTTAAAACATGAAATTGAATCTTTATTTAAACAATCATTTCAGAAGAAAGTTAACATTGATCAAAAGGCTATTATCCGTTTCATAAGAAAGTTAATATTGATAAAAAAAGTTATCATCGATTGTACGTCTATAATAATAAGAGTTTTCTCACTCACTCGCTCCTTGTTAATCCCAGACGTACAATCTACGATAGGAAGTTTTCTTGATCATCTATTTAATTAGAAGATTGATATAGATTTCATTCAGCTTATAGAGTCACTCTTCTCATGTCTTACATCATTGATGGAAATTTTTATAGTTTAAAATGTCACATTCATAGCACACGATAGCCATGTTTAACAAACTTTTGATTCTAATAACTGGTCAATCCATTTCGCAATAACTAATTAAAATGATTTATCTTTCATTTGGAAAAAAAATTCTATTTACAAGTTTTATTAATTTTTTTATTCAATGATGATGACAATTAATTGCTTTAAATTATCAATTTCATATAAATCTATATATCGAATCAAAGTTGGTGTTAACTTGTGACTACGTGTCAAGCAAGCCCTAGTACAAGAGATTTAGAAAGTATTTGGTATATATGTTAGCATGAAATATCATGATAATTTATGATACTTGTATTTGGGATGGTGATGGATGGTCTTTCACATCTTAGTAATGTAAAATTCAAATGTTTAGTGGCACATATATTAATCACTGCTATTAACTTCTTAAAATTTTAAATATATTATTTTAAGTTTAAATAATTACATGGCTCTAATATAATGAAGAAATCAATGGTACAAATATAATGAAGAAATCAATGGTACAAATGAACAAGAAGAAGAAAGGAAAAGAAGGCGAAGGTGAAGAGAAGAATGAAGTGATTGCACCCTGTTGTAGGTGGGGTTTAACTCCCATATCAGTAATAATGAGTATGTATATTGGATAAATAAGTTCACATTTTACAAGTATGAGTAATACATACATTAAATGTTTTAGTCTACTTTTGCTAATAAAAAAACAAACAAAGTGATTGTATTGTATTAGTAGCCATTAATCAACACAATCAATATGCCCCTGTTTGGTATCAATTGATAAATAGAAATTGAAAAGATTCTATTCAACATGTATGTTTGGCACAAGAATTCGCTAGGGCAATGGAAAGGGTGTAGAAAACCTATTTTCTGGCATTGTAGCAGTCAAATCTCAGCAGCTTTGGAGGCAAATTGTTGAAAAGACAATATCGACCTTCTTCCCCCACAAGCCTCTCCATTTTTATGTGTTCTCTCTTTCAAATTAATTGCAAATGCAGAATAAAATTGAAGTTAATTAAAAAAATTCCACTTAGCAAAGATAATTTTGATTGCAAATGTAGAATAAAATTGAAGTTGACAAAAAAGGAAAAAAATGCACTTATAAATGCAAAAAAAATTACAAATGTTCACTATCCAATAAAAAAAATTATTAAAGAGGAGATAGAAAATGAATAATGGGGTGTAATAATGGATGTAAATTTGTTTATATTGTTAATATTAATTATTATTTTGTTATTTTCTAGGTATAATTTAATTATTTTATTTTTTAATTCTCAATTTCATTTTAATATTTTAATAAAATATAAGAATATATATTCTAAAAAAATATTATTTTCAATTTCATTTTTATTATATATTTTAATTATATTTATATGATTCTATTTATGATAATTATTTATAACTATAAATATTTATATACTCTTTAAATTAAATAATTAAACATAATTAAATTATTTAATTTAAAATTTAAAATAGTGTATCCACTCTCTTCACCTAAAAAAATAACAATAAAAACATATGGGGTGATTTTGCCATTTTCTTCATGTATCTTTTCATTCCTACATTATTTTTTTAAAATTTAAGAATATTTTGGTCATTTGCTATTACTTATTTTTTATTTTATTATTATTTTCATCATACTAAACAAATATATAGAAAGATATTCTTTTTTTCTCTTAAGGTATGCTTGGTATAACGTATAAAGCCTAATAGTATAAACTAATATAATACATTATGAACTTATCACTTGTTTGATGCAAGTAATATATTGTATAAGCTTATACATCATACCTCTCTTATACATCAAAATAATGTATAACCTAATCATGTCTTGAGGGTGGGATTAAGCCTGATTAGGTTTTAATGTATAAATCCCTATTAATACTTTCTGATTTTAACCCTTCACCTATAAGAATATTTATTGGCTAGGCTGAATTAGGTTTAATTAATACTAATTGGGATCAAGTTAGTTGGGCCATTTCTAAATTTTTGATAAAAATTATAAAATTATAAAATGACCCCAAAAAATAAAACTTTCATACAAGTCCTTAGAAAATAATTTTTGATAAAAATTATAAAATAATCCTAAAAAATAAAAATTTTATATAAGTCTTTATAAAATTATATTTTACCATTGAAATTTTTTTAATAAGTCCCTATAGAATAATTTTTTTAAAAAATTAATAGGATTAGAATAAGTTACGCAAAAACTAATTTAATATCAAATTCAATCTAATCGGTTTAGTATGACGTTAGATTAGAATGGTTTCTTAAACTAATTAAATCACTTTTTTAATATTTAGTAAAAATTATAAATTGACTCTTAAAAAATAAATTTTTTTTATAAATCTTTAAAAATTATATATTTATCCTTAAAAAAATAAAATCTTCATTAGGTTGGTTGAAATTGGCTAATATGGCCAACCTGATCTAATATGTCCAAATTATAATTTAGTTATTTAGCCCAATATGACTAGATGAGATCAAGTCACCTAGGTCACTGTAACTATGCATAATATACAACCCTATTTATTCATTTTTTTTAAAAGTTAATATAACACAATAAATTTAAATAAATATAGTATATTTTTTAAGTAAAGAGTGTTTTTGTCAAAATAGTTTATTTTTATCTTATCTAACATTATATAGTGCATTATCAAATAAATGATAATATTATCTTACACAGTATCATATCAAACACTGTATCGTTTTAAAATTTTATCAAACTTTATCCTATCAGGTCTTATACTATCAGACCTTATTCTATACGTCATACCAAACGGGCCCTTAATGTACCAAATATAATTGATTCAGTTATATTTTATTTAACATTTATTTTCTATTTGCATAAAAGGGAATTCTGTATCTCAAACATACCTTACATGCATATAATAATCCAAGAAACCTATCAACAATGACTTTTGTTGTAACAAACACAACTATTCCTTACAAAAAGTCATACTACTTTTATTATTTATGAATAGAAATATAATTGAAGAAAAATAAATAGTTCATGCATAATGTATTTAAACAGTTGTATAATGTATTTCCTATTCATTTAGATAGAAAATAACATACAACAAAAATTTTTTAAAACCTTATATATCATATTTTATATTATTAAAATATGTTACAAATAAATTTTGTCGTAAAGTGAATTACTACGATAAAAGTAAAATTGGTCATATATGAAAAATAAAAAATTATTGCACGTTACTATGTGAGAGTCATCAAAGAATACCCTTTTGTCGAAGTGCGATATCAAGGTATTATCTTAATGTCACTTTATTATGCATAATATCATGTACCAGAAACTATCATCTAATCTTGCCATCCCAAATATCATAATATATGAAATAACATAATTAAAATGATAGGATACCGTTATCCTCTTGTTGTAACATTATAAGAAAACAATAAATTAGAAACGAAAAAAAAAAATCTCTCCCTAATTTGTGTCAATTTTTTTCTCAAATTTGTCTAAGAATGATTTTTATTTTTAAATAAGCTTTTTTGAGATTTGAAACTGATTTAGAAAGAAAATTATTTGTCACAAAATATTTTGTCTCTAATTTGTTATAAAAATATTTTATTTAATCTTTATAAATTTGTGATAAGATTTTTTTTTGAAGATTAACGACAAAATTTCCCATCTTTAATTCTATCACTTTTTAGTAAAAATGACCTTTTTTAATTAAAGATAAAAATGTTTGTCTCTAATGCCAGGTCTAATTAGTTAAAAACAACACCGTGATTTTTATTTTTAATTTTTTTTAGCATTTAGAGACAGAATATTTCATCTCTAATCTTTTTTTTTGGGTAAAGTAACATCATTTTTAAGCCCACTCTTTTTTAATGAATATTATAACTATGGAATTTTAGCATTCTATTCAATAGTACTCTGACTGCAAATGATTATGACTTTCAATTTGAGAGGAGTTTTGGATCTTATTACATATCCATAGAAAGCATTTTCAGAACCTGATATCTTAATTATGATAACTTGAATTAACAAAATTAATATGGTTGTACCTTTCAGAAGAGGAAGAACATCTTGAATTTCATGTTTTATTTGACAAAATATCTTAAATATCATAAAAAATTTCTATGGCCTTACTCTTAATCTAGATTTTTCTTGTCATCTTTCCTAATTACCACTAGCATATTGTGTTGTGCCCCATTATTTTTTATATTCAAATTAGTTGCTTCTGTTACATTTTTATATCTCACTGCAACTTTTTTGCTTGCAGAGAGAGCGAATTCTTTTGAAGAACCAAGATGGACAAAGTTGTTGAAGATGGTTTTAATGTATCTAGACTAGCTAGCTTCATTTGTAATTAGCTACTTCATAGGGGCCTACGTTTGATGCAATATTTTTTTTGACAAGAACAAATTTAATGTGCATTTACTTTGTTGTTAATTATGACTTGAAATTGCTTCTTACTTCTTGCTTCTTGCTTCTAATTGTAGTTGACTAACACAAGTTGTAATTTGAGTGGCAAAATTGATTTTGCTTGTGATTATAACTTTAAATCGACATTGTTTGTGGTTATATGAAGGTACAGGTCTGTATGATAATAAAATTGGAGGAATAGAATTTTTAAAAGAAAAAATTTAAATAAAAATGGCTTCTTTGCTTATAGTGGTGGTTTAAACTGCCAATGGCAACATTGATTAGTAACTTTAACAGCGGTTCCAAACTACCACTAAACGCCTATCTGTAAGTGTCTAATGTGCATTTATGTAAGCCTATATACATGATTCTATCATGTATTAGCCTACAATAATCACAAGATAATCTCCTTCTAGTTACAAAAGTTCAATCACATGATTATATGAATAGAAATTTAGATCCATATTATGCATATCTTGTAACCGTATCATACATAAAGAGATCCTTAAGTGGGAGCAATAATTACACATACCTTCAACAATCATACAAATACAATCACCTGAAAACACAACTAAGAAGACAATAGAGAAGAAGTGATTTCAGATGTGATTTTTTGGTAAGATAATGATTTTGAAGCATAAGGGACTATCATATTGTTGTTGATCCATATGAAACATTGTGAGCTTCTATCACAAAATGTCAAAACTTTATTTTAAACCAAAAAAAGTCAAATTAGATTTTAACCAATTCAACCCCAAATCAATCAGTTTTTATTGGTTTTATTAATTCTTAATTGATTTTTCTCTTTAGCTAGTTTTTAGGGTCAAATGAACTAATTCTATAACTGATTCATTAATTTTTTACTTTGACTGACTAGCTCGGTTCAATTTGTATAATTATGCACTCAACTGATTCTTTTAATTCACTTTCCTAAGTAATAGAAGACAAATGAGCTAATTTTTGTATTGTTTACATTAACCCCTTCTTTTAAGAGGTATTAAACTATTTGAGATGGAAAACATAATTTAGGGACTGGAGGAAGCCTATATCTCAAGGCCTCATTTTGGTAGTATTTTGGAAATGAAAATGGATACTGAATCTAAAGACAAAAATGTATTTGGTAGATTGAAAATTTAAGAGAAAGAAAAATGAGTTTTTTTTATATTAGTATCTTGTGATCGTACGTTAGGACTGTATATCATTTTTTGTGATTCCATAAAATGTCCATTTGGCCCTTTATATGATTGTACATAAGCTTCAACCTTTGACTAACTCTCTCTTTCTTTTTCTTCTTCTTCTTCCCTCTAAAATGTGAGTATTCTTCAATTTTTGGTTGCAACCATTTATGGTTCAAAAAAATAATTAATATTACTTTTAAAAGAAATAATAAAAATGTTAGAAAAATTGATTATAAAAATAATTAATTATAGTTATGCTTTAAAAAATAATAATATCTGTTATTTGACATTAAAATTGAGATATTTCTCAAAATTATTGACTTATAAAAAAAATTTTCATGTTTGAAATGTAAAAAAAAAAATTATATCGACTAAACGTCAATTGAAAATGAATCCAACCACCGAATCGTTGGAAATTTTCAATTGACTTTCAACTAAAAATAAAAGCATTTTTTTTTTATATATTATCTAACATTCATTTTTTGTTTTTATCGTAGAAAATTTTATATAGCAAACGAGACGCTTGGATGATTTGATTTGTTCACCGTATCATTTCAGAAGGAAAACATAATGTAAACAAAAACTACATTGATGTTAAAAGCTTTCTTGGAGAGTTAAGTTTTGGACATAAAATTAATGTTGCTACAAACGTCATGACTTGCGTTTGACATGACGCACGTGTTATTGTCTACATGTCTATTGAAACAACATCGATAGTAACATAATAATATCTATAAATAACAACCCCCCCCCCCCCCAATGTCAGGACACAAAGTAAACAGGCTTGAAGATACTACTAATTAATTATTGTTAGGGGTAATCTGATATGAAATAATTAAGTAGGAGAATTATGTCATTTTCCTAACGCGTTAGCTGAGTTGTCTATATACAGTTTGTAAATCCAATCAAATGAGAGGGAAGAAAGGAGCAAGGTTATTCACCAGAATGCTTATAGCGTTATACTATAATCCTCGTCTCTCATAAAATCGAAGGGGGGAAAATGTTAAGGCAAGATCGTGTGCTCTACTGTGAATACTTTAAATAGTAAGATTGTTGCAGTTAGAGCTCTGACTTGGAGCCTTTCATAGTTTATAGAGGTAGAGAATGCAATTTTTTTTTAAAAAAAATCAATTCGGTCAATGAATTGAAAATAGAAATAATTTATGATAGATATGTATAATATTTTTATAATTAAATTAATATATTTATTGCAAAATAATGCTTTAAATAAATATAAATATTTAAAAATATATATTTAGTTAAAACATTATGTATATGACAATAAATTAATAAATTTTATAAATTTTTATTACAAAATATCACAATTTTAATTTAAACAAAAAAAATCAAGTTTTAACTAATTTAGTGTCAAATTACTTAATCTTTATAATTTTTGATCAATTTATCTCATTTTTAATTGATTTTTTGTTAATCAATATTCAAGATCAAGTGGACCGAAGTCACTATATATTGTTGTTCAATCCTATCAACCAATCCGATCCGATTTCCTAAACCATGATATTCTGAGTAAATTAATGGGTCTTGCATATAATAAAACAAGTCACGCTAAATCATAGCTGAGCAGCCCCATCGCGCAATTGATCAAGCATTTCAAGAGGGTATCCTAACAGTAACAACGAAAAAAAAAAATCATACTCATGACGTATACTATTGTCCTGTTCCTTTTGTCTCTGAACTCAGTTAAGTGAAAATTGGTTTCGATAAGGACAGAATCAGCATAATTGATCAACGCATCAGTGCTAGCTAGCTAGCTCATATCCTTAGGTCATATGCAATTTTATTTTAAATCGGTAGTTCCTTTATGTTAATTATTAACACGCAATAGTTGATTAAAAATCAAAGACCGTTACTCAAATTAAATTTGATGTACTATTTATATAATTGTTACTAAATACTAACAAATATCTCTATGACAAGTGATCCACTTGGAATCTTCTCAATGAACGGTTGAGAAATTCTCGAGATGTGGTTCTTCGAGCAGTATTCTGGCTAGGGTGGTCAGGCACTTCAATGGGATGATGAGTTTTTTTTTCCCATGGTGTGGGGGTTGCCATAAATGTATTTTGGCTCTACATAATTTTATAATTTTTTTATTAATTAAATTATATAATTATCTAAATTAAATATCTTTTTTAAATATAAAATTTAATAAATAATATATATATAAACTCGTGAGAACTATACTGTTTACCAGCTATTTATTGTGTAATTTTCATTTAGTTGCGTGCTCAGTACATTATTTATGTTCGTACATACGTTATTTTTGTTTTTTTTTTTTGTGGGGTCTATAGGATTTTTTGAATTTCTTGCTAAATGCAGAGACATATTCTAATTTATTTCAAGTTCAAGGTAGAATGCACTAAAATCATAGTAAAATTGATCGTTTTATTTTTCATAACTTTTTTTTTTAAGATGGTGAAAGTTTTGTATCCAATTTCTTAATATGCATAGTTAAATATTCTCATTTCTAGACCTCATTTGGTAAGAGGATACAAAAGAATTCCTTGTGCTTCTTATTGTTTGTAATATGTATTATTATGTTATTATTGTTGTTATTATTATTTAATAGTATTTTTTTAATTTTTTTATATAAAAATATAAAAATTATTTTATATATATATAATTATTTATTTATTTATTTTTCAATATAAAACTTAAAAAAAAATATTTATTTATTAATGACTCGTTTGGTATATAGAAAGTTAAGTATAAAAAAAGAAATGAGAAAGAAAAAATATGATTTTATAGATAGAAAATACTTATAATACCTTTACTTTTAATGATTAAATAACAATTGATAAATAATATTAAATAATAATTGAATAATAATTATAAGGATAAAATTATAATTGTTCTCAATTTTTACTTTACATTTCCTTTTCCATAGGCATACCAAACATGTTGTAAGATGTGAAGATTTTCTTTTAATATCTTTTGATTTGATGTACTATGGATTAGTACTTAATTTTAGTGAACTACGTGGAAAAATGCTTATATCAAAATGAAATTAACAATTGAAAGAGAAATTTTTAGGAGAATTAAGATATTTATATATTGAAAAAATATATCCAAACTAGGACAATATCTCTTTTAACTAGAAGCTTATTAGTTATCTGGATTGTTAGCTCAAATTACGTTCAAGTTCCCTACTACATAACATACTATGCTTGATGTGCTGTATAGATCGTGGCCCTCCATATAGGGGGCATTTTTTAATTTTTTTGAAAGATCCAATGGATTTTGTATTGCGCGACACTGTGCTACATAATATAAGATCTATTGACACTCACATTCATGTTAGTTACTTTGTCCAAGGCCTCAACTCGCAAGCTGAAATTGTCATCCTCTAGAAGCAGTGATATATTTTCTTGGCTTTTTGACTTAAAAATGACATACTATAATTACTCCATAGGTGAAATTACTTTTTAAACTATTTCCCTCAATCTGCCACACATTGCAATATGCACACCCTACACCATTGCACTTTTTTTTTTATTATTGTTTATCATATAACTAATTTGCATTTTATTTGTAATTTCTTTGTATTATATATAATTTAAATTTTTTGAAACTTATCAATTTTCAATTATATTTAATAAAAGTTATTATAAGATATTGAAAGTCATATAAGTGGATAAAAATAAGATACACAGTTTTTGAAATTAATAAATCATAATAAAATATGATTGTAAATTAAAGTGTTATTTATAGCTATGTCCATTAACAGAGAGATGCATTACAATTTACATCTCGTAAGAAAACAAACCAAAATATAACTACCTAATGTAGTAAATTATTTAGGACCCATTTGATATGTTATATAAAATAAGATTTGATAGTATAAAACTTGATAAAATAAGACTTATAAAATGTTAAAACAATGTAATGCTTGGTGTGACATTGTACATAATATTATTTCGTATAAGATAATACTATTATAATATTTAGTTATGTATTGTATAATTTTGAATAGAATAAAAATTAACCCTTGAACAAAATACCCTTGCTTTAAAAATATATTAATTTTTGGATAAGTAACAATCCATTGACTCAAAAAGCATTGCAAAATTTCAGGCAAAGCATTGCCTTAGAATTTTGTAAAAATTTCACCAACAAGTGACCTTGAATTAGGACATTTTGGCTAGGGTTATTCGAAGTTTTGGTTCAATTTAGTTTTAGACCAAAATCAAACTGAACTAGACATGTTAGTTTTGCAAAATAGAAGGCTTATTTGATTTTGAGTTATAGTCATTTTAGTTCAATTTGATTTGGTTTAATTCATGCTAATTTTTTTAAGTGATTTTTTTTTGGTTTTCTAAATACTTATATTCCATATAAGTGGGTGAGGTGAAGGTATGTATGTGGGTGTGTCTGTACTATCAACTAAATACAAAATTACTTAATTACTAGTACACCTATTGAATTTAGACCTAATTATTTAATAACTAATTCACGTGAACTTTAAATTTAGATAAGTAACAAGTAGGTACATCACAAATTAACAATCATATATCCATCTCCAACTACACTTCATCTCTTTTGCATAGTTTATTATATTGAACTTTAAGGTAACTTGATCATTAATAATGTATTATTCATATATCATATTGTAAAAGTTGATAATTTCTACACTTGAGTCATTAGTTTGGTCAAAGCAAACTGATTAAATCAGTATTGACATATAAAATACTAAATTAAACCTACTTTTCTTTTGCTTTTGTTTTGGTTTTTAGTCAATTTGGTTTGATTTTGAACACCCTTAGTTTTTGCTATTGTAAAATGGAAGAATAGATTTAAGGGGAAAAACAGGCAGCAACTTCAAACAACAAATAACCCTAATCTTCGATGTTTTGTGCATTGCAGAACAATAGAATCCAATGTCTTTTTCAATAATAAAAAAAGCAAATCAAACCTTTAGTCTTGCATAATTGATTAGTGAAGAAGCAGGGAACTTTAGGTAAAGAAAGAAGCTCTAACTAGCATGTTTCTCAAACAAAGATAGTAGCAAATCAACAAAATTAATGGCAAAACAAAAAGGGATAATAGTGGTTTTTTAGTGTGGACAAAATGGTAAGGCTCTAGCAAGGTTTTTCCAAATGAGTGTGAAAACATCCTAGCTAGATGAAATTAAAAAGAAGCATAAGATGAAGAAGACAAGGTCACAAGTTCATATGTGGTATAAAGGATATGATGGTGTTAGGGTTGAAATGGCAAAGTTTTGAGAGAAATTTGTACATTAAAATCTAATCAAATATAATCTCATCTTTCAAGGCCTAATTAAGTTATCCATCATTTTAATAAATCAAAAAAGTTTAATGTACAAATTTATATAATATAGTGCTTGCACTAAATAATTGATAATTATATAATGTTATTATATTAACTTATCCTATTAAGCCTAATATATGTGCCAAATGGGCCCTTAAGTCATCTTGTTGTTATGTAAACCAAAATATTAGTGTCTTATGCATTAAGGTAGTTAAGCCATAGTACCATGGAAAAACCTCATATAATCCATTACTTAAATTTCTCAATTTTGATATGCTTCTTGCCCTCAGTACATGACATTCAAGGCATCAAATGATATAATAAGCAAAAAATAACATGCATTATCAATTGTGCATTGTTCTTGGAATGATGAAGGATTTTGGCTAATAGACTCTTAGCATGATTGGCCCTATATTCATATAAAAGAAATGCAATTAAATGCTTCCTTCTTTCCCATGACATTATTGGGACCTTCTTTCTTTATGTACTTGTATTTTTATTTTTGAAATACTTAATTTATTAGGACCTTCTTTTTTTTTTTTACTTTTTTTATAAATTAGTTTAACAAAAAAAAACCATAAATTTGAAAATTTAAAATTACTATTATATCTTGTAAATTTTACTTTTTATCTTTCACCTTTCTTACAAATCAATCTTTAACTTGTAATACATATTAAGTTACTTTATAGTCTTGTCAACTGACTAATGTAGATTGGCCTATTTATTAAATTATTTCAAAACTTTTTTCATTTATTAAATTTGAAAATCTACTTTACTAAATTTTTATTAATCAATTATATATATATAAATACATTTATAATATGTGTACACAAATATTTTTTATTTTTTAGTTGGCACTTTTTTTGTTTGTTTAACTCTTTTAAGGCCCATCCATCATTAACTTATTTAAGCATGCATTTAATTAAACATATTTAAATTTGAAAAACCAAACTCATATACACTCAAACAACAACAAAAAATATACTAATGGCATTTTTTTTACCAGTGGTTCTAACTTATACCTTGTAATCCTCTTACTCTACATGTATTAATTAATGACCTTATAGTTAGATTAATTCATGATGAAAACTATTTATCATCTTACTTTTTCAAGTAAAGTCATAAGGAAATCACATATTGCATAAATATATAAGCTAAATTATCATAATTACTTAGAATGGTAGATTTTTATCACCATAGTTATTGGGCAAATAACCTCACGTAGGGTTTTCGCCACTAATACGCCATTAAAAGTTTATCTTTAGCTAGTTATAAGGGCATATATATACTCATGTGACAAAAAAAGTGCCCTAAATCACACATATATCACAAAATACTAAGTTAGGTAAAGGAGCTATTATAATATGTAACACCCCGAAATTTATTAAATGTATTAGTTGCGGATTTGGGCTAATTGAGGAAGATTATAAGGAGAAAGGAGTCTTAAGGATAAAGGCAATTTGAGTATCTTAACATAACAATTATTAATTGGATTATTTTGAGGGAAGTAAAATAATAATTTTGGGATTTAAGTATGATTTGGCCATGAATAATTCATGTATGACAAGAACATTATTAGAATGCCAATTTTATTTTGATGGAGGTCCAGCTTCATTTCATGAAAGCTCAACACTAGTCTCCTTACAGGCCCAACTCACATTTAACCCATTTAACATTTCAATTATGGCCTAACTAACACCAACCTTTGAACCCACTAGAGTTTGGGCCTTAAGGTTAGCATACTTCATCTTAATTCAAAGTGTTATGTAACTCACCTCATCAAGCAAAGGCCCAATGACTAAAAAAAAGCCCAAATAGACCATGGGCTGATGGGTCAACCCATTTCCCCTTAATAGCTTTAAAGGTTTAGTAGTTTCTCCCCTCATTCAGCAGAAAACACAAAAGGCAAGAGAAGAAATTCTCATGTTAGAAGAAGGGCTAGGGTTTCTTAATATTTTGGCTCAGATTTGCACTATTGAAGGGAGATTTAGCCAATGTAGGTTCTATATAACTTGACCCTCTTATATTCCTCTACATTGTGGTTCGATTGGTTTGTCATTTAGAGAATTTTAATCTTTTCTTAAAATGAAACCTGGTTTTTGAATGATTGTTGCAAGATTTTGGAAGTCGAAGGTTAAAAGGATAATTAGGTAAGTATTTTCCTTTTATTTTGTGTATTATTTTGTTGAAAAATGTCCCTAAGGATTGATTTTCATAATAGGTTCTGCTATTATGCGAAATTACAAGGAAATGAAGGTAAAATACTGAGGTTTCTAGGTTTGATGACTCAAATTCGAATTTTGGAATATCCCATGCTGTGTTTTTGGTAGTTGGGGCTCAACTCAATCCATTTGACCTCTTGGGTGTACGGGTAAGTGTTTTCTCTTCTCTTGTGTGATGTATATGCTGAATTCTCACATTTTGGATTGAATTTTGCTGCATAGTTTGTACATGTATGAAAATTGAGTTGTAGGGAGTGAATCATGGTGAGCTTTGATGTATGGACCCTAAATTAGTGCAATAGATTATTAGGAAGCTTGGGTAAGAAGTTCTCAATGATTTCTTATTAAGATTAATTTGTGGATAGGGATAATTTCCTTACCAATGATAGTTAAATGATGATAATCATGCTTATGTTAGGCTTGGTATACTTTGGATCATGGTGGTAGTTAGAGGAAGAGGAAGAGTAATTGGCTTCATTGAGGTAAATGGAGTTATTCTTCTTAATTCCATGTATATGCTCATGTTAATCTGATATTTGTTACATATACTTGATTTTAAAATGCTAAATGATTAGTTGACTACTTGAATTATTATCATGATTGGACCTTATGAGGCCATGGTGGAGTTGTAGTGCGGTTACCACCCATGCATATGCTTCAATCGGGTACCGAGTTGTGATCAGACCATGAATGCACTAAGCCTAGATTGTACTCATTAGAGAGTTGGTGCCGTGGACGGACCACTTCCGGTATTATTGGCCATTAACATGTCATGTGTAATTGCTGGTATAGGACAATAGTCATTAGTAACTTAACTAGTTCATTTGCAAATTGAATTGATGATTTTGATATTGATGATATGAAATTGCATTGAATTGATTAATCTATACATATATATAGAATTTGCCTCTTGTTACTGAGATTGTATATCTCATCTCGGTTGTTGGCTAACATTTTCAGGGACCGAACCTCTTAGTGGCAAGGAAAATATTAGTGAAAGCTTACTATATGGTGTAGTAGTAGGGTGATTTGGAAACCTTATCAGATTGTATTTGTATAATTAGACTACTAGTTTCATGTAATTGTAATTGTCGCATTGCATCATGACTTACCAAACATAGGGATTATAATCATTTGATACATCATATGTTAACTTAAACTAGTGATGTATGAAATTTCTACTAAGATTTATGTTTGAATGGAAATGTGAGTAGTGCATGAACTCTTTGTTATCATTGATCTATGAACTCACTTGTTTATGGTGGCTAGAGGGTTAAGGATCTATATTTGAGTTTTGAATAGGTAATGATAGATGTGTTAGGTAGATTAGGTAAAAAAATGACACTAAATCTTCACAAACTAAATTAAAGGGACTTAGAGTATTACTAGAGAGAGAATTGGAGAGCATGGAATGAAATATTATGAGTTATAGGAACAGAAGGGAATTGGCAGCGACTAAAATTGAATTAGCCGTGACTAAAAGCAATGAAGTTACCCAGGGAAGGAAACAGAAAGGAATTCGCCGCAGCGAAGAGTGATATTAGCCACAACGAAATGTGAGAGGCAAGTTTGAAAGTATTCTAAAAGGTAATTTGTCGCGGTGAAAGAGGTATTTAGTGACTAAATATGCAAAATTTGTAAAGGTGCTCAATTTCTTATATTAACCTAGAAACTTTAGTTTTTTTTTATAGAAATAATAAGGAATGATTTAAGAGCACTTGTAGGAGGTTCTTGTGAGTTGGAATTAATGGATGATATGGTTAAAAGCATATAATTATGGGTTTGATTCCCTCATATACATAAATGGTTATGAGTAATTAGTTAATGACTCTAACAATATCAAGATTTAAATTTTCTCACCTTTTCCTAATGTAAGTAATCTCATAATGACTTCAAACCTTGATTGATAATTAATAATCACGTATATAATCTTAATTATCATGATTAAAAGTTAAGATCGTTACATCATACATAAAAAAGAACTCCATAATAACTACATAATTCTCTAAACTTCTTGGTGTCTAATTGTTCAAGTCTGACATGTCAGTACTAGGATGAACCTTTTAGGTCTCTTATATAACTGTGGTAGTCTTCATATTAATTATTACCTTCACTTGGCCAATACCTAGTATCTTTACATACATCCATTCTTCTTCCATGACGTATCAAGTGCATGGCATTCTTATTCTTTGAACACATTATCACACATATGAGGATTCATAATAAAATTCTCAATAAGGCAACATCGACTTTAAAAATTGATAATAATTCAACTGCCATATATACAAAAAATATTTTTATTCCTCCTGTTTATCTAAGGACCACTAACATTATACAGATGGGTAACAAAATGCATGGCACCATAAGAACATAAAATGAGCAAGACATCAGATAAGAACATCATAAATCATCTCATAGCCATATCATAATAGTTAAGCCATATGCATTAGCTATCAATAACATCTCATGTTAATAAGTTCATTATGTAAATTGGCATATTAGGCAATTATCATAGTCTCATCCCATGGAAACATGACTCCTTTATCCTAAAAAATATAATTTTCTTTAAATTAAAATATTCATAGGAGCTATATCCAATATCTTATACCACTAAACACAAACCTTAGTTTTTGAATTCACTATATAACTAGGGACGAAGGATAATTTCCCTTATCTATTTCATATTTGTAAAAGAAATTGTTAAAGTATCCATAAATAATAAGAAATCAAACCATAAAGATCCTTTTCAGGGTGTCTTTTAAAGTGGATTCACAATACAAGCATAAATAAAGTTTCATAATACATCTCTATAAAGAAGTTAGTACATTTCTAAAAAGAAGTTGTGGAGATCACCCCTGTAAAAATCATCTGTCGTAGATACTCGTAAGTTTCAAAATCTTATTTATGCCTAAAATGTAAACATGGACATGCTAAAAAGACATTCTTAAAGAGACATAAGAATCCTCAGCTCAATCTGACATATGACATATCAACTTAACATATAAACAAAGATAAAGGTCATAATACAGTCTAACATGGTCTTATGCATCTTGCATAAATAAAATAGTATTTCTTACTATCACGAATAATTCAAAGGAACTTTTTTTTATAATATCATTTAGTGTATTAAAATATTTTAAAAGCCTATAGTATAAAGTTGGTATCCAAGCATTGGTCATCGTTACATAGGTATCGGTCAAGTTACGTCTTCCGTGTATAGATATCATGGCATTTCAAAAAAGTTGTCATCCATGTATAGGAAAATTCTAAAGTATAGTCTTCTATATATGGGATCTAATTGTATGATTTAATCACACTTTCTATTATAGGGAATTAATGTTAAAAGTTTAAGCCTTCACTTGCTCTTTAAGGTTCCGAAGGAATTAACAGAAGTAACTTAAATGAAATCATTTTGTATCAAAGGATTTCAAGTTACCAAAAGAATTATAAAAGGTTCATAATACCCCACAAATCCTAATTAACATGTATAATAAGTACCAGATGCAAAACCATAAAAAAAGGAAAGTATAAAGATTTCACTTCTTTTTTTCTTGTTTGAAGTTGTGCTATGGCATGCCTTCATCCCTTAAGGGGACAAAATGAATGGTGTTACGACGTGCCATGCTCGATGTCGTGACGCCATATCTTTTTTCTCTCCTAAAACCTACGTTTTTACTATTCATTTAGACGATTTTTCATTTTGTTTACCTTAACAACCCTAAATGGCCATTTTAAGCATTTCATAAACATTATGCCACAACAAAACAACCCTTAAAACATGAAACAATATCTAAAATAAGATTTTCCATGCAAGCCATTTAAGAGATAGAAAGAGGGAGGGATGGAGATAATTAAGTGTTTTATTGCTTCTGAATATATCACTAGCTTCTAACCTTAGTAAAACCACTGTTTAAAGCATCAAACATCATTAAAACAAATATTAGAGCTTCATCACGCAAGACCTCTTAGAAAGAGAAAATAAGTGTTAATAAAAATGGTGAAGAGATGGAGCTTTTAGGGGGTTTTAAGCATATCATAAATATCTATTCTCATCACAAGTATCATTTCAAGTATGAAACAGCAACAAACAAGTAGAATTAAAGTTTCACCATTGAAGAACATCAAGTCTTCTAAAGAGAGAAACTAAGGAGGAGATGAAGAAGATGACATGAAAATTGCTACCTTAGTAAGACAAGAGAGTCTTACTTTGAATTTGGCTTGAATTTGCTGTAGTCTTCTTTTCTCCTTTCTTACTTCTTTGTTCTTTTTCTTCTTCTTTGCACTTCCTCTTTCTTTCTTTGTATTTCTCTTTCTCTTCTTATCTACTAGAGTGATGAGAATAGAGGGTAAGAGTAGGAATTTATAGAGACAATATTGATCTATAACTCTCCTATGTATCTTGACTTTCGTTCTTACAATATTGACTTCTTCGAGAAGTTGGTAATTCTCTCTAACAAATGTTGTTTATAAAACATGCTTACTTCTTTAGTACTAGGTGTAGAATTTGTTTCTAATCATGGAAATAGCCTCATTATTTTTGCAACATTCTTTTCTTAGGAAAAATTATGTTTTAGCCGAAGTTAACATTACATTTGGCCCCACCAAAATTGTATTTTAGCCTCAATGGAAATTACTATTTTGTATCCTAAACTTTTAATAATTATATTTTAACCCCAAATGTGACTTAAATATTTTTTATTTTTCAAATATTTTTCTTATATTTTTAAGGCCTTTTCAGCCTCTAGAGTTTTTAAAAATTACATTCTTAAGTATTTTCTCTTCATTTCTTTCTATTTAATATTTATAATGAATTCTAAATAATTCTTGGAAGTTCTTAAAATTTTTAAATTTTTTTTTGTTATATAAATTTATATTTCACTAAATTTTCACCATTTGGTGATTACTAAGTTATTGAATATCTTTTAATCTTAGTTAATTTATTTTAAAATCATATAGATATTATTTAATAAATCTTATTGAGAGGAGAATGTTACATCGTTCATAGAACAATAGTTGGCCCATTATGTCATATAATTTCATAGAAAAAAAAGGTAATTGCAAAAAAAAACATGTACCTAGTGGTCAAATGATAGCTAGAAAGATGTTTTAGCAGGGACGCGTGGGATGGTGGTCAAATGGCAGCAGGACTATGTTTTAAGAGGGACGAGTGCTAGATGATGATGACTTGTGGGCATTCAATGATGTTGATAGACTATATGGCTGAAGCTTACTTGTGCTAGGGAAAGCTGACAAGAGAGTTCTCGAGTTTGGAGGCTAGGGAAAATTATGAAGGTGAAAGGGGATTAGGTTTAAGTAATTAAGCCTAATTGTCATTAGATCTTGTTAGGCCTAAATGTATCATTAAGATATGGCCTAATAGTGGTTTGAATAAAATCATTATTAGGTTCCTTATTTTAACGATGGTTGATGTAACCATTGTTAAGCCTTTAGTTTAACGACAGTTCAAGGAACTCTTGTTAAGTTTTGTGTTTTTGGTAATGATATAATAAACTAATATTATTTTAAAAAAGATGAGTATGAATAAACCCTTGACATAGAAACAAGTCAATTATTAACTATTGTCATATGATCCCACAATGCCATGTGGGCTATAAATTCACTAACTAGAAGTTAATGTAACATAACCTGCATATTAATATAATTAATCTTAATATTAATATTACATAACTTACATGTTTGGAAGTTAAAATCATTACGTACCTATTCTTGTTTTATCAGCTAAATAAAGGAAAAGAGAGTTTTTACATACATTTTGATGGGGAAACTTTTCAAATAAGTATATATTATAAAAAATTTTAAAAATTACACAAATTCAATCGGTTTTGTATTTAATTTTTTTTAAAGGGCACTTACTGGTGTAAGATGGGTCATAAAAAGGGTGCATTCAAGGAAATAGTTTGATATGTGATCTTATCTAGAAATACAATTTGTCATTTTTTTTAGTCAAAATTCCGTTTTTTATCCATTTAAAATTTTGAATAAAAGTATATAAATGATTAATGTATTTATAATCAAAACAAATTTATACTGACTTTTACTTTATAAAATATTTATATCAACGTCAAGTGTATGCTATAATTTTATAGAACAAGTTTCAGCAATGTTTGGAATTTTAGATTAGAGGAATCTATGTCATCAATTTTAGTGAACTACACTTGAACTATTATTTTAAAATAATAAACAATTATTTAGCTTATAAAATTATAAAAAAAAAAAATGCCTATACTCTAAAACTAGAATAAAGTGTTAAACAATCTTCTGGTTTTTCGCACCTGAATTCCATAACGAGAGTGCTTCTGCTCAACAAACAACAGGACAGCCAAGCAGGCTAAATTAAGTAGTCGACCATTCCAAGACAAGGAAGTTTAATTGCTATCTCTATCTCTTACATTAGTGAACCAAAATATTTAAGTGGAATGCACATGATTCAGAAATGAATGCATATTTTTATCCTATATACGTTTGACCTTGAGATAAAGCAATTCATATGGTTTTGCTCAAAGTTTAAAAAAATAAAAATCACATGTTGTTAATTCTCAGTGGTCCCTGTATACCAACCTATCGTCAGTAATGACGATATTGCAGAGAGATTATGAAGTCAAACTTTATAGCTTCTCACTCCTCACACCACACGCATAGCTGCATGCTTATTATACAATGGACATCTTTACAAGAATGTATATTTTTTTAAGGTTAATTTATATATAATTCTCTTAAATTATATGTAAATAATTTTTAAAATTTTTAAAATGTGATGATAAATATTTTTAAAATTTTAAATTTATATAGATAATTCCTCTACTATTAATTAATATATTATTTTATTAACAAAATATAAGAGAGTTATCTGCACATGACATAAAAATTAAAACAATTATATGCACATATCTCAAATTTTAAAAAAATTATCTGTATAAATATAAAGTTTAGAGGGATTCATTACTATTAACGTATCACGTTTTATTAGTAAAATAATTAATTAACTAAGGATAAGAAGTCATTTATACAAATTGAAAAGTTTGAAATTTTTTTGTCAAGTTTGAAACGCAAGGTAGGTTTATTTGTATATAATATAAAATTTAGAGAAATTTTGTAAACTGAGCCTTTTATTTTATACATGAAGAGTAAATTTAATTTTAACACCATTTATTTATTTCAGTTCCGTTTTATGTAACTATCAATTAGATCTAGTTGAAAATGAAATTTAAATTTTTCTTTACATAAAATTTAGTAAAGATTAGTTCCAGTTTCTTAAAAATTAATAGAAATTGGACTCTAATTCACGCACGATCAACTCTACCATCCCAAATTTCAGCTCCAGCTATTTGTAACTTTGTATTCTCTCTCAAATCTTCCCTGACGGGTGAGGATGATTGTTCTGTTTTATTTTGTTTTGTTTTGTTTTGTTTTTTATTTTATAAAAGTGAAGATGAGATTGAGGTATGCTCACAGCAAAAGAATTTACTAATGTTTTTGCATTATTAATTTATTGGGTAAATTATACTTCTCTCCCTCGAAAATATGTCCAAATTACACGATGATCTTCTCTATTTAAAATATAGATTATCTTCCCCTAAGCATATGTTAAATTAACATCTCCGGCAACAAAAGGTGAATTAAAATTATATTTATTTTGATCAAAACACTCTTATATATACTATTTATATAATATAATAAATATTAAAGATGTATTTGATCAATATAACAATAGTCAATTTTTAAAATTTAAAATAAATTAATTTTATAGTTTTCAACCTAAAATAAATAGCATTAAAAATGAAATTTAAAAAAATATTTTTAATAAATTATATTGTAAATAAAAATAATATTATTTTCTATGATAATTTAGTGATACTTTTAACTTCAAAAAGTTTTATGAATATTTTAGAGGAAAAGAAGAGAGAAATTTATATTTACCACGTTTGGTGGTAATGTTTTGGAAAATTTACAATTAATGATTTTAAATTTGTGAAACTTATAATAAAAGACCTTATTACAATTAAATCTATCTCAAATTATAATAAGATATTTTCCAAAATTAAATTATAACTAAATTCTTTTAAAAAAATTTTGCAATCGTGAATGTACTTTTCCCTTCGTCTCTTGTCCCGGCCCGTTTACAAGCCCGCGCGCACGCCCTGATTCCTATAAATATTGAACATCGCAATATTTGTTTGTCCCGAGCTTACCTTGCTTGTTCAAAGGCACGAACCACGAAGTTAGTTTCGGGAGGAAGCCAACGCAGAACCGCTCAGTGAAGTAGTGCGCGAATCTTATACGCTTTGTTGTTTGTTCCCAAGAAAAAAGTTGGGGAAAATGGTTGGGGATCAGGAAACAAGTGTCCCCGCTGGGGCTAGGAAGAAGAAGCAAAATGGGTCTATTCGATCCATTTTCATGCATGCCGATAGCCTAGATTGGTTCTTCATGGTCCTAGGTGTGGTTGGGGCCATGGGGGACGGCTTCACCACCCCTCTGATGCTCTTTATCAGTAGCCGCTTGATGAACAATATTGGCAGTGGTCCTACCATGGATCAAAATGCTTTTCTCCATAACATTAATAAGGTAAGGTTTATATATATATATATATATATATATATATGTATGTATGTATCTCTTACACACACAGACAAATAAGTAGCTTACAGAGTTTGTTTGGGTTTATTTATGATGTAGAATGCCGTGACCTTGCTATATTTGGCTTGTGGGTCGTTTTTCGCTTGCTTCCTCGGTGAGTTAATTTTCAGTTTTGCTGTATATGATTTTGATTTTTGGTCCTCTTTGCCACTCATACGATAGCAAAGTATTAATGATTGTGTTCTCCTGGCTTTGATTTGGCAATTTCAGAGGGGTATTGTTGGACCAGAACAGGTGAAAGACAAGCTGCGAGAATGAGAGCCAGGTATTTGAAAGCGGTGCTCAGACAAGAAGTGGCTTACTTTGATCTGCACGTGACAAGCACGTCCGAGGTCATCACCAGCGTCTCCAACGACAGCCTTGTAATTCAAGATGCTCTTGGCGAAAAGGTAACCCACAAAAAAGAAAACTCGGAAAATTTCCTCAATTTGATATTGAACATGCTGTAACATGAGAGTTTCGTTGGATTTTGATGAAACTTAGGTTCCAAACTTCTTGATGAATGTGTTTATGTTCATCGGCAGCTACATAGCGGCTTTTGCAATGTTGTGGAGGCTAGCTATTGTAGGGTTCCCTTTCGTGGTTGTTCTTGTGATCCCTGGTTTAATCTATGGTAGAACTCTAATGGGGTTGGCGAGAAAGATCAGGGAAGAGTATAACCAGGCTGGTACAATAGCAGAGCAGGCAATATCTTCCATCAGAACCGTGTATGCCTTTGTAGGGGAAAGCAAGACCATAGCCACTTTCTCTGACGCTCTACAAGGATCTGTTAAATTGGGGCTCAAGCAGGGCTTAGCTAAAGGCTTAGCCATCGGAAGCAACGGCATCGTCTTCGCCATATGGTCTTTCATGTCCTATTACGGTAGCACCCTCGTCATGTACCATGGCGCTCGAGGCGGTACCGTTTTCGCTGTTGGAGCTGCCATAGCTGTTGGTGGATTGTAATGATCTCTATCTTTTACCTCTCAAAAAATTTTTAATAAAAAAATACGTAGATTAAATTAATCATTAAAAAACATGTCAATTATAATTTTTTAAAGAATTCACCTAAAACCTTTATCATTGACTTAGTTTACTTCTGGGGAAGAGCAAAAAGGAAGAAGAACGATTAACTAATCATTTCTTCTCTTTTATCTAAAAACCTGTCTCGTTTAGAATTTTTTTAAATCGAAGAAGCTTAAAAATATAAATGAGATGGGAGTTCTGGACAAAAGGAAATGTTGAACATTCGTTTCTCATACCTTCCAAACATATCCTTGGAAACTCGTACCATTCAACTTACTTTAAAAGTTCTCAGTTTTCATACTGAAATAGTCTTTGTTTTTGTTCTCCTTGTGGAACAGATCATTAGGAGCTGCTTTATCTAACGTGAAGTACTTCTCGGATGCAAGTTCAGCAGGGGAACGCATAATGGAAGTGATAAAAAGAGTTCCCAAGATTGACTCTGACAATATGAGTGGAGAAATTCTAGAGGGCGTTTCTGGGGAAGTGGAATTTGATCACATAGAGTTCGCATACCCATCGAGGCCAGCTAGCATCATCCTGAACGATTTCTGCTTGAAGATTCCAGCAGGGAAGACCGTGGCCTTAGTGGGTGGGAGTGGATCAGGAAAATCTACAGTAATATCCCTTTTGCAGAGATTCTATGACCCTCTTGGGGGAGAGATAAGGCTTGATGGGGTGGCCATTCAGAAGATGCAGCTCAAGTGGATGAGGTCACAGATGGGTTTGGTGAGCCAAGAGCCTGCTCTGTTCGCAACCAGCATCAAGGAAAACATACTTTTTGGAAAGGAAGATGCTACCATGGAAGAGGTTGTGGAGGCTTCCAAAGCTTCCAATGCTCATAATTTCATTTCACAGTTGCCTCAAGGATACGATACCCAGGTAAGTGCTAGCTGCTTCTCTCAGCTATGACTAACGAAATATTAACAAAAGATTATTCTGCATTAAAGTTATTTTAGAGTTCAAGCTTTAAAAAAAGAAATTAAGGGAAACTTCTCTAACCTGATTTAAGGATTTTCTAGAGTTTTTTTTTTTTGTAAAACTTTTGTAGAATTAAAAAAAATGATGCAAATAGTGGAGATATATATATGAGGCTCATTTTTTCTTTTTTCTCTCACTTCCACTTTTTTTTTTGAAATTTTTTATAAGAAAGTTATAATAAAAAAATTTAAAAAATCCAAATTCATGACATAATTATAAATTTTTATATAAATTTTACAACGTAACACTTAGACCCTTCAAATTATTACAAAAGGTGAAAATGTTATATATAAGATAAAGCAATTTTTTTTTTAAAATGTGATTATTATGTAATATTTTATGTTCCTTCATCTTCTTGATTTTTCTTTTCTCTTGTTTAAAGTATCGTATAATAATCATGTAGTTTTTAGATGTTAGCTTTAATTGATATTTAAGTTTTTTTTTTTTACTTTTCATAATAATTTAAAAAATTTAATGTTATATTTTAAAATTCATATACTAAAATCATAAATAATTTATAATTAAAGGGGTTATGAAAATTTTTTCAAAAAGGTATGAAATTCTCATAACAAGTAATAATGGTCATTTATTAAGTAAATGGGACATGCTTTTCATTAATTGAAAGAACTAAGACTTCGTTTGGTTTACAGTAATATAAACGTAATCTTTTTATATAATTTATGTAATATTTATTATATTTTTATACTTATTATTCTATCTATTAAATTATTACTTATTATTTTAAAATAGAGATAAAATAATAAGTAGTAATTTAATAGATAAAATAATTTGTGTAGTATCTTTTTAAAAATAAAAATAAAATAATTTTTTTTATTTCAACTAACCCCACCTATTTATATTTTATATTTCTTTCACTATTATATCCTTCAATCAAATAGAGCATAAATTTAAATACTCTATCAAGACTTTTGCTAATATTCCGTGCTGATGATAAACCCAAAAAGTACCTTTCGCGTAACCTCTTCAAAAAGGTAAAAAAAAAAAAAGCAATATTCTTTGCCATGGTGATATCAACTCATGTTATCCATCCACTAATTATTTGGTCGTCCACATACATAAAGATGCCCTTTTTTATTTTAAGTTGCAGACCTGTAAATGCCTCTTTAAGAGACAAAATCCCCATACGGCATTTTTAACCCTTTTTTTTTTTCACCTTTTCCAGTCAAATTACAATTTTCGAACGTGCAATCCTCATGACAAGAAGTTTCATAACTTGAATGAGCTTTAGCTTGCCTATTTTGTTATTAGATGCTCCCGTAAGAGTCCTTTCGTGCACCCTTTAAAATAAACATATATACTAGTAAAAAAGCAATTTTACAGTGACTGATGATGTTATGTTGTCGAAAATGATATGATATAATTAATTATTAAATATATAATAATGTTTTATTAAATAATTATTTAAAATATTAACTTATTTAATAATTGACTTTTTTAAAAGAATTAATTTGAATTTTTATATAATTAGCAAGTATAGTTATAATAATAAATTTATTAAAATAAATAAAATATTATTTTATATTTAATAATTAATTATAATCATGTAAACATAAGATGATGACTCTTATTACACTACCCAGTATCCACCGTACAAGGTAGTTATAAATATGCACAATTGTATGTAACTCCTACACTCATTCCTTATCTGTTACATATACGAGTGCCCCATGGTCTGATTGATCAGTGTTTGAAAAAAAGCATCGCGCACTATAAGTGCTATGAAAGCGACTCAAGGAAAGATACATAATATTGCAACGTATAGTAAGCGAGTCCCTTGAGCAAAATACAGGAAGACATTAGTGGTTGACTTCATTTTAAGCATTTTTTTAATCTAAAAAATACAATTCACATTCATTGGTTATTTTATTTGATCTTTTTTATTATATAAATCATGTAAACATATTGTAATATAAATCAACCATAGTCATGGCACTGAAACTTCCCCACACACCTTATTTTTTGGCCGAAACCCCACACATTTTGTAAAGAAGAATAACCCCTGGGCCACCTCTAAAATGACTTAATGATTGATTATTTTATTTGTCCCAACTTATTATATAAATCATGTTCACATTTTGTAGTAAAATCATAGGGACTTTGCCTTTTAAAAAAAGAATTAGTACTATCTACTCTGACCGGCTATAATTTATTCATGAAAATTACATATACAGGTTGGCGAAAGAGGAGTTCAAATGTCAGGGGGACAAAAGCAGAGGATCGCCATTGCGCGAGCAATAATAAAGAAACCAAGACTGCTTCTGCTAGATGAAGCAACCAGCGCACTAGACTCTGAATCCGAGCGAGTCGTTCAAGAAGCTCTGGACAAAGCAGCCGTGGGTCGCACCACCATCATCATTGCTCACCGCTTATCCACGATCCGAAACGCCGAAGTCATCGCCGTTGTCCAGAGCGGAAAGATCATGGAGATGGGCTCGCATGATGAGCTCATTGAAAACGACAATGGCCTTTACACCTCTCTGGTTCGTCTCCAACGAACAGAACAATCTAAAACCCAAGAAGATATCGTCTATGCCCCGTCGTCTATATCAAATAGAGACATGAACAACACTAGCAGCCGCAGGCTTTCTCTGGTGAGTCGTTCTAGCTCTGCCAGTTCAATTGCACGGAATCCAGCTTCCGTTGCTGATGAAGATGATGGTCATTATGCTATAGAAGATCAGAAACTCCCTGTTCCGTCGTTTCGGAGATTGTTGGCTCTTAATCTCCCAGAGTGGAAGCAGGCAAGTATGGGTTGTATAAGTGCTGTGCTCTTTGGTGCGGTTCAGCCACTGTATGCATTCGCAATGGGGTCTATGATATCTGTGTATTTTCTGACGGACCACGATGAGATCAAAAAGAAGACGAGGATTTACGCGCTCAGTTTTCTGGGGTTGGCTTTGTTCTCTTTGCTTATTAACATAAGCCAGCATTATTATTTTGCTTACATGGGAGAGTACCTGACCAAAAGGATTAGAGAGAGAATGCTCTCAAAGATACTCACATTTGAGGTTGGATGGTTCGATCAGGACGAAAATTCCAGTGGTGCTATTTGCTCTAGACTTGCCAAAGATGCCAATGTGGTAAGTTTTTCTAATTCTTTTATGATCTTCCTAGGGACATTGTATTGTATAAAGTATCAATGGAAGTATGAAACTTCTAACTATAGCAAATTAAAGCTATATAGTAAATTGCAATGCAAGTTTTTTGGGCTTTTGTCACAAGTCATGTCGCATTGGGCGAAAAGAAAAAAAAGTTGTAAACGTTTGTTGTAGTTTAGTTGCCTCCACACCGGCAGTAATGGAAAGTGCCGTCTTGTCTGTAACTTTGAAGAATTTTTTGGGGGAATGGGTTCAACCTTTTTAGCTTTTTTGGATCATTTTGTTGTAAAAACTTTATTTTACAGGTGAGGTCTTTGGTGGGAGATAGAACGGCTCTACTGGTACAAACTTTCTCAGCGGTGATAATAGCGTGCACAATGGGCTTGGTCATTGCATGGAGGCTCGCCATTGTTATGATAGCCATCCAACCCATTATCATCGTTTGCTTTTACACTAGGCGCGTCCTACTCAAGAGCATGTCTAGCAAAGCCATTAAAGCCCAAGACGAAAGCAGCAAGCTAGCTGCCGAAGCTGTTTCCAATCTTCGAACCGTCACTGCCTTCTCTTCCCAAGATCGCATACTTAAAATGCTCGAAAAGGCCCAAGAAGGCCCAAGGCAAGAGAGCATTCGTCAATCCTGGTACGCGGGTATTGGGCTTGGCTGTTCCCAAGGCCTCATGTCTTGTACTTGGGCTTTAGACTTTTGGTATGGCGGCAGGCTTATATCCCAAGGCTACATCACTGCCAAATCACTGTTTGAGACCTTCATGATTTTGGTTAGCACAGGCCGCGTCATTGCCGATGCTGGAAGTATGACCTCAGACCTTGCCAAGGGCTCCGAGTCAGTTGGCTCTGTTTTCGCAGTTCTAGACAAATACACAAAAATTGAGCCCCAAGACCCAGATGGGTACAAGCCCGATAAGATAACAGGACAGATAGAACTCCGCGATGTTCATTTTGCCTACCCGGCTAGGCCCGATGTGATGATCTTTCAAGGGTTTTCACTCAAAATCGAAGCTGGGAGATCAACAGCATTAGTGGGCCAAAGTGGGTCTGGCAAATCAACCATAATAGGCTTAATAGAGAGATTCTATGACCCACTTAAAGGGATGGTGACCATCGATGGCAGAGATATAAAGTCGTATCAACTCAGATCACTAAGGAAATACATAGCCTTGGTTAGCCAAGAGCCCACATTATTCAGTGGGACCATAAGAGAAAACATAGCATATGGAGCGTCGGATAAGGTTGATGAAGCAGAGATCATAGAGGCTGCTAGGGCAGCAAACGCTCATGATTTCATTGGAAGCCTGAAGGATGGATACGACACGTCGTGTGGAGACAGAGGAGTGCAACTGTCGGGGGGTCAAAAGCAAAGGATAGCAATAGCGAGGGCCATCTTGAAGAACCCAGGGGTGTTGCTACTGGATGAGGCGACGAGCGCGCTTGATAGCCAGTCGGAGAAGGTGGTGCAAGATGCACTGGAGCGCGTGATGGTGGGGAGGACCAGCGTGGTGGTGGCCCACAGGTTGAGCACCATACAGAACTGTGATCTAATTGCTGTGTTGGATAAAGGTAAAGTGGTGGAGAAAGGGACCCACTCGTCTTTGTTGGCTAAGGGGCCAACCGGAGCCTATCACTCTTTGGTCAGTCTTCAGAGGACACCACCCAACGCCGACCGCTCAATTCACTAGCCAATTTTGAGAATGGATCGCCACATTTTCTGATATTAACGCAATGACATCAAAATTCAGGGTATGAGATTCTAAGAGTTTATAAGGTTGGCACTCTTTAATCTATTTCTATTTAACGCGATGTTATTATATTTGCGTCGGAAAACGAAGAGATCCACATTTGCTAATTTTGCATGGGTGAATGGCGGGTACAGGATCCTGTATTGAAGAAGATAAGAAAAAAAGTATGAAGCTATTCAGATAGGTTCCGTCTACTTTTTTTTTCCCCATAAATTAATGCTTTCTGTTTCATCGAAAAAGATCAAGTTCGTAAACGGCGATGAAAAAAAAAATATGGTACTTTCGAGTTGCATTGCCCTTTTTTTTTTTCGCGTTTTATAATAATGCCTGACACCATCCATGCTTAAATGTACATATACAAGAACTTTTGAGCTAGCTAGAATTTTCTTGCTACATCCAGGTTAATATAATAACCAGCTTATTATTTCTTATGTTGTAAGTGTATATAATGTGAGATAATGCAAGCTAGCTTAAGGTTATATTCGGTGATTATCTGAATTCATTAGGCAGATAGTTTTTACTTTAGTTTTTTATAAATATATTTTTGCTGAGGCAGAAATTTTCTTTAAAAATTAGTTTTTTTTTTATTGAGATTGAATTAAATTAATTTTCCAACCAATGGTTTTCTTTATTTCTTCGTAGATAATATTGAACAATGCCTCAAAACTGTTTTACACAAAACACACACACACAAGTACACAACCCAGGGTTCATTACATTCTTGAATTATGTTTGCTATTGTTCATTATGCCATTTTAATCCGGAGTTTTCCTTCATTCTTGGTATTTATATTTTTGTATGGAGTATGTGAAACATTATGACATTATTGAGTAAAGTCCTATTTTACTTCCTTAAAGATAAGTTATTTTTTAATTTAGTTTATTATAAAATTACTTTATCGATATAGTCTCTCACAAATAAAATATTTTTTAATTTAATTTCTCACAAATAAAACTATAATCAATAATACTCTTTCATATATGAGTGATTTTCAATTTAATAAAAAGACATTATTGATAGTGATTTTATTTAAAGGACCAAATTAAGAAACACTCATTTATGAGAATCCAATTTGAGAAGTTAATTTTATAAAATACTAAATTGAGAAATACTTTAGATGTGAAAAGTCAAATTGAACAAGTAGACGTTCTCATCTAAAGAGTTCTTGGTCTCTCTCCCTAATAAGAGGTTTCTTCTCCTTCCTTGTTTAAAGATGAGTTGCAAAGGGTTATGTTTCTCTACCAAAAACCTTCATTAATTATAATGGAGATGGATACAGAGGAGAATACTAACAATCAAGGCAATAATGATATTTAGATTAATATGAAATGGAATGTGAGGGCTACATTGAACTTCAAAGGCAATGATTTAGTTAGGAAACTGATCAATAAAAAGGTAATGAACAAAAATATGATTATTACAATGATAAGAAAAGGGTGGAACTTACATGAGGGATTGGATATCCTTGAGGTAGATAACAATGCATTTATTTTTAAATTTGATAATTTTGATGAATGTAACTAGATTTTAAAAGGCAAGCAATGGACCATCCAAAGTTGTTTGCTAAATATACAGTTATGGTCTAAATATGTAGCTTTTAGAGAGGTGAATTTTAATATTTGTCCATTCTAGATTCAAGTTCACAATCTTCTACTAGAAGTTATGAGCAAGATTAATGTTATTAAATTAGGATCAGTAGTTGAAAAGGTGGTAATGGTAGAGAATCCTAAACTCATTGAGAGAATGCTTTGAATTTTTATACAAGTTAGAGTTTTGGTGGGTTTAAGAAAGCCTTTAATTACTAGGTTCTAGATCCCTTGACCTAGTTTACTAAAAGTCCAGATCACAATGAAGTATGAGCAACTCTAGAATTTTTGTTATAAGTGTGGGACTGAGGGGCATGAGTCAAGAAGCTATAACATTCAAAAGAAGGAATCAGCTATTAACCCACGAGAGCCAATGTTCATAGCATGGGTTGATACGTCACTAGTGAAGAATTAGGAAGAAGCAATCATCAAATGCCGTGATGATTAGCGTGGAGCAAAGGATGGAAAAAGAAATAAGACACATGAATAGCACGTAAGGAAAGCAAGTGGGACAATAGAAAACTTGAATTATAATAGAATGAAAGGCTAGAGAAATGAGAATAATAAAGTTAAAGATGATTAAAGAGGGAATGATTCGATTAAAAATATATGTGGGCAAAATTTTCTAAATTAAGGAAAGGGTGAAGTTCGCAAGAATAGTAAGGGGTAAGAAGGCCTTTAGATGTAGATATGGAAAATGTGGGCCTTAGTGTCATGTAAGGTAAAGAATGTAGAGGTAAAATCCCTGAAGCCCAATTATCTTTGAGTCAAGTAAGTGGGAGCAATAAGATTAAGATTGAAGAATAAAAATAAGAGTAGTGGACAACTACATAAAAAGGAAAAAAAAAAATTCACACCATCAAGACATAATAGAGCTTTTTTCAAATGAAAACGACCACACAAAAACAATAATCCTTTTTATTTAAACCTTACCTATGATTCATGTTGTTAAAGAAATGAAAAAATTTTGTATAAAAAGATATGTGAAAGATTTTAGTAGCGCACATAAGTTGGAAAAAAGGGAGCTTTTTGAAGACACTATTAGCAAAAAGGCAACAATGTCAAGTTACCAAAGAACTAAAAAAAATGATGTTAAAAGGAGTGTAAGGAAAGTGAAGTAGGATTTAAGAAGCAAGAATTTGTTAACTGAAAGTGAGTTGGTGACAATCCCTATAAATCTTGATGTTAAGTTCCAAATGATTGGTTTCTTTTTCAAATTGAAAAAAGTGAGGATGCTAATATGCATTTAGCTATAGGCTTTGGTGGCTAGCCTAATATATTCACCCAAGGGCCATGAATCTCATATTATGGCATTGCCAAGGACTTGGGGTGACCTTGGTAGTTAAAATTTAAAGGAAGTATGCAAAAGAAAAAAAAACTAATAGGGGTGTTTCTTATGGAGATAAAACAATTCATAGAAAAAGTTCAAAAAATTAAAAAGATGTGTGGTTTTATGAAAGACTGGCATGTGGATTCAAGGGGTTTGTTAAGTAGATTGGCATTATGGTGGAATGTGGATATTGATATCGAGATTCTAATTAGTACAAACAATATAATCTATGCAAAAATTCTATCTTCTGCTATTAAGGCTCCAAATTTTCTTACATTTGCGTATGGCTTTTCTAAGGAAAAGGAAGGAAAAGAAGTTTAGAAGTTGATTTATGGTTTATCAAACAGTATTATGGGATCATGGTTATGTGTTGGTGATTATAATGAAATGCTCTCTCCATCAGAAAAGTAGGAAGGTAAATCGAAAGCTATAAAGTGAATTCTTAATTTCCAAAGCTTTGTTTCTGACTATAATTTGATTGATCTAAACTTCAAAGGGGCCCCTTTTACTTGGAGCAACAAGAATCTAGGTGAAGCTCATATCAAGGAAAGAATAGATAGAGTCATAGGAAATATGTCATTCGTGATAGTTTTCCAAAGGCTCAAGTTTTTCATATTAAACCAATTTGATCATATCATATATTGCTTGTAAAATGTTGTCGCCAAGATTATAAAACTCCTAAAAGCTTCAAGTTTAAAGGTTTATGGGTTAATCATTTTGATTTCCTAAAAATTATCAATTATAGTTGGAATAAACCTATAGTTGATGATGTAGACAAGGTGGATGAAATGGTTAAAAGGCTAAATAGCTGTAGAAAGTATCTGAATAAATGGAGTAGGAAGGTATTTCCAAATAATAGAAAATCTATTAAAAGTTTGATAAGAGAATTGGCTTTTTACAATGAAGAAATGTTAAATGAAAAAAAAAGGTTTGGCATGCTAAAGAGATAACTAAAGAAATAAAGAAGGCATGTGATAGAGAATAACTTTATTAGAGGCAAAGGTCAAGGATCAATTGGTTGTAAGCAAGAGATATAAATTCAAAATTCTTTCATTCTTCCATAATTTATAGGAGGCAAAGGAATAAAATTTTGAGATTGAAGGATGATGAGGGTTATTAGCTAGAAAAGGAAGTTGATATTGCTTATAATATTATTAACTATTTCATTGACCTTTTCTCTTACTCGGGCTTGAGATCACTTGACTTGGCATTTGGTTATGTTAATTGCCATGTGAATGCTTTTGATAATTACAAATTAATAAGGTTTGTAATGAAACTAGAGGTGAAAGAAGCAGCTTTCTAACTTAGAGCTTCAAAAGCACTTGAGCCAAATGGTTTTTCTAGTCACTTATACCATGCAGCTTGGGAGGAAGTAGGTGATGAAATTTTCAAAATAGTAAGGAGATTCTTTAAAAATAAAGCAACATCGGATGAAGTTAATTGGACAAACATTATATTTATACCTAAAGTTAATAGACTAAAAGAAGTTAAGCAATTTAGACTGATTAGTCTATACATCTTTTTATAAAAAATTATATCAAAGATCTTAGCTAATAAACTAAAAGAGGTACTTACCAAGTGCATCTCTCCAAACCAATGAGCATTTGTCCTTGGGAGGTTGGTTCGAGATAACATAATCATTGCCCATAAGATCTTTCACTATTTTAAACATACGAAGAGAGGAGCGAATTTTGAATTTACCTTAAAATTAGGCTTGAATAAAGCATATGATAGACTTCGATAAGACTTTTTGGAAGGGCTACTTTAGAAGTGTAGGTTCCATAAGGTATGGGTGGGATGGTTAGTGAAGTGTATGAAATTAGTAAGGTTTAATTTTCAATTGTCTGGTTGAAAAGTTGCTGAAATTACCCTTAGAAGAGGGATAAGACAAGGTGATCCCCTTTCACCTTATCTCTTTATTCTTGTGATAGATATGTTACCTGGTATGGTGGTAAAACATGTGGAAATTAGAGATTCAAAAGGCATTAAATTAGCCAGTAATTGTTCAACTCTCTCATATAGTTTTTTTGTGGATGATGCCCTCTTTTTTATGAGTGCAAGAAGGGAGAATTGTAAAGTGCTAAGTGAGATTATAAAAGTTTTATGTGAAGCATCAAGACAAAAAGCTAACCTTGACAAATGGTGTATCTTCTATTCTTGCAGCACCCTTTACTATTAAAGAATAAGTGAATGGGATCCTTGGTCTAGGTGAAATAGAAAATCCAAGAAAATATTTAGGTCTCTTATGTTATGGGGAAGATCTAAATATGAAACTTTTGCTTATATCAAAGACATAATTGATAAGAAGATTTAGGGTTAACAACAGAAAATATTGTTATTTGTAAGAAGATAAGTGATTATTAAAGCATTGGTGAATGCAATGCTTATCTTCCTCATATCTTGTTTTTAATTCCCTAAGAAAACATGTAAGGAACTTTATAGCTTAATAGTTAGTTTATGGTAAGGTAAAAAAGTTTAAAAAAAAAAAAGAGGAATTATTAGAAAGCCTATAATTCTCTTGCAATACCAAAGAATGAAGGTGGTATTGGATTTAGAGATTTTATTAACTTCAATGATGCTTTGCTAGCTAAAAATGCATGGAGATTATTGCAAAATCTAGATGAATTGTGGGTAAAGGTTATTAAAGGGATATATCTCCTAAACTTGAGTTTCTTAGATGCTACTATAGGTTACAAAACTTCTTGGGCATGGTTCAACTTGTTAGAGGGAAGAAAGTAACTAGAAAAGACATGTGTTAACATATTAGCAATGGTCTCTCAGTAAGAATTTAAAGAGATAAATGGATTCCAAATGTGGATGGATATAGTATTAGTTCATATGGTATTGGTTAGAAGGATAGCCAAAGAATAATTGTTGAGATAATTGTCAATAGGAGATGGGACTTGTCTTTACTAGCTGATAGAGTTCCTCTAGTTGTGAGAGAACAAATTAATAACATTTCTATTTTTATTACTAGCAAAGAGAGTAAGTAGATTTAGTTAAAACAAAAAATAGCTCTTATTTTATGAAATTTAGGAATCATTAGGCTAGAAAGACAAAAGTGTTAATATCTCCTTTAAGGCCCAACTGGTTCTTTGTGATCCCAAAAGACTTTTAGAAAGCAATATGAAAACTGAAGCTACCCCAAAAAATAAAGCATTTTACTTAGAGAGCCCTTTTCCAAAGCCATTGCCACCAAAGAAGTTTTGTTTAAAAGGAGATGAAGTGTCAACCCTTTGTGCCTAATTTGTCAAAAGGAACATGAAACCTTAAAAAAATTATTATTTTTGTGTCCATAAGTTATAATGGCTTGGTTTAAATGCCCTCCAACCTTCAAATTTAATAGAGAAAACATGGCTAACTTTGAACAACAATGCATCAAACTATTGATGAGAAGTTTTGATCTAAAAGATTGTGGACATGCTTATTTTGTTTGGTTTTGTTGAAATATTTAAAAGGACAGAAGTCATGTTATTATTTATTATAGACAAGATAATGTTAGAAAAGTGATTTCAATCACTACAATTGGCTTTTATGAATTTTGGTTAGCTAATAGTTTCTTGAAACCTGTCTTAAAAATGAAAATCTTAGTTGCAACAATAAAACTATTTAGAAGCCACCCCCTATGAACAATTTGAAGGTAAATTGTGATGGTTCATTTAAGCCAAAGCTAGTGAAAGAAAGAATTGGAGTGGTATTTAGAAACTCAAAAAGTGGTTTTGTCTATGGGATTAAGGAAATAGTGATAACAAATTTAGCTTTTATAATAGGGGCTTTGGCATTAAAAAAGGTTGTTTTGATGGCTATAGAATTTGTTGAGGTGAAGACCATTATGAAAATGGATTGTGTAGAGCTTTTTGGCTTAGTTACTAAAAAGAATATTGATGTTTCTAACTAAAAAAGTTCAATGGTGGTGCAAGATGTTTTAGACCTTGTAAATTCAATAATTGATCTTTCCTTTTCTCTAATACCTTGTCAAGGAAATTGTGCTATTAATTGGTTAGTGGTATCTACTACAAAGGGAGTGGGCTTAAATGCGTTGGTATTTTTATCTTCACTCCCTTTACTCAACATTCTAGCTAGGGATTCTTTAATGTTTGGTGTTGCTACTACTAAGCTGATGCAAAGGGAGTAGTTGAGATAATAAATGTTATGGATTCCTTAGTTAGATGTTTTTTTCTTTTTTGTGGTGTTTGTTTCACTTTGTTGTCTCATTTTTGTTGCTTCTTTGGTGTTAGGTTGCTTGTTGTTAGATTTAGTGTTTTGTTGTTTCTTTTTATTCTTTTTCTAATTGTGTTGTCTATTTGGATCTTTGTTTTTCTAGTGGTTGTCTTAATAAAATTCAATTTGTTTGGCCAAAAAAAAATTAAGAAGACAATTATCTAAAGAATTAAATTACAAAATATACCATTTATGTAGGACTAAAATGAAATTTTATATTACTCATATGATCTTGTTGGAGAAATCTCTCAAGTTTGAAGAGAATAATTTCTTAGCCAAGAAGTATATTTTGTACATAAACAGCCCCGATCTTGTGGTGATAGGTATCACAAAATCATCTTTTTTTTTTTTTTTACACAAACGTCCTTAAGGAAATTTGAATTTAAGACATTTTCTAAATTACATTAACTCTTTATCACTGAACCACGGCAAATGACTTCAAAATCTCATTAATGTTAACCATTGTATTGGTGGACTATCACAAACTCGTGGTGTTCAATCATTTTTTCAAAAAGAAAAAGAAGAAAAAAAAAAAGCTGACTGACATTGTCACATGCCAAATACTCGCCCTGTTCCGGAGGCTCATGAGAGTTTAGGGAAACTCACGCCCTAGGATTCAATACCAGATAACAAAGAACCCTAATTAATTAATTTGCGTAACAGGGGCAATCGAGCTAATATAAAGAAAATTATATATTAATATAAGAAGAGAGTGTGTATTTAATTTTTTACTGTTTTTTCAAATTATATAATTATTGATATGAAAGGAAAATGAAAAGTTATTTTGTTATTTATTTTTTAAAATATAAAAGTTTTATTTATATTTAAAAAATAAATTAAAAGAATGCACGCGAACTCACTAGTATTTAATTATTGCTATTGGAGCAGCAGGCCCTGATTTCATTACTTCCCCATTTGGATCTCTTGGGAGATCTTATTATATGCGGTGTAGTAATAAGTTTTTTTAAGGGCTTAGGATTTAATAAAAAAAATAAAAATTGTAATTAAAAAGATAAAAATTTTAATAAAAAAATACACTTTTAAAATTTTAACTATACAATATAATTAAAATTTTTAAACTATAATTGTCTTTCATAACTACAATTTTTATCCTCTCAATTATAATTTTTAAATATCCAATTAAAATTTTAAATTAAAAAAAAATTACTTCACAGTCTGCAATAAAATCCCTACTACAAGGGTCAAACCTAATAAACAGGTGATTGTATAAAACTTCATACCCACTCATATATTAGCTTAAAAATAAAAATATATAAATTGGCTAAGGGATTAAATAAGTTGGTCTATAAAATAATTTAGATTTTTTACTGCTCTTCTTAGAGCAATTTCAGCCCTTTAAATAAGAGGTTGTACGATTTAAAAAAATAAAAATAAAATCTGCCACACAGAATTTGCTTTTGTTTGCAAACTCTATTTTTATATAGATTAAATTTTAATAATTTTATATTAAATGAAATTTATTATTTTGTCTTATTTGACCAAACCTTTTTTTTTTGTTACCTTTCCTTTTTCGACGGTATTGTCCAATTTTTTTTTTTTAAGTGGCCTTTTGAAGCAATTCCAAATGACTTACCATCTCTGCAAGCCTCATTCAAGGGCATTCAATAAAATGTTCACCGATGCAATCTTTATTTCCTGCGAGAAGGATAAAATTAATTTTATTTTAATTTAGCAATAATATAAAAATCTACATAATTATATATATAACCTCTAAATTAAAATACTGTTCATAACCACTGTTTTTTAAGGGGACTTTTGGCTTATATTTTTAAATTTGACTAATTGATATGAATGTGTAAGGAACCCCACTCTAATTATATATAATAACTATATAAATCAAGAAATTAATAATACAATATTTATTTATGACTATGTCATTAAACGGTGGGATGATTCAAGTCTTAATTTGTCATGTTTTACCAATTCTTTTTTTCTTAATATCTCTTTTCAATTGGCGGCAGAAGCGGAACCCCATTCCATTCTTCTTTTTTTCCCCCTCCCTAAGGGATCAAGCCCATTTTTTAAATGGATTAAAACACAAATTTAGACTCATTTAGCAAACGGATTAAATGGGGCATCCTTTTGAATTTTAGCCCATTTTCATAGTACTACCTACGAATTTCAAAAAATTATAATTACTGATCCTAAGTTAAAGATATTTTAAATTAAAGAATTTTAAATTTTAAAATTATCCTAAATGATCTAAGAATAAAAAATTTAAATTGTACATAAAAAATATAGTTCAGAATCTCAAATTTATACTTTTAATCCTTGGATTCTTTAAATTAATTTCAAATTTTAAGATTTTTCAATATTAATATTTTTTATTTTTGGCCCTCAACTATAAATTTCCCTAAAATTTTGAGTGTTGGCTTTTTGGTTCATTGAATCCTATCTAATGGTCAATACTACTTGTACAAAATTAATTCCAAAATGATCTTCATGTCCATGGATCATTCACAAACATTATAAGCAATTATGGGAAGAAAAGTGTGATGGAGATCTCCTCATGTTTGATTAAATGTTTTCTTGTTGATAAACTCACTTTCATGTTTTGGAAGATAATCTCTGAGTGAACTCAACATTTACTTAGGTTTGTTTGGGTGTGAAGGTATTTTTAGAGACTCTAAATGGCACTGAATAGGTGGCTTCTCTTGTAATATTAGGTGGGTGGTCATCAATGTAGTCAGGATCTTAGGGTGTGTATACAAGTTTTGAGTTGGCTTGGAACTTTGGTTTTTTCATGGTGCATTTTGAATTGGATTCCCTTAACTCATCAAGGGCCTTAAATGGTGATGGTGGTGGCCTTAGTTCCCTTAATCATATGATCATGTTCATTAGAGGTATTATTGGAAGAAACTAGTCTATCAAGATAACTCATGTTTTGTGAAGCTAACAAATGTATGGACCTACTTGCCAACTATACCCTAGAGCTTAAATTGAGAGTTCACTTTTGGACCTCTACTCTTTCCTTTCTTAATTTAACTTTTCTTTCTAATAGTTTAGGGATTTTTTAGCCCAAATGTAACATATAATTTATTTGTTTGTTTCTTTAGGCCTCTCAACATCTTTTTCTTACCAAAAAAAAAAGTTGGTGATGATTCACAACTAATGACATGTTTGGTTGGCTGTTGAGAAGGGAAAGGGAAAATAAAAATTTAATGAAATATTAATTTTGTCTCTATAATTATTAAATTACTATTTAATATTATCTATTAATTATTATTTAATTATTAAAAATAAGAGTATTATAGATATTTTTTATTTACAAAATTATCTTTTTTTTTTAATATTTTTATACTTAACTTTTTACATATCAAATAAATTATAAATGTGACAAAAAAATAAATATATAACAATTGTTTAACTATATAAGTAAGGGTGGACTGGTAGGCATACGATGAGCTGGTTTAGAACAAGGACTTTTAGTTTGTGCCCAATTCAACCATTAGACAAAGATGATCAAATCAAGCTGACTTTTTTTTTGTTTTTTTATTAATATTGTAGTTTGATATTTTATAGATAAATTATTCTCATTTTTTGAAGTATTTTTAAATTATACTTTCATTACAAAAAAACTAAAAGGTGGAGCCCGTGCAAATGCACAAGGACCAAGAAAGGAGAATGTTAAAAAAAATGGACGACTAAAAAAAAATGGGTCTAGGGTAACTTCAGGAATAAATAGTAATGAAGGGATTGAGCTATTATATATATATATATGTTATTGATATTTGCAAATCTTAATTAAAGCTCAAAGATAACCAAAATATTTATAAGAATAATATTATATTTTTTATTAAAAAATATTTTTAAAATATTTTTATTTTAATATTTCTTATTTTGTATTCATAACATAAATTTAAATAAAAATGACTATTTTATATTAGTAAAATATATTTTCAATACTTGTTATATTATATAAGTAATAAATTTAAAAATATATAATTGTAACTTATATTTTTTGGTACGAGAAAATTAATGTTGCACATTATTTTATTTAAGAGAAAATGAGTATAACTTTATTAAAAAAAGATAACTGTATAATTTCAACTATAAATTGTATATAAAGTAAGTTAAAAGAAATTATTCTTAACTTGTGAAAGTAATGCTGACTTGTATATAATTTTTTTCATTTATTGATTGAATCAGAAGCAATGTGATAAAGTTGTTCAAGATTTTAAAATTGTATTACCAAATGTGATTGAACGATAGTATTATACATGTGATTTTTCATTTGTCAATTAAACATATAATTTGTATTTTGTTGAATTTGATTCTATCATATTGTCTTAATTTTTTAGTGTTAAATTGATATATATATATATATATATATATATATAACACTCAATGTTTGTGCAATTTAAAAATATTATATAAAACATCAAAGTACAATATTGGTTGGGGAAAAAAAAAACCATCCTAGTCCGTGGTCCATTAAGTGCTGGGCATGAGTGTTACCTATATATATAACACTCAATGTTTGTGCAATTTAAAAATATTATATAAAACATCAAAGTACAATATTGGTTGGGGAAAAAAAAAACCATCCTAGTCCGTGGTCCATTAAGTGCTGGGCATGAGTGTTACCTTTATAACGTCTTATTTGGAATACATAATGAAAAGAAATGAAAAATAATAACTAAAAAATAATTTTACAAATAAAAAATGATCTTCATACTTTTATTTTTAAAAGAATAAAAAAAAAACAAATACTATTTAATAATAATAAAGATATAATAAATATTAAAAAATAAAAGAAAAAAAATAGTTTTTCACACTAGCAAATGAAGTCTTAGATTTGCATTAAAGTGATTATTATATATCCATTATATTGTTAATTGTAAAATGTGAAAATTACATTAAAAAAGAATTAGAAATTAATTTAATATGTTTTTTCTGTTATATAATTTATTTCTATAAAAGGATTCTTTTATAAAATTTACAAAAGTTAATTATACGCAATTACTTTATTACTTGACATAAATTGTGATATACAAATGTTTCTATTAAAAAAAAAGGTAACATATAAATGTAATTAATGTAGTCTGTACTACTTGCTGTAAAACTTTTACTTTGCTGAAAGTGCAGGGTAGAACGGTGATTTCTTAGATTGCGCATGTCTGAGTCATCATGGTTCTGGAATCCAATCACCAAACTGGAACAGGAAAGATAATTCAAAAGTTAAAAGAGATATAGTGAATTGAGATAAAATCGAAGAGGTCAAAAATAAAAATAATAAATTTTTATACAATTGTTTAAGTATTCATGATCAAAATTCTTAATAAAAGAATGACTAAATGATTTTTTTTAATAATTTAATACCATTCACCCTTTTAAAAATATTTCACATATTATCGTATTAACAAGAGACTTAACTATGAATTTTTTATATTTTATTATTAAGTTATTTAATAGAAATATAATTTAATTTATAATTTTTTAAAAATTGCCTAATTATACAATAATAAATTATAAAAATTATAAATTTAAAAATTTTAATAAGAACAATATAAAAATTTCATTTCTCTAAAACTCAAGTTTAGAAGAAATGTCCTTGAATCGAAGCTCTTGGATTTGATATAAACTTTATTTTAAAAAGAAAAGCCGTGGGCTTAGCCGCATGAAAGCACTTATAAACAAAAGATTGGGACGAAGGCTCCAATACAAGCTGTTCCTGGTCTGTTTTCGAAATTTTGCTTTTTTGACTTGAAAATTTGAGTACCAGTTCCACGTACCAAGCCACCCTTACCAGTTTCCACATAAAATTTGTCGCCACCTCTTTAAATTTCTTTAGTTTTCAGAGTGGCCTCAATTTTCTTCCTTCTAACGTAAAAATAAGAGACGGAACGGATAGAGAGAAATCTGTTCCTTCTCCTTTCACTTGTTGTTGGGCGATCAAGCCCTTAAGCAGTTCTTCTCTTTTTCCAGAGATCTACTCCCTCCTTTCCTGACATATTTCCTTCAGAAAATCTAGAATCTGATAAAGTATCTTTCTCTTCCCTTCCCTCTTTCTTAGAGTTCGTGATATGGTTCCATGTTTATCTTCACCCGTTGCTTATTATTATTATTATTATTATTTTCTTGAATTTTTTGTTTTTGTGCTTAGGCAGAGATGAAGAGAGCAAGGGATGATATTTATGCTGGTTCTGGCTCTGGCTCGCAATTTAAGCGAACCTTTTGCTCCTCACACGGGGATTCGTACGTTTATCTCCTTCTCTATGCATTCCTTTGTGTGCTGATTTCGATTCTCTTTCTAGAATTGCTTGTTCATCTTCATTTTGTTCTCTATGCCGGAAGAATTTGGCGAGTGTTTCTCGTCAAGTTCTTGGCTTTCGCTACCTCAACGATGAATCAAAACATGCCTGGCATTGTTGGGAGTTTAATATTGTCGCAGATGATGATTTTCTCGGTGATATTTGATTATGAATTTCTGTCGAGTTTCCTTGGGTTACCTTTTGTTTTACTCAAATTAAGCACTCCATGGGTTCTCCAGTAGGAGCATTGGATAAAACGAACGGATGTTGTTGGCTATGGTTAATAAATGTGGTTTCCTGTAGTCATATATACAAATCTTACCAAGCAAGTAATATGTGTAAGGCTCTATGATACGTCGTTGAAAAATGAAAACTTTAAAAATGGATAGAAGGACTCTGAGTGAATTCTTTCAACATGAAGAAAAGCTAGGTGTTCTAAATTTTGGATAGTATAGCCATTGAACAAGGAGAGCATTTGATATCTATCATAAATGTTGCTTGTATAGATTAACATGCTATAATTTGTTTATATTCTGGGTATCTGAATATGTGGTTGTACGCTGTGTATGAAGCAATGGTCAATCCCATGTCCCTGGAGGAGGAGGAGATGGTGGCGGTAATATTGGAGGAGGAGGAGGAGCTACTTTGCAGAAATTGACTACCACCGATGCCTTATCCTATTTAAAGGAAGTGAAAGAAATGTTTCAGGACCAAAGAGAAAAATATGATATGTTTCTTGAGGTCATGAAAGATTTCAAGGCTCAAAGGTAGACTCTGCACCCCTTTTATAATATGTGATAAGTGTTTTACTTAAAGGAGTAATAGGTATCAATATGTTTTGCTCCTTTGCAGGACTGACACTGCTGGTGTCATAGCAAGGGTGAAGGAACTATTCAAAGGGCACAACAATTTGATTTTTGGTTTTAACACCTTCTTGCCAAAAGGATATGAGATAACACCTGACGAGGATGAGGCTCCTCCAAAGAAAATAGTTGACTTTGGAGAAGCTATTAGTTTTGTGAACAAGATAAAGGTGAATTTTATTTTTTCAGTTGGAGTAATTTTTCACTGTATTTGTTGGTTCCTATCCTTTTAATTGAATTGATGGGTTTTGCTTCCACAGAAACGATTTCAAAATGATGAGCATGTATATAAATCATTCTTGGACATTTTGAATATGTACCGCAAGGAGAACAAGGGCACAAATGAGGTCTATAAGGAGGTAAAATGTTCTGTTCAGTTTTTGACGCTCTTTCTTGGAATATCTTGTTGTCCAAAAGAACTTTCATGATGAAAAATGTACTGATAGTTTTTCTCTGGCTATCAATATAGAACCAATCTTATTAACTTCCAAGAGAGTTATACAATTATCAAACAGTCCTTTTATAAGCCTACCCTTGAAAGGGTAAAACAGTCAGCTCAACTAATCAATTACTTAACTAATTGCTAAATTCTTTTAAAGCAACTCCCATAATATGTAGTAATTTTTTTAAAAAATAATTTTATGCTTTAGGTTTCTGCCCTTTTTGGGGACCATCTTGACTTGCTTGAGGAGTTCACTAGGTTTTTGCCAAATACTTCTGGAACACTTTCTATACAGCATGCTCCATATGGTCAAACATCATCTCAGCATTTTAATGAGCGGAGTTCTACAGCAGCCACAATGCGGCAAATGCAACTGGAAAAGGCAATATGATTGTTCCTCTCTTTTTCTTCAGTGAATTCTATGAACTCCTTTTTACTGATTGGTTTAGAAACTATTATCCTTACAGCAACGTTGTCGACAAGATAAGCTCATTACTTCTCATGATCGCGATCTTAGTGTTGATTGCCCTGAGCTTGATGATGACAAAGCAATGATTAAAGTGCATAAGGAGCAGAGGAAGCATGTTGAGAAGGTGAGTAAGGATAGGAGAATTCACAGTCGGAATGAGAGAGAACCTGATTTTGATAACAACAGGGGTTTAAACTTGCAACGTGTTCCTGACAAAAAAAAATCTGTCAAGAAGGCTGAAGGTTTTGGGTTGACTGCTGACTTTCCTTCTTATGATGACAAAGATACCCTAAAGGGTAAGCCATTATGCTATATGTTGAACAGATTGCAGTGCTTGAATTCATGATTCATGCTTTTTGTATTTTAAATTCATCTAATTATTTTAGTTAAGCAGTAACTGATCACATTTTCCAATTTTGTTTGACTACAAAGTTGCCTTTTTAATTCAACATTACTGGTGTTGTGGGTCAGTATTGACATTCAGTTGATGTTTATTTATTTCTATGTCCATAAACAATGTAGCCCGCAGCAATTATTGAAGCAATCACCATCAAAGAAAATAAAAAAGAAGAGGAAAGGAAGTGTTGATTACATTAGTTGGGTGTAAAACTGTATGCACAGCGTAAATCATAAACCAGTGCAGTTGTTTAAATTGGTTTACCTCAATAAATGTATGAGTGAATGTGTAAATAGATCAATTGCTATGGAATTTTTAATGTTGCTTATGTGATATTTTCTTCTTAGTCACTTATTTATCTCTTCTTTTTGAAAGGTTTGAAAGATAAATAGATCTTACTACCATTAGGTGTTTGAGTTTTGATATGTTAAGGTATGTATTTTAGAATCCTATGGCTAATAAAATTCAGTCATAACTCATAACCTGCTCTTTGGAGATTTTAAAGTTCCTTTTATCAGCATTTATTTGCCTTCTTAGTATGTTTGTTTATCTATTCCAAAGATACATGTTTTGAATTTTTAAATATATAATTTGGGAAGCAGAGGGGGGAGGGAATGGGACCTGTATCACTGCATTATCCCTTTATGTGTTTGAAAATAAGGAAGTCATGCATCTTGTGAGATTGTAACATCTGTAAGCATTCTATTATGTTGTTTTTAATATCTTAGATTGTTTAAAGTTCGTTTTGACGTGTATAGTTTTGTAACCTGTTGATTTGACTTCATGCCAGGCATGTATAACCAAGCATTTAGTTTCTGTGAGAAAGTTAAGGAGAAGTTGGGCAGCTCAGATGACTACCAGGCATTCTTGAAGTGCCTCCATATTTTCAGCAATGGAATAATAAAAAGGCATGATTTACATGATTTGGTATGTGATATTGTCTTGCTTTTGTGAATCCCAGACTTAAAGTCATACCCGACTACATCTGTCTGTTTGTACCCCCTGAACTTCAGTTTTCAATATTCTTGATAAAATCAAATTGTTTTAGTTGCATTGCTCTTCGTTTTTAATTTGTACCTTCACTCTTTTCAGAATTGTATGAAGTGTGATTTCAAATTGAGAAAATTTCACTGGTGGTAGTTTGTCACAATTTAGGTAGCATTTCCCCTCTAATTAGTCCAGATGTTCTTGATAACAGACGTTACCAGAGTAACAAAATTCCAGTTTATTTTATTCTATATTTCTACTTTACATTTTTAGCTTTAGGGTCAAAATGTTATTTGAGACTGTACTTCTAATATCATATTTTATGTATTTTTATTTTATGCTATACTTGGATACCTATGGTTTTGTAAAATCCTAGTGCTGGTCCCTGGTTGTCACAGCCGGGCTTATAGTACATATATTTAAATCATTTTTTTGGTTACTAGGCTGAAGACATTACTGCTCCTTTTAGTAAATTTGATAACTCTTGAGAGTAAGAAGGGGGCTGGATTTTTTTCCTTCTACTTTGCTTTTTAAATGTATGTTAAAAGCATTAACATATAGGCCTTCTGAACAATGCATCAGAATATGTAAATACATCAAGTACCTAAGGAGATCTTGGTGATGAGCAGACGTTTGTTCAGCTCAAATATAATGGGTTTTGACGATGCTTTTATGTTTTGAGGCTATTAGCTTTATGAGTTTCTGCCTCCAGTAGTATTAATTTTTTTCCCCTGTCAAACTCTTATTTCAGGTAATCAGTTTACTTGGAAAATATCCTGATCTTATGGATGAATTCAATGATTTCGTGGACCAATGTGAAAATATTGGTGATTGTTTTTCAACTTTCTTACTATTTATTTTTTATTTTCTCATACCTTAAGCTGAAGGGTGTACCTGACATAATTTTTCTTGCAGATGGGTTCCTTGCTGGTGTCATAAGTAAAAGTATGTCAAAATATTATGCATGTTAATTGTCCTCCTTGCACTTTCTTTTTTCATTACCTCCCCCCCCCCCCTTCTTTTTTTTTTGGTTAAAAAACCTTGGGGAGGTTAGCAGTTAGATTCAAAGACTGAGTTCTTTGTATGATTTTATTTTTGTTGATCTTTTCAATTTTTTTCTTTTGAAGTTTTCATTCAAATGTTTATGTTGTTGAATTAGCCGGGGTTATTTTAAATGGGCTTTCTGACCTTTATTTCATGGGTCAAAGCTGATGGTGCGAAACATGTTGGTTTCAGAGTCATTGGGTAGTGATGGTCAATTAACCGGATCATCAAAGTTGGAAGACAAAGATAGAGATCAGAAGCATGGGATGGATGGACCTAAAGAGAGGGAAAGGTACCGTGAGAAATACATGGGAAAATCAATTCAAGAACTTGACCTCAGCAACTGTGAACGTTGTACTCCCAGCTACCGGCGTCTGCCTGAAGATGTACAGAATTTCTATTGGATTTCTTTTCTTGTTTGGCCTTGTCAACCTATTTTATCTTTGTGGAACTCATTTGTGTTATTAACTATTGCAGTATCCAATTCCTATGGCTAGTCAGAGATCTGAGCTGGGTGCTCAGGTATTAAATGATCACTGGGTATCTGTGACTTCAGGAAGTGAGGATTACTCTTTCAAACATATGCGAAGGAATCAGTATGAAGAAAGCTTGTTCAGATGTGAAGATGACCGGTACAACTTATGCTGGTTCCTGGCCTTTTATTTTTCAAATATTTTTTGGTCTCATTATTTTGGATTTGAGATTCTTTTTTCTTTGATCTGACATGATTTTTCTATGATATCAATTATCCTTCCGGCCTTTTGGATCAAGTGTTCAGATCTGACATGATGGTATTGTTATTTCCAATGTAGATTTGAGCTAGACATGTTATTAGAGTCTGTGAGCTCAGCTGCTAAGCGTGCAGAGGAATTGTATAATAGCATTATTGAAAACAAGATCAAAATGGAGGGTCCAATCTGTATTGAAGAACACTTTAGTGGTATGCGTAAAAATCAACTTAATTTAAAATGTTAATTTGAAGCCTTTTATTGTTTACCATTGTTAGAGCTTTATGATAAACTGATTCTGTCATGTGGCTTCATATTTCAGTTCTAAATTTAAGGTGCATTGAACGTCTATATGGCGACCATGGTCTTGATGCTATAGAGACATTACGTAAAAATCCAACTCTTGCTTTGCCTGTGATATTGACTCGTCTAAAGCAGAAACAAGAGGAGTGGAGTAGGTGTCGTTCAGATTTCAACAAGGTTTGGGCTGAAATTTATGCTAAAAACCACTACAAATCACTTGATCATCGTAGCTTCTATTTCAAGCAACAAGATTCAAAGAACTTGAACCCAAAATGTAAGTGAATTTTAATTTTGTTTGCTTTTGTGCTTGTGTGTGTCTGTGTGTATGTGTATTGATTTTATTGCTTTGACATGGCATGAAACATGAACACGCATCAATGAGACAGGGTGCAAGTAGTGGAACCCCAAAGTCACATGGGTCAGTTAGGCAGTTTTTATAGTGCCTGCAGCATATCTCTGGTGGATGCTTGTATGGCTAAAATGGCTTAGTTTGTAATACCGTGATTACAATAGATAGTTTGGGGCTAGCAGTGGCATGAGCATGAATGGAAGTGCTTAATGCATGCTGACATACTTCGCAAATTGATATTTTATCACAAATCAAAAGGCATATTTCCAAATTCTTGAGTCATATTGTACCTTAAGATGAAGTAGCAAATTTACAAATTGCTTAAAAAACATAATTTGAAAGAAGCATATATCTATAACATGAATATGATTCTCAAAATATTAAATTTAGCCCAAGTTTTGCAAAATTAATATCACATATGTAACTTGATCAAGAATTCCGAAACCAACACAAAATCAATTAACCGTATTTTTTACATGTTATAAATAAACTCATAAATCATAGATTCATAAGTATTTCATGGATAATCTGGTAGAACAACTACCAGCGTATTCAGTATTCCTTTTTAATTGCACAAGAATAACCATCATAAACCCTGTAGATCCAAAGGTCCTTATCTTCTCTTGCCTAAAATTCTTTCAAATGAATTAACAAATGGTCTTATTTGCCAAAGCTTCCTACTTATCTACTCCAGATATTCCAAGCAATTTATTTATTTGAAGTTGTGGATCTCAGAGCTGTTAAATTACGTAAGGCATTCATCAGGAGACAAAACTCTTAGTAGTCCTCTGCATCTGCTAGAACTTATTCGTAGTGATATTGTTGAGACCTTAAAATTGTATTTTAAGCTCTCAGTGTTTGCTTCTTTCAGTGTTATCTTGTTAATTGCTTTTACACTGTCTTTAATTAAATACACAGCTTTGGTGGCTGAGATCAAAGAAATCAAAGAGAAGCAGCAGAAACAGGATGATGTTTTTCAGGCCATTGCTGCTGGAAATAAGCAGTCTCTAATTCCACATATGCAATTTGAATATTTAGACATTGGGATTCATGAAGACCTATATAAACTTGTTCGTTATTCATGTGAAGAGGTCTTCCCAAGTAAGGAGTTGTTAAATAAAATGTTGAGACTTTGGACTACCTTTTTGGAGCCGATGCTTGGTGTTCCTTCTCGGTCTGATGGGGCAGTAGATGTAGAGGAAAGGAGAGATGGGCATTGTGTTCCCAATTTTGTTGTATCAAATTTAGGAGATGTTGGAGGCCTTGTTGGAGATTCTTTGTTAATGAATTCTAGGCAACCAAAATCTGATAATAATGAAGCTGATGGTAGAGTAACTGAAATAAAGAATGTTCACCAGACTTGCTTAGCAGCCGGTGATAAAGAAATTGGATCTATTGATGATGATCACCTTTGTGAAGATGATGCTCTGATGGAGAAAGGGCAGAAAAATGTAGATTGTAGTGCTAAAGTCTCTGGCTTTAGTAAACAATTTGCCTCTAATGAACAAGGAGCTGACTACAATGCATCATCAATTGCAGTTAGAGGAGAAAATAGCTTGAGCAGAACCAGCGTGGAGATGACCTCAGGTCTGTATACAATATAGTTTTAACATTGGTATACTGCATGATTTTGGCTCCACTTAATAATTATCCATTTGTTTCAATACTGAGTTTTTATCTTGTCAAAATACTAAGAGTTGTTTAAATTTCAAGGTTGTGTCCTTACTCCATCCTGTCCTACTGGCACACAACGTGATGGTGACTCTGTAGCCAAGTCTCAAAGTGGTAATGTATCTTTGGTGGAGGTATGAGTTCACACTTCTCAGAGTGGTGATGACCTAATTGTAATCAGTTGTTACATAATCATTTTCTTGTATTTTTATTTTTGATTTCTTTTAAATCAAGGGGTTTCTTTTTAAATTGGTATTGATGAGTCTGTCTTCTTACCTTGGTGCTTCAGCGATGTGACATTGCAACTCCACTTCCATTGGCCAATGGAGTGCCAATTGAAAGCAGTAACCACAAAGAAATTGATGGGCCTTGCAAAATTGAAAAGGAAGAGGGTGAATTATCGCCCACACCCAATGGTGATTCTGAAGAGGATAACTGTGTTGGCTATGGATATGCCAATCTGCAAGTGACACCCAAGTCAAAACTCAATCTTGAAAGAAGTAAATATCAATCCAGAAATGGAGAGGAAGAATGCTCTCTGGAGGCTGGGGTTCATAATGATGCAGATGCTGATGATGAGGACATTGAAAATGCTTCTGAAGCTGGTGAAGATGTCTCAGGTAGTGAGTCTGCTGGTGATCAATGCTCCCAGGAAGAGCACGAGGGAGAGGAAGATATGGAATGTGATGATATTGATGATAAAGCTGAAAGTGAAGGTGAAGTTGAGGGAATGTGTAATGCACGATGTGCTGGAGATGGCTTATCATTGCTATTGTCAGAAAGGTCTCTTTTGTCTGTGAAGCCTCTTACAAAGCGTGTATCACCAATTTCACTTGAAGAAAGAAAAGATTCCAAGGTTTTTTATGGAAATGATGATTTCTATGTGCTTTTTAGGCTTCACCAAGTAAGGATATGTTATTACTTAGTGTTTGATGTTGCAATTTGTTCATTGGTCAAGATGTTATTATACTCTTTGAACTTGGCAGATTCTTTACGAAAGGATCTTATCAGCAAAAACAAATTCAATGAGTGCTGAAGTGAAACGGAGAATTGGAAAGGATGCTAATTCTCCAGATCCGTATTCAAGGTATATCTCGACATCTTATGCTGAATTTTTTCTTTTAAAGAAGTGCTTAATGCACTTTTTGAATTGATTGTGTTTATGGTCGTCTAGATTTATGAATGCACTGTACAACTTGCTTGATGGATCCGCTGACAATGCAAAGTTTGAGGATGAATGCCGAGCAATTATTGGGAACCAGTCATACATGTTATTCACATTGGACAAGTTGATATATAAATTGGTTAGACAGGTATTTTTGTCTCTTTTTCTGTCTTATTTTCCACTTATGACTTGATTTACTCCTAAGGTTCTAAATGTCTCATTTTTTTTTCTTTTTTTTCCCCCCTGCAGCTTCAAGCTGTCGCAACTGATGAGACAGACAATAAGCTTCTTCAATTGTTTGAGTATGAAAAGTCCCGGAAACCTGGGAGATTAACTGATTCAGTGTATCATGCAAATTCACGTGTCATCCTTCATGAGGAGAACATATATCGTTTGGAATGTGTAGGTCCTTTGAGACTATGTTTCCCCTCTCCAACCACTGAAAGGAAAAATAGAAGATTCACAAACAGAATTTTTTAATGAATTACTTTATTGTTATTTAACATTGTTTGCCAATCTTGTCTTATTGCAGTCCTCTGGCCCCTCCCAACTGTCTATCCAGCTAATGGACAATATGACTGAAAAGCCAGAGGTGTTTGCCGTTTCTATTGATCCAAATTTTGTCGTTTATCTTTACAATGATTTTCTATCAGCCTTTCCTGGCAAAAAGGAACCCCATGGCATTATACTACAAAGGTATAGATGCTGCAGAGTAATATGTATGTTTTGATAAAATTTCTCTTTTCTTGTTGATGAAAAGGAAAGTCATCAAGACTGTACAGTGTTTCCAAATTCTTTTTTTTTTGGGGTTTTTGTTCTTTTTTTTTTTTTGTTTTTGGTTTTTTGGTAGGTTACAATGAGGCATGGAGGTTTGAATCTATAACATTCTACAAACTATTCAAAGCCCTTACCACTAGCCCCACCCCTTATGGCGTAAATTCTAGATATGTCCAAAATATACCAATGTAATTCTTGTTTTAGTTTAGGCCAACCTCGAGTTAATTTTTAATTTGCTAACTGGGGGCATAATAGATTGGTTGTGCATGTTTACATATGTATAAGTATGTTACAAGATGTTTTCAATTAGTAATGCATAACTTGATGCTTTTTATAATGATGTATGCAGGAACAAGCGCAAACACGGTGACTTAGATGAGCTTTCAGCCATAGAAGGTGTTAAAATAATCAATGGGTTGGAATGTAAGATGGCTTGCAACTCATCCAAGGTATGTTACTTTTCTATGCTTGTTGGTTTTCCATTTTAGTGGCTTACTGCTTTATTTATAAATATTATCATTTTTGCTTCTGCTGCAGTACTGTTGCTCTTTATATTTCCTTCTTTCACTCTAGTCACATCAAGTCCCTGGGCCAGAATGCTGGTTATCTGATTGGGAAATGATTGAAATTATATATTTTGACCATTTACTATTGGTAATTTATACAAAGAGGTTTGGGAAGGGATACTGATTATGTGGGTTGCGGTCTAGTACTGCAGAATAAACCATGATGTCAGGTTTTGTCTTTGTCCGCCAGACACTGTAGAAGCACATTTTGTTGAATGATTTTAGACTCTGCATTTCATAAGTTCACTGCATACCAGATCAAGAATAAGGTAGGAGAATGGAGGGGAAGACAATGTCTCATTGAAATCTTTCTCAGGTTCAAGAGTTTTTTTATTTTAGAAAGAGGAGAGAAGAATGAGTGGCTTAATTTATGCAAGTGGCTCTATATATAAATATGAAAAGTAATAAGCGGAATTAGGTTTTTTGTTCATGTGACATAGGAAAGAGCCATATTTTCAAGGCAATTTCATCTTCCAGTCTGTAATTTCTATACACCCATAGCCATAAATATGTTGGCATACAAAATATATTCTGCTGTTTTTCTTATTTAGCCGGTCTTATCTGCAGATCTCCTATGTTCTGGACACAGAAGATCTCTTCTTTCGTCCCAGAAAGAACCGAAAAACATCGTTGGGGAGCGCATCTTCTAAGCATTACAGGGCTAGAATTGAGAGATTCCATAGATTTTTATCAGGTTCGATGTGATTTTGTATTTCCCGTTGTGAGGGGACAGCTCGTAGGTAACTACAACGTTGTAGAGTGGCTCTGCTTGCAGCCTTACAATTATGTCTGTAAAATGTCATAGTAGCCATTTTTTCGTATTATCGTAATTGTCACATGAAATTGGAGGAAGAGAGTAGATAAGGGCTGAGTTATATATGTTTATGGGGTCTCATGGGTGGCATTTCGGCCAATCCCTTGTAAATAGTTCGCTGCTTAATGTATTTTTAGAAATTTGTTTTCTAGTGTCACAGTTGTTTCTTCCCTTCAATATCCTTTGCCTTTATTATTTTCTTTTTCGGACCATTCTATGTCTTCGAGATAAATAAACATCTTTCTATTCGTACCAACGGGTGGACTGAAGTGGTGATATTACAAATTTTGATATTACAATTCTAAATTTGAAGGCAAATGTGCGAGTAGGAGTGTTCTACATCAGTTGCTAGAATTACAAAGGAACGGCGGATTTAAATTTCCGTGATGTTTAAGATTTCAAATATATAAAACAAGAATTAGCTATGCAATCCTCATGGTAGGTGCAGCTATACATTTTGCCGAGAAACAGTTCACTCAGTTTCCTGTGTAAGATTTCAATTATAAAAGTCAAGAACAATTTGCACTGCGATGGGAGTGGAATGTGTATACATATTGTAAAAAGCCAAATTACAAATTATTTACGTCAATTTTGGTTCACCAATTTGTGATTTTAATTTCAATAACTAATTACTCAAAATTTTAATAGAGTATATAACCATGACAGTCCTTGAGTTTAAAGAAATTATTACTCAAGACATCTCTACTATAAAAATTAAGGTAAATGACTTTATTTTGTCTAAATTATACAATCTTTTCTTTTATTTTGGAAATATATTCTTATTCCATAAAGTTAAAAAATGATTAAAATACTCTTAAGAATAATTTTTTTTATTAATTCAAAAAAAAATTTAAACTTAACCAAGCGGAGCACGACACATGGATTTTCCCATTTCAACGTGGAACTTCAAACTACTCAACAACGGTTGCATCATTCAAAAGTGCTACGACTAGGTTGCATGTAGATGCCATAACAGCCAACTATAATGCCAAAGCTGCTGGTGAGTTGTGATGGCCCCATAACCTGTGCAAGGGGTTTTAAACAAGAATATCTTTCTTTTATTTATTTATTTATTATTCCTATGACATTGAACAAGGATATCCAGTTCCAAAACATGATTGCATTTCAGCAAGCAAATCTACTTAGCTTGTTATCTGCAAAATGTAATAATGAAATTAGAGCCTCAGGGTTATCCTTGGGTTCATTGTGGAGATAGTTAAGTCAAATTAAATACCGTTATTGGGCTATCTGTTCATTAAAATGATCGATTCTTTTTTTCCTTCCTTTCTCTTAAATGGTTGTATGATAATTAATTTTTTAACTTCAAAGTTCAAATGTATGATTTATATCCAAATTTTCAATAAAAGAGTGTTTGTCGAAAGGGCTATGAAATATCCAATTCATGAAAGACCAGTAATTTTTTTAAACTTTGTTTATTTCGGTACAAACTTAAATGGTAGAAAAATCTTGGTTGTAGTGGCAAGAGAATTCATGGGAGGAGCTATAACTGCTATTAACACTGTAAGAATAATTGGGTAGAGTTTGAAAGAAATGAATATTTTTTTTTGGGGTGAATAGTGGAATTATATTAAAAGGACGAAACAGAGTGCAACAAATCTAAATAGAATGGAATACAGAGCATGCACGAATAGTAGGAGCCTAACATCAAATTCTACGAGAAGTGCAAAATCCAAAAAGATCAAAAAGAAAAGTAGTAGCTGCAATTGAACACAGTGATTTTTCCTTCTTTTGCCCAAACATCCCCACAAGAGTTTGCATCTCTAACTACATGCTTGATGGTCCAGCTATCAAACGAAGGAACATGGGATCTGCAGTTTGAAACAATACTTTACAGAGGATGATGCGAAGTCAGGTTTTGGTTACCTAGAAGCTTCAAGGCCAGTTGCGAGTCAATTTCAATCTCCAGCTTTTTGATATTTAGCGACGGAGAAAATTCGGTTTATTCAGATACTTCTCGCAGTCCAAGCGAAAAGTGTGCTCCGAGGAAAGTTTTTTATGGTGGGCTGTGTTGTGATGTAGCTTTGGTGAAGCCAGTCTTCGGTTTGGAGGCTGAGGAAGTTATTTAGGGTATTGTACCGCTCTCATATTTCTACAATCTTTGGGCTTCTCTCCAAATGTGGAACACTGTTTCTGGTTCAGTAGAACAAAGCCTACAAAGTGGGCAGGCAACGCAGTTGAAGGAAAGTTTGGCAGCAGAGGGAAGATCATTTTGAAGGGCTTTCCAAAGGAGTGTGGATGGCTTTTGAGTTTCCATAACCAACGATTGGCGCTTTGGGAATCTTGTGGCTTGAGAATGAGGGTGTAGACCGATTAGGGTAAAATTTCCCTATGGCTCTATGTTTTCCAGCTTGAGATCATGTTGGGCGTTGTGGCGATTGAGCTGTATGGGCATGGCTCTATGTCATTGGGCGAAGTGCCATGGCTTGAGGTCTGCGCAAAATAAAATATTTTTTTTAAAGTATTGTGCAAGGTGCAATTTAAAAAAGGAAAGAGCTTTCAAATCTTGACATTGAAAACTTTTCACTCAAACTCCAGTGTATGGAGCTATTTGGTATTATAACCTTTAGTTTATTTCTCTCAAACTGAATATTATATATTTATCCTTTAAATGCAGAGGATCTAGACTGTTATATACAAGATGAAGTAGGATGCATCTTGATCCTCCGTAATTCAAAGATAAATTAGTGCTATGATTAGAAGAGATCAATTGAGGGTGTGGGATTAATATTAAAAAATAGCTTTCAATGATGGAAGCTTTTAATCTTTATCTCTTCAACTGTATTGTAAAGAATCTATTTCGAAAGTCAAGTGTAAGTTTGCATCAGTTGCAAGAGAAGGTAATATTTGACTTAGGCAATAATTTGATTAAAGGATGTGACAGACGATATTTGAAAAAATTCAAATTTTTGGTCTTCAATTAATTTCCTTTTTTAAGAATATTTTTTAGCTTAAAAGTTAATTGAGAGAGTCACCTTGATATCTCCATTTTATTCAATTACATTCTCTTATCTTTTAAAATCTGAAAAATAAAATACCTTAGTGAACATATATAATCCACGAAGAAACTTTTGTATCCCTCTCTTTGCGTAAAACACTTATTTCTTTATTCTTTTCTAAATCTCAAGAATAATAATAATAATAATAGCTACCTATGTTTGCTTCTATTTTCCTTCCTTTCTTATTTTTTTTCCCCTTCCTTTTCCCTTTTGTTCATCCTCAACTTTCCATCAATATGTGATACTCAACCAAGATCCCAATCGTCATTCCCTTCCTCCATGCCATCCACCATTCTTATTCCTGTCATTTAGCTGACATCGATGCCAACTTCATCGTTGACCAGGGACAAGAGAGCTTCCCTCTTTACCATCCATGCTCTTAGGAAGTTTGAAACTTCGTTCCAACTCGTGTCACAACTCCATCGTCAATGCCATCCCTTCCATTGTCATTCAATGTCGCCATTGAGCTGGTGGATTGCTGCAAATCATGCACCAAAAGCTCCTTTCTCCTCTTTTGCTTGGCCCACTTGAAAGTGAGCTCCAAATGTGCGGATTTGCTTCTCTGACCGCAATGTTGATGATCAACCTATCAAACGAAGAAACATGGGATCTGCAGTTTGAAACAATATTTTTCAGAGGATGATGCGAAGTCAGGTTTTGGTTACTTAGAAGCTTCAAGACCAGTTGCGAGTCAATTTCAATCTCCAGGTTTTTTATATTTCGAGACGGAGCAAATTCGGTTTATTCAGATACTCCTCACGTACGGTGCAAGCGAAAAGTGCGTTCGAAGGGACGTTTTCTATGGTGGGCTGTGTTGTGGTGTAGTTTTGGCGAAGCCAGTCTTCGGTTTGGAGGCTGAAGAAGTTATTTTGAGTATTGTAATGCTCTCATATTTCAACAATCTTTGGGCTTCTCTCCAAACATGCAACACTGTTTCTGGTTCAGTAGAACATAGCCTACAAATTAGGGAGGCAACGCAGTTGAAGGAGCGTAGTTTGGCAGCAGGGGAAAGACCGTTTTGAAGTGCTTTCCAAATGAGCTTGGATGGCTTTTGAGTTTCCATAACCAACGGTTGGGACTTTGGGAATCTTGTGGTTTGAGAATGAGGGTGTAGACCGATTAGGCTAAAGTTCCCGTATGGCTCTAGGTTTTCCAGCTGAGATCATCTTGGGCGTTGTGACGATTAAGTTGCATGGGCATGGCTCTATGTGATGGGGCGAAGTGCCATGGCTCGAGGTTCGTGTAGAATAAAATAGATTTTTTGTAACACTGTACAATGTGTGATTTGGAGAGAGAAAGATAAAAGAGCTTTCAAATTCTAATATTAGAAGCTTCTCTCTTCAACTTCTAAGAATAGAAGTTGCTTGATCTTATTTCTCTCAATTTATTTTTTTCCAACTGTATGTTATGCAATTATCCTTTAAATACAAAAAAATCCAAATTGTTGTGTAGAAGGTGAAGTAGGGTGCATCCTTTGCAGTTCAAGAATAAATTGATGCCATGTAGTTGACCAGATAAATTGAGGGTGTAGGCTTAATATTAGAAAGCAACTATTAACAATGGAAGCTAAGTTGCAAGGGAAGGTAAGGTTTGACTTTGGCGGTAATTTGACTTAAAGGATGTGACCAGACGATGATATTTGAAAATCTCTAAGGGAACTCTTTTGCCCTCTCTTTGCCTAAAACACTAACTCGTTTATTCTTTTCTAAATCCAAAGAAAAGGAATAATAATTGCCTACGCTTGCTTCTGTTCATCCTCAACTTCTTTTTCCTTTTCCTTTTTTCCCTTCATATTCACTTCTGTTCATCCTCAACTTTCCATCAATGTGTGATACCCAACCAAGATCCCAAGCATCATTCCCTTCCTCCATGCCATCCACCATTGTTATTCTGTCATATAGCTGTCACCGATGCCAGCTTTGTCGTTGACCAGGGACAAGAGAGCTTCCCTCTCTACCAGCCATGCCCTTAGGAAGTTTGAAACTCAGCTCCAAGTCGTGCCACAACTCCATTGTCAATGCTATCCCTTCCACTGTCAGTCAATGTCGCCATTGAGCTGGTGGATTGCTGGAAATCGTGCACCAAAAGCTCGTTTCTCCTCTTTTGCTTGGCCTACTTGAAAGTGAGCTCCAAATTGGGGGATTTGCTGATCGTTCTTGAGGACCCAGAATGGCATAGAGGACCACTATCATCTCGACATTTTCTGAGAGGAGATAATATGACCATAATATGTTTTTCTCATTTTCAAAATATAATCCTTAAATGTCACTAATTATCCATTTCATGAATTTTCCTAGTTTTTATCTAATTATCTCTTTATGTCAAACTATCTAATTTCAAACTAATTTTCTCAACAACATAAGCTTTAATAAGTGCTCTCTATCAGATATTATGGGATTAAGAATTGAACTTAGTCTTAGTTAATTAGTTGAAAGAGACTTATACTTGAGATTAAATTATAATTTCATATTGTTAAATATACAAATGATTTAAGTATTTGTGTTAAAATGCCTATGCAATTAGCATTGACAAAGTTATTGATAGTATTAGCCTTTGATGAAAATTTTATTGGAATTGTGATATAAATTGCCATTGCATGAGTTCTACATTTTATGTTATTGGAAAAAAATTTAAGGAAAAATTGTGTGGCTCGATGGGCTATTGACCATGTCTCTTCTATTATTTTTTCTACATTTGAACCATTGTACTTATATAATTGTTTTTTATTAGAAGGAACTTTGTTTCAAAATACGCTAACAACAACTGTCAGCACATGTTATATCCTGTTCTAAACCCAACTAGTAGGTGTAAAAGTGACACTAACCCAATATAGAGGTCAACGCACATGGCTTGGTTGGATCGTGTTAGAGGGATTTCATTTTATCGAGCTGTCCGCAATTGTTAGATATCCCATGAGTTATGTGCTCATATATGATAATGCTATTGTGAGTTGTGTTCACATTTGATTAGTTATCGTCGTGACTTGTGTTTGAGTCTTCCCATTATTTTTATTTTTGAACGTTTTCTTGTATACATATTTTGTCTTTATAATGCTTTAAGGTTCATATTAACTTCTTTAATTTCCTTGAATTTCTCTTATTTATACTCCATTTTGATAATGCGTTAATTTGACTCTAAATTTTATATTAATCTCTCTATTAATGTAATATTTTATTTAAAATTGCTTTTATCAAAACACCCGTGCCTCCACCCATTTCTCTATTATGGTGTGTATTATTTTTTCATTAGGTCTCCAAAATTTACTCTCTTCATTTTCTCATGTTACGTAAATGTATAGCCTTGTATGTCGTCCATAGTTTAATTTGCGTTGTGTTTTATGTGGTGAGTCCGACCTTTTGTTCGTGTAAACCCTTCCGTGTTCTTCTTAAAAACAGCTCTCATAGATTACATTTTGAGAAAATTAATTGAATTGACTCTTGTATAATTGCCCTATTTAGAATGGAGTCTTGTCCAAATTTTTGAAAATATCATTGAATAGCATATTTAAATATTTTAGATATTATGCAAATATATGTTAATGCGTGTCATGATTTACAAAATCGAAATTGTCGCGGTGTTCTATCCCAATCACTCCTCCGTAGGAGAGCGTGACAGTACTGTGGAGAGAGGCAGGAAGGAAGCTTTTGAGGCTTCTTTGCGTGGAGCCACGGTTGGCAAACAAGGTATGCACAGAGTATTTTTGTCGTGTAGCGTGCTCACAGGGAATGGGTATTGGGCAGATTGGAGAGTTGTTCGGAGAGTTTTTCTTTTTTTTCAACTCATGATTGCTATTCATCCGGTCAGTCCATTATGAAATTAAAGTTCTTTTTTTTTCAACGCACTTTTGCTATTCATCCGGTTAATCAGAATCTTCCACTGCATGCAAATCTAGTCAATGCTTTTCGGAGAATGAAACGGCATTATTTCAGGTGCAATATGATTCGGCCAGCACAAACTACCACTCCCAGAAAAGTGTGACCATGGTAACCACCAAAACAGGAGCTTACATAGAAAAAATGTGCAGGACTATGCCTGAGTGATGCACGTATAAGGAATGCATATCGTTTTGGAAATGTAAAACAAACAGCCTTCGCATGATAGGGACTGGAAGGCAAAATGAAGGCATTAATTTTTGTTACAAAATGGGAAATTTCAGGGAAAGACAAAAGTGGCTCTACTTTTTTCCGCCAAGATGTGTAAAATCTAGAAAATGGCGTTCTTTGTGATGAAGTAGGAGAAGAATGCTAAAACCAAGGAAGACGTGCAATTATTCCATTTTTTTCATTAAGAATATTAATGTTGTAGAAAATTTGAAGAGGAAGGAAAAGAATATACATACTTTCACCTTCTCTATAACAATCCAACAACACAGCTTAGATGCAATCTGTTCTCCAAGCCTCTCAAGCGATGACCCAATAGCATACACCTGCCAATGGAAAGAAAATCTCAAGAAGGTCACACACACACACCAAAGGACCTTACTGGCTAAAGGAACAGGGGCTCAATGGGGGAGAGGGAAAGGGAGGGCGACAAGCTTCCATGAGCTTGCATATTGGAATGTAAGGGCAGATTTCACAGGTACACATGATTAATTAGCAGATATGGCTCACTCAATACCAAAACAAAAATTTAAATGGGCAAAGAGAAGTACTAACCAGAAAAGCAACTTTGCTAGGTAATCACGAGGTGTGTCTACTGTATGACAAAACTCATCTAAATTTCCTCCAGCTGATTGTTCCATAAAATTTGGGCTAGCGTCATCTGAAAAGAATCTCCTCAATATGTTTTGAACAAGTTGCTGAACTATGCCTTCCACCTCTACTGAGGAAGGCCGAGACAGCTCAGTCACCTATCAAGACAAGTGTGACTTCAGCACCTACTAGAAAGAACAAGTAAACAAAAAGAGAAAAGGGGGGGGGGGGGGGGGGGGGACCCCTTGCAATCTAAAGTTTTAAGGAAAAAAGAAAGTTGAACCCAAGAGGTTTTGAGTCATTACCATATCAGGATCCACAGACCGTAGATACTCCAACAAATCATTCCTGTTCCCTCTGTCATGTTCTAGTTGTATTATTTCGTGATTCTGGGCTTTTAACTCCTGAAGAAAAACAGCATTCCCATATCACCTTAGAGTGCAAACCTCAAGCTTTGTGCCTCTAAAATAACTTCAAATGAGTAAGGGAACCCTTTAATTTGGGAGACAGAGGATGAAAATAGGAAAATTTGGACTACACAACAGGGGTGGTGCTTCAGTCATTGCTAATTCAGATAAAGGACCAAGGTGACTCCTTAAGTTTAACATTGAAGATAGTATAATTAGATTACAAGACCATCGCAAGGCACCTTAGACTAAAACGTGCAGATTGCAGATATAGTTGCACAGTTGGTAGTCGGGTATTCCAAAGAAATTTTAAAGCAATTTGCATTAAAAGCATTAGGAAAATAATAAATCAAGAAAAAATACATAATTTATCAAAATCAGATAATTCAAAAAGAATGCTAATGGCACGTAAAACTGAAAAACCAATAGATGAAAAGAACTTATGCAACTTCTGAGTCGCAAAAGCCATTAAAAATGTGGCATTAAACCATCAGAAGCAAGTAGACAATGGGGGCATTTCATTATTTCAATTAATAACTTACACGGTTGTGGACGTAAAATCTCATCATTATGCTTCCAAGTTCCGAACAGCCTTCTAACTCTAGAAGCACAAGCACATTCATGAAAATAAATGCTATCTACTCCAAAAGTTATATTAATATCTGTTGAATTATAATTCGGAGTTAAATTATTTATTAACAACACAACAGTAACGGAAGGGAGGGAGCATCGAAAGAAAATATTGAGTTCTGAGGAGTTGAAGTTCAAACTCAATCACTCAACGGAAACTATACCTTGTACACACATAAAAAGCACAGCATACAACTAAGAAGTTTAGAACTCATTAAACTGAAGTCTTATTCCCATTGCAATAACTCCAAATCAATTAGGCATATCACCACTCAGAATCAGACATGCAGGCACTACAATTTCAGAAACATCCAAAATCAATTGCATTAAAATAGTGAACCAAAGAGAAAAGCTATGATTTACCTTTTTCGCGATTGTTAACTCAGACTGCAACTGCTGAATGTAATTCAGAGCTTCGGGAGACAAATCTGCAAACAAGCGAGGGCTGCAACATTCCGAATCTTTGAACCCCAAATCAGAACCAAGCTCAGTATCCCTATCCTCACTATTTTGCTGCTCCGAAACCTCCGTCTCTGTTGGACAATTGGACCCCCTTCCATTATTAGGTGTTATGTCGAGATTTCTTGTTAAGGACATCCTATACTCCGCATTCCACAGAGTGTACCTAAAAACCAAGGCAAATGAATCATTTATCACAAAAGGTTTATTAAAAGTTTGAATTTACGCCGTAAATTGTTTGTGGGAGAAAAAAATATTAATAGCTGAAATCCAAAAGAAATTACTACCCGGTGATAATGGAAGAGACGAGAAGGCGATCGAGAGGACGCTTTGAAACCGTAATGGTAACGGAGAATTGATCGGACGGTAGCAAACCTAGCATCGTGGAAATGGTCTGTTTCATGGAATCCTTAGCGGCATTAGAAACACCTTTGGAGATTACGGACGCATCGAGAGGCTCAATTCGCTTGAGCATGTTCGCTATGACGGTGAACCCACGGTCAAAGGTGGATTTCTGAGTCGAAACGTAGTCATCGGACACGCCTCCACCATCAACACCAGAGATTAAGCAGCTCACGACGGATGCCGACGAAGCGAAACGACGGCGCCTGACGGCGACAGAAGAGGAAGGAGGAAGACGAGGGGGCGGCTTGGTTGGATGGAAAGGGTTGGGTGAAAAGTCATTGACGGGAGAGAGAATGAAAGCTCTGGCTGAGACCGCCATGGAAGAGCTAAAGCTTCTGGAAACAAGGTGTGTATTTGCGTTCGCAAGTCTATCTGTCTCTCGCGTACGACAACGATGAATCTGGCCATCATCTTAGCCCCTCGATTGTTTGCATAGTTTTTCGCTGTTTGGTTAACTATGTACCCTTCCCTTTTGACTGAATTACATATTGCTCCTTATATTTTGTACTTGCACCTAGGAAATAACGGGCCTTTAGGTATATTTTATTTTGAAAAAATTACATTATCTTGTAAATTTTATAATAAACATTTTTAAAAATTAAAACTATTTCTAATAACCACAATTATCATTAAATTTTAAAAAAATTACTAATAAAATTTAAAAATTTACTATTAAATATAAGAAAATTTAATTTTTTAAAAAATTTAATAATAAATTTCTCATATTCAATAATAAATTTTTTAAAACTTTATAATAATTATGATTTTTTAAATAATTTTATTTTTAAAAATTTTTTATTATAAATTTTATAAATTTTGAGTTTCTTGAATGCAATTTTTTTTATTTTTGTGATATTTACCGTATTTTTATAATTATTATATAATATTTTTTTTATTTTTTATTATTTTAAAAATAAAAATATAAAAAAATTATTTCTTATTATAAAATTTTTTTATTTTATTTTATTATGTATATTAAGCAAATCTAATATGTTAAATGCGTGGTTTTTGGTTCACTTTTGGATTTTTATTAATCTAATTGTTTAATAAAAATTTTCAACCAATTCAACTGTTAAAAAGATAACTTGAATTCATTCAACTCAGTAAATTAAAATAAAAAAATTTTAAAAAATAAAGCAATAAATTAAAATATAAGTAAAATTATCAATTTATGTGATTAATTAAAATACTAGGATACGTTAATGCTGATCGATTCAATCGCCACCAAATTTTTACAATAAAAAAGAAATTTATATACATTCTTGCATGAACATAATATTAATTGGATTTTGATTAATTTATTTCACTTGTCTTCTGTGCAAAGAATTTTCAAAAGCCATCCTTATCGTCCAACATTCGTTGTTGATTATTTTGCGTTCAATTTAAGTTCTCAAAATCGTTCTCACGGGCAACAATATGACCCTTTTATTTTGATTTGGATGGTTGGTGCAGCTGAAACATTAATTATTAATCATTATTCTTACATATATCAATTTCAGCAACTTTTTCGGATAAAATATGCTCTTTAATGTTTAATGTTGGACATCACATCTTTCGGAGTAATAAAAAGAAAAAGAATTACAGTTCAAAATCTTGAATTTAAAATATTTATATACAAAGAATTTAAATTTTAAAATTATATTAAAAATTTTAAGGCCAAAATGAAAAAATTACAGTTCAAAACTTAAAATTAAAATTTTTGATCTTATAATCTTTTAAAATAATTTTTAAAATTTAAATTTATTTAATATAAATATTTTTAATTTAAACTTTTAATCGATAATTTTTCCCTATAAAAATGATAAATATGCTTCCGTTCAGCGGAAAAAAATTGCGGTAAACACGTAACATAACAACCGTTAATAACACAAAATTTCAGTGATAGCAGTGAGCCAGAAATTAGGAAAAAAGACTTGTAAACAAGAAATAAATAAATAAATAAGACGAATCTGTGACCACGATTGGTGCCCTCTCCTAGACAGGGGACCATAGAAGTCCCTCAGGACTCAAAAGGGACCATACTACCCAGTGGTTGGTGTGGCTTGGATTGGCTAGTTGATGTGCATTTCGTAGCGGCTTAACACCACGAAAACCCTGATTCTTTCTAGCCACTTTCTACTGGACGCCAATATTCATGAATGGTATGGTAACCCTTCTTGCCAACTCCAGTATAATGCCATTCAGGTTGGGATAAGTGATAACAGAGTCTATCCAAATAAACAAAGTCTTATCCCTGTCAGGCTAGATAATTGAATGACAACTACGGTGGACTTGGATGTGACACTTCTATTCGTTATCTTTTTTTCACTTGAAATCCTTTCATAATGTAAACTTTAGAAAGAAGTCGAAGAACACAAGCTAGGTTTCACATTTCCTAGTGAATTTATTGGTCGGAGGGAAGAGGTACACAAGGGATGAAACTGTTAGAGGGATTCTATTTTTTTGTTTGGTATGTTTATATTGCCAACACACTAACAAAAAAAGAAATCAGACACAAATTTTATAATTTAATTATAAATAAATAATTAAAAATTAAGAAATTTAACTAAATAAAATATATACTTATATCAATTTAAACAAATAAACATCATATCTACTATGTTTATTATAAATATATTTAATTAAATGAAAAATAATAAAATAATTTAATATCTTATTTATATATATATATATATATATTTCTTTCTCTTTATAAAACCAAATTAAAAGAAAAAAAAAACTTTCATCATACTAAACAAAGCTAACATTGGTAGATCTCGTGCACAAGGCTGGAAGAAACAACAAAAAAAATTAAAAATTTTGAAAAAAAAAACTATCATATCATAAATAATTTAAGAATTATTCTATATTAAAAAGCAAACTCTTTCCCTTTTATATAATAATAGATAATAGATGAATAATAACTCATTCATTTTTTCTCTCTTTTTCCTTTTTTTTATTTTGCTTATTTTGTTTCCTTTTCTCTCTCTCTCTCTCTCTTCTATCATACCATTAAAGACAAGCAGGGGCAAATGGGGGAAGAGAAAAGGAGAGGGAGAGAAAAGAGAGGAGAAGAGGCGAGAGAAGAGAAAATTGAAAATTCCCCGTGCCTTTGGAGGGAGAATTGGAGGGAGAGAAAACATATAAATATATATATTAATTTAATGTAATAATAATTTTATTACTATTTTAAATTTTTACATGTATATTTTTTTTAAAAAATAAGAATAATAAAAGATATAAAAATTAATTTAAAAAATATTTAAATAATTTCAACAAATTATTTTTTGAATAAAACAAAAAATTTTAATAAAAAACATATATTTAAATTTTAAAAATAGTTTAAAAATATTTATTCTTTAAATTAATTAAATTTATGTTACAAAAAATATTTATAAATTATTATTTTAAAATTATAAATATTAATATTATTTTAATATATATTACTTAATTTAAATATAAAATATAATAAATATTATAATATAATATAATATATATAATATATAATATATATATATATATATATGTGTGTGTGTGTGTCCGACTGCATCGGACAATACTATCCGACTGCAATGCAGTCAGATATTGCTGAGACTAACATGCAGTCGCATATACATATATGTCCGACTGCATTGCAGTTGAACATTTTTTTTTTAAAATTATATATCATCTATTAATTTTTATATTACAAAATATTATTATTTTGTAAAATATATTAATTAATTTAATAATAAAAATTAATTATAACATTAATTTTTTAATTAACTAATTAAAATATTTTAAAAAACTTATTAAATATATATATTTATTATTTTACGCAGAGACGCTCTCGTTTTTCCCTCCAATCTCTCCATTTCGGAGAGAAAAAAAATACATGAGACCCACCGTACTTTTTTTTCCATTTTTTCTCTTCTCCCCCGTTTTCTCCCTGAACCAAATGGGAGAAAATTTCGTTTTCCTCCCCCTCCCTCCCCTTCTCCCCACTTTTCTTTCAATCCAAACGCATTGTAAAAGTCTAGAGAGAATGTATAAAACCTCATGCAAAGACAAAGGAGTAAAGGGATCTTCTAGTTCAAGTAAATTATACTAATTTTTTCTAATGTCAATTATTTTTAATATTTATTTTATTTTAAAAATATTATTCAACTCTCATAACATTCAATATATATATATATAAAGAGAGAGTAAAAAGCACCCATTTTATTTATTTTTTGTTGATAAAATTAATTTTTTTCTCAAAATATGTTGCTTTCATAAAACAAATTATTTGACTGTTTTTAATATTTAAAATAAAATCAATGTCCATGTTAAAACTTACAGCCTGTTTGATATGCAGAAAATTAGGTATAAAAATAAAAATAAAAAATAAAAAGATGATTTTAGAGATAGAAAATGACTTTAATATTCTTACTTTTAATAATTGAGTAATAATTAATAGATAATATTAAATAATGATTGAATAATGATTAGAAGGATAAAATTGTAATTCTTCTTAATTTTCACTTTACCTTTCATTTTACATGGGAATACCAAACGTGCTGTTAGCATCACAATTATGCAGCAACAGTATATATCATATAAATATTAATTTCTTTGTGCAAAATTAATTTTAGTGATAAAAAATAAATAATATAAATTTTTGTAATATATCTCAGATATTTAAAAAGTTAGATAATATTTTTAAACCAAAAAATATAACATAAGAAATTTAGCCACATGTCTAGAAAGATTAATATAATTTACTCAATTTCATAACTTGCAAAAAATTGTATAAAAATACTCTAAAATTTTTTATTTCAAAAAGAGAATGATACAAAATAGTACATATTAAACTCAATTCCTCTTTTTTTTCCCTTACTTCTTTTCTCTTTTTTTTTTTTCAAATTTTACAAAAACTTTATAATAAAAAATTCTAAAGCATCCAGACTCCAAATTATTACCCAATCAATAATGTACATAAATGACAATGCGAAAGAAAATTTATGTTAACATGGTCAGAGGGCTATCTACTCGGACATCTTGAGAACCCATGCAATACAACGAATGCCCTTTACCCTTTTCACTGAAAATGAAAATGTATATTTCACTCGAGGCTAGAGTGAAAGTGACGTATTCACTAATGAAAAGTTTGAAGAATTCACCCCCAGTGAATCAAGATATCTGTTGCTGCGCAGCTGCTTCAACAAGCCACGACTTCCACGCATCCATGTAATGGGCAAAGAGGTCGCTCAGAGCTGTCACATCATCAACAAACTTATCCCTTATAATTGGGTTGCTGCAATGGTTTAAAGCATAACACAAGTCATAACATGCAAAGCACGTAGACTTTGATATTTTAACTAGCATTAACGCATATTCATTATAAACATAAGTTGAGTTTTATGTAGTAATGTTAATATTTTTAGAAAACTGAGACCAGAACAATGAGACAGAATAGTGTAACTAACAAGAATGCATGACACCATCAATGGAACAACGGCGCTACTTACGCAAATGAAAGAAGTGGATGCATGTCGTGATTCTTTCAGTGAAATGAGATACAAATTTCCAAGGGCAACAAAAGCACAACTCAGATGAGCATCTCATAATTGACTTGCGACTGCACCTTCGTCCAGGATAAAATAAGGAAATATTTCTAGTCCCAGAGACCCAAGGGCAGCAGATTTCTAACCACATAAATCATAGTCCATAGGGCCCTTTCACCTCTTCCTTCTCCGACTTCAGTGAATAAGAGAAGGAGGAAGCGAAAGAATAGATCAGCCCAATCAACAAGTACAGGCTTTAATAATTTGAGCACGTATGTAGATCAGCTACAATCATATAATCAAATTAACTATGCACAGTACAGTGGTGGATCCTTGTGACCGATAGAGTAACATTTAAAAATTACCTTGGTTGTGATACTCAGGGCGATGTTCAGTACTCATAGTCTCCATGTCTTGAACTTGCCTCATATTTCTATGCTCTAGATCTTCTCTTCTAAGCTTGATAGGGGCAAAAGGACCAAAGTTTATGGCCTTTGAACTGCTTTTAGGTGGGTGCTCGAAAGTTTTACCTTGGTATTCATTTTCCAACTCATCTTGTTTTTTATATATTGGCATATTCTTTTCATGCAACTGCGAATCCATTAAAGGATCTGTTTTATTTCTCTTTACACTGTAATTCGTAATTTCAGTTCCAAACACTCTCTTCCTGGATGCACTTTGATCCAAAGTGCCATCAGATCCTCTACTGGCTTTCCCTCCCAACCACCTATATGCTGTTTTCCTATTCTCCGGATGATTTGTCTGCACACATATTGTGAAAAAAAATCAGTCAAAAGATGTTATCACAACTTGGACTCATCTTTATCAAATTTTGGGAGCTTAAGAAGTATTTGTGGGTATTTGTTTTACCTTCTCAATCAGATTGATGGAGGAAAGGACGTTTGCTATGTCATATAAACGTCTGACTTTTGCTGCATAATCATGTAAGAAGATAAAAGTTAGTGACAATCTCATTCATTTTTTTTCCTTCCTCAAATTGATGATATAATGTCGGATGAATGACTCTAAGAGTGTAAAGTCAATTACTTCTCAAGGCAGTTGAATTATGGGCATCGCCTGGCATTATCTTTGCAGCATCTTCAAGCATGATAACGTCGACCTGAAGAAAGTGATAGCAGTGCCAAACCAATCAAACAACTAGACTGACAATTTAAAATATGTTGATATATATCATAGAGATTTCACATACATCTGAACAGAGGAAGAGCTTTATAAAATTCTCCGTCAAAAGTGCTAGAGATTTGTCTCTTCTGCAGCTGTCTATAAAGTGGAATGCTCCATATAAGTCATTGCCAAAAATGGTAGGAGAACAAAAGAAATAATCTTGCACTGTAGTTGACCAGTCCCCAGCGGAAAATTTGAGGCATATTTTACCGCATGGATAAGCCATATTAAATGCTAGTAATTCATTTTGCAACCTCTAGTGTGAGAACAATGAGGAAGAAGAGGTTACCAGTTTTGGATGATGCTGTTGCCAGGGGATTATCCTCGCTATCAGTTTCAGAACCACCGTTTTCTTTGTTCTTCAACGCCTGGCATAAAAAATTCTATAATGATAGTATCAGACGACAAAAGTATGTAAATGCAAGAAGATGGAAATCCAGCCCATTCCACCAAGTTTCTCAAAAGGAACTTCCTAAGTTTCAGTTATATCAAAAACTGGATCCTGCCTCTCCCCCCTTGTGCGTGTATCAGTGTAAGTGTGGATAATTTGCCAGCAACGGAACAACCTTAGAACATTTAAGTGACCAAAAAAAAAAGTCGAACTTACTTCAGCTGAACTGCTGTAGGCTGCATCGGATTTTTCTCTCATACCCTCTTCCTGTGTATATAATATAGGACAGATCACCTCACAAGTTGTCGAGTTCAAGTAAAATAACTCGTGAGAAGGAAATTTCTGTTTACCTTAAGCTCGTTCAAAGCTCGAGGAATTTCTCTGAATCCTTTCCATAAGTATAGGTTCTTCCCTTTTCTTGCTACAATCTAAAGTTTTAAAAAATCCAAATGCAATAAATTAAGTAGTTCAAAATAAACAATCGAAAGATGATTCTTTGTTTTTGGTTAAATCATAAAAAATATAACCCAACTTACTCCAACACTCTCCAATATGTTGACTACATCATACATGCGGCGACGCTGAACTCCTGAAAATTCAATTGAGTTGTTAATACCCGAATCAGGATCTCGGAAAAAGTAAGACCGATTCTACTGTCGAAATTCTCCATCTTGCAATTCCTCAGCAGCCAAACAAAAGGCAAGTAAAAACGGAAACAAATTGGAAATAAAAGCGGATCAACACGTAAACCTAGTTGGGCAGCAGCATCGTCTAGTCCAATCGTCCCAATACCTTCGCGATTATATAGCTTGAAGAAGCTGAATGCAAAGAAATCATGTCCAAATTAACAGAGAAAAATCTGGAAGCTGGAAAAGACAAGATTCAAAATCCAATCCGAGATATGAAAAAGGGGGTTTACTTAGAGCAAAGTAATCCGAGAGATTTGTCTTTCCGGCAGTAGATCTGCGGGGTGGATTCAGATTCTTGAGGAACAGAGGAAGACATATCCGAGAAAGAATCGAACAAGAGGCTAGTTGAGTTGAGCGAGATCCTTCGAACAATGCAACAGAGGGACCGTTAAAAGGGAAGGGAGAAAGCGGTAGCTTGGCGGGCTTTGAATTTCGAAATTAGGGTTCTGAATTCTAAATTCTAGTACGCTAGAGACCGAGCGGTCTAACCCAGATGGAGTTAGACTGTTACCGTCATGGAGGTCGCGGGAATTCAAATTCAGACCAAGACGGGCTGTTCGGTATCAGACTCTGTAAAGAGTGAATTTACAATTTTACCCTAACTACGTTCTATAACAGAATCCCCCACCAAATTCAGCAACCTTTGAAGTGAAGATCTATGGAACTTGTTTGAACCCTGAAATAGTCTAATCTTTTATTTATTTATTTACTTTTTGATGAGAAACTCTTACCCTCATTTGAAGTATGCACTTCAAGTAGATTAAGTACAAATTCTCACTTCAAGGAATTTGCATTCAAAAAATCATCGCTGATGCTTCAACAATATCATAATTACAGCAAAATTTACATGTTAGAGAAAATGTAAATAGCTATTAAAGTATTTTTTAATAATATTTTATAGTTATCTATCATCCAATTATTTCCATGCTAAAAATAGAAAGACATATTTAATGAAGCATCTCGTATACAATAGCACGAATGGTTGAATTCAAGTCAACAAATGAAAAATTAAATTTACATATAACAAGTAAGAATATTAGTTAATAATAAAACTACAATGTATATGTTAACGTGTATTATGTACTAAGAAGCAAACGTAGTATTATAATTAATAACTAATACATATTATTGAATACTTTGTACATAACATTAGTACTTTTGGGGGGGGGGGATTGCCTTTTTTTTCGGACTATTAATTATGTATTATAAAAATTGCCACACGAAATTATTCGTGAATAAATATATAACTTGATAGATATAATTTGACATTTGAAAGAGATTGATTTTAATTTTTATTAATAGTTATAGTCAATAAAATGTATTCAATAAAATTTAAAATATAATTTGTAATTTAAAAATGCGATCTTCATTATAAAATTAACTATTTTTTTATATAAATCATGTGCTGAAATAAATCTGTCACTCAACCCAATTTCAGATTCAATACATACAGGCCCATTCTAAGCTTTACGCAATTCAACGTTCATAGACATTTTGTAACTATCCATGATTAACTCCTAATCCATACGTGACATATGAATTCTCATTTACTCTCAGAGCACGCATGGTATCAAGGAGAGAGAAGAATAAAAAAAAAGAGAGAAAAAACTAGTATATGAAGTTTATTATTATATTATTATTATTTAGCAACACCGTTATTTTTATTTTTTTTAAATTATAAACATGTACGTCTATTTTATTCATTTTCATTTTTCAATATCAAATATGGTATTATAGTGTTTTACAATCATTCAATAATTTTGACTCAATTGTTAGATAACCAACCATATCCTTTATATATATAAGACATCATCCTATATATTCTAAGATATTATCCTTAATATTATTAATATGCTAAAGTTACTTCAAAATCTTATTAACTTAATTATTGAAGGCACAAATAAGAGCTCCGCTCCCCTTTGTGCTTCCACATTCACCATCGCAATGACAACCTCATCTTCTATTGTCAGGAGTCAATCACCTTGAGAAACTTTCCATGAAGTGTCTATATAACTCTTAGTTCCAAAATATACTTCTCAAATTGATTAATAAATAATCTAGTATCATTATTCTCCAGGGCACCATAAGATTTGAGTGCAAGTTTATACTAATGGTGTGTCACATTATTACGGGTTGGACCATTATTTGGACCTACTTTAATTAAGTACTTTTGTCATTAATTTGACTTGTTACGCCTCAGGAAAAAAAAAAAGAAGAAAGAACAATTATATTAATTACGATTGCATCAACTATAATTTAAAAACATCAAAAAAATTTACTTTTATATATAAAATTAGAACATACTCCTGCAAAATGCAAGGGATTTAAAAAATGTCCTTATGAGCCCTATAAGAAAAAGAAAAAGAAAGTTTCACATGAAAAAAAAAAACAGTGCAATGTGTATGTAGTATAATGTGAAAGCTGTACAAAAAGGCCTCGTTTGGTATGCAAAAATTTTTTTTGATGAAATAAGAATTACAGATGGATTGGGAATGAAAAAAAATTTTATAATTTATAATTATGTTTGGTATAATGTAAAAAATAATGTAAATACTTTTATTTTTTATATTTGGTATGATGTAAGAAAGAACAAAAATACTTTTACTTTTTGATATTTGGTGTAATAGAAATAAGATAGAAATAGAATGAATAAGAGATTAAAAGACTAAGATATCGTTAATTGTTTTTTAATGTTAATAATTATAAAATATAATAAAATAATTATTTTTAATTAATACTAATAAATAAAAAATAATTATTTTTTATTTTTTGATAATAATAAATAATAATAATATTTTAATTTTAAATATCTCTATCGTCAAAAATTCAAACACATAAGAATAAAATGGTTCAAAAATTTACTTTCCCTCAAATCAAATTACTTTTCTATCAAAAGTGTAAAGGTTTGCATTATCCCATATTTAAAGTTTTCAACCTTTCCCAAAAAAATATCATTCTGCGTACCAAACATGTTTTTCTCGCTCTTCCATTCCCTTTTCTATTTCATGAATACTCTCTTCCTTCTATCAAATGAGGCCTAAGTGACTTGTTTATCATGCGGTTTTCACAGCTTTATATATATATATATATATATATATAATTGATTGATAAAATGATATATTAAAATAATTTGGACCTTTTTATTAAGGGCTTGTTTTGTCTTAGGAATCTACCTTTTTTCTATTCATTATTTTGGTCATTAATTTGGGCATTACAAAACTTTAATTTTGCCATTTTTCAAGTATTTATTTCCTAATTACAATTATCCCAGTTGGTTCATTCAGGTTAAGTGCAATGTCCAGTGACATGTTAACCCATTATCAAGGTTACTGCCAACTCACATATCGTATTCAGATGTGCACTCTCAAGTAGAAATACTATTGTATAACCTAACAAATTTTTTACTTAACTGACAATTTTGATAGATAAGATGCATAATTACAAATACTATACTACAACCTAACCAAAAAGTTTTTAGTACAATTCAACCTAGTTGCATAACTTGGCCAGTTTTGTAACAATCATGCATGGCCAGAAGAAGGGTATAGAAGTTACGGTAAGTGGTGTAGGAATTTTTTTTTTTTTTAAGTGGTGGTTCTAGAATTGAGCATGCTTCACCTACACAAGTCTAGAAACACCAATGTTATGATAAAAACCTTTCCATACCACTTTATGAAACTTCTCTCTCATTCTTCCGGCCATTTATGACCAGTACACAACTGGCCAAGATATGCAACCAATTTAAATCTGCATATTTGTGTAACAAAAACTATTCATCTTAGCATCTCCATAATGTGGTCATCCAGTCCAACGACTGTAAGTTCGAATCCTCTTCTGGATTAGCTTCCACCCCAATAAGCTCTTCATTCTCCACCTCCTCCTCGTTTCAATCACGTGCTCTTACAGTGTAGTTCGGCTTCATATTAGCACCATTATGACAGCCCTTGACTATCTGAAAACAAAGTTGTGTACAACAGCGAATACCACTTACGCAGCATCGATGGTTTCACCTATCTATGACACATCTACTCTCATATTTATAAAACAAAAGATGTTTTAGATCAATAAATGCCAAGGTAACAAGAAAGAGATTATACAACAGTAAATAATTGTTCACTCACATCAAGCATCTTAATTAGAAAAAAAAAGTTATCATTTAGCAATCGTTTCCACAACCAGTGTTTGGAAGACCACTTGCTTCGTTCTGAGGACAAGATAAAAATCGACTCAATTTAGCCACATTTAAAAATTGTTCTTCCAAAATCGTGCTAAAAAAAAAAGGCAAATCAGAAGGACAAAGCAGATGAGGCTGTGGATCCTACTGTTCCTACCTTTTTGGACAATGACGGCCCTCAGTTGCTGGACATGGTGAACGAGGCGAATGAGCAGATAATAGTCCAGAGTGGAGTTAAAGATGAAGAACGAGCTTAGGGCTTGCAGGACGAAGAACGAGCTTTGAACCGGAGATGTTATGATAGATTTGGGGCTGGGGTTCTCAGAGTGGTTGGGCTAAGGTTTCTTCGAAGAAGAAGAACGGGCTTCAAGTTGTACGCGCTCTAATTAATTTCGGGCTGCGGTCTTTGGAGTGGCTTGTCGAATTGGGGCTACGATTTATAATATTTGTAAAATTGAGGGGTTAACTTGACATTTCTTGTTGACATAAACAGAAATTACAAGCCTTGGTGAAATAAACATAAATTACAAAACCTTATGGGAAAAATTGTCAATCAAAGCAATATTTTTCCCTGACCCTTGAGGCTTCTCTTTGTATCTTTTGCATCTCCAAATTTGTCACAGTCAACGCCACATGTATAAATCTCCGTGCACCACATCATAGTGCAAAGTTTCATTGGTTTCTTCGTGTTTGTAAGAATTTAGGCCCATTTAATATCACGATAGAAATAAAAATTGAAAAAGAATCAGTAGCAAAGTTTGTTTGGTAACGAGAAAACATAACCGAAAAAGATTCAGTCAGAAAAAGGCATGAAACATAGAAAGAGAAAAGCAGTCAAAATTTTGAAAAGTCCATAATACCTCTATGGTAAGCAACCGGTGTAGTAAGGGAAAGTAAATCTTAAATTCTTTTCAAAATTTTTAATTTATATATTTGTTATTTCAAATGATTTTTAAATATTACTTTTAATTCGTATATAATATTTTTATTTTTTTTAATAAGAGAGATCTTAAGATTAAAAAAATTAGTATTTTTTAATTATTTATTTTATAATCTAAAAAATAAGTTATAGTACTTTTAAAAAGAACAATTAAAAATAAAATGTTAAAAAAGTATTTATAAAAATAATTAATACTAATTATATTTTAAAAATAATAAAATATTATTTAATATTAAAATTAATAATATATATAATAAATATTCAAAATTACAAATTACAAATTAAAAATTAATTAATATTATCTAACCAATTGACAGTTAAACTAATACCAATTGCCATTCAGTCAATTGGCAATGTTTTAGCATTACCCCATATATATATATATATATATATATATGTATGGAGCAATGTATTGTCAATATATATATATATATAATATTTTTAATATATATTATAAGTATGTTTATTATGTTTATATATATTATATTTAAATAAGTTAATATATATCAAAATAATATATATCTAAAATTTTAAAATAAATAATTATTTATTTTATATATAATATATAAAAATAATACTATATATAATTAAAATGTATATATTATATTTATATTATATGTATGTTGCATTATATGTGACATTAGATGAGGATTTTTTTATTACTTTTTATTCTATTCTTATTTTATCTAACTAAATAAATAAATACAGATATAATCTTTTTTATTTTTTATTTATATAAATATAATTTATTTCATTATATTTTTTAATTTTTTTATTTTTATCACTAAAGATTCTGAATTATTATTTTATTGATTATATATATTTTTATAAATTAATAATAACAAGTAGTGAAAAAACTGATTGATGCAAGTTCTTATTTTCATTAGAAAACTTATGATAGGAGAAATATTGAAGTTGTAACCATTTGAGACTAGCTCAAGTGATAAGAGTAGAGTAAGAATATGGATAGTGTCAAATATTTGACTATTTGATATATTATCAAAATAAACAAGAAATATTGAAGCCGCAAACTCTTATCCCACATTATTAGGGTGTTTCTATTGAGAATTTAAACTTAAAAAAAAATTAAGTGTTATCTCCTCTTCAAATATAAATTTATCACTACTTCTTAACATCAAGCCTCGAGATATCATACTTATTGATTCTTTTTATTTAAATATGTCTTATCTAATATAATTTTATTCAAAATAAAATTTATTCTCAATTTTACTCACACTTGACCCGATCAATATATTGCAAAGACAAATGAAAACTTTGGACTTATTTTTCCCAGTTTAATGCATATAAGAACATTATCGTGAGTTTTTCGAACGGGCAAGCGACGAGAGTTAAGTCCGAAGCAAGTTCCAAACCGACTTTACGTAAGAACATTATGTCATTATCTGATGGCGTTTGCTTGAGGCCGTCTAGGTAAATGTCTAAAATTTTAAGAATTAGATGGACTGTGCAAACGCAGTAGATCTTTTCAATTGAATCAACAACCATACTCACTCCTATAGTCAGAGGATCTATAATAAAACACTTCTGGGGACGTTGTTTTAACACCACGGAGAATTTTGTCTTGTTTTGAAAAAAGACTCAAGAGTCAAATAAATTATTTTAGTTCCAAAATCAAATGTCGTATTTGGTGCTAACCAATAATTACCCACAAAAATAGACCTTTTGATTGACTCTATATATAATTTGTTTAGACAGGCTATTTCTTAGATAATTGGCCAAAAAAATTTCTTATATGGATAAATTATTTGATAAAAAATTTCGTACATAATTTTATTTAAAAAAATTATTAAATGTTTGTATAATTAAAGGGTCATATTAATTTATACACGTGAAACTCACGTGTGGATTTAATTTGAAGTTAATTGTACAATATTATAATGTGCTTAAGTATTACTCCCTCACCATACTCTACATGTGTGCCTCTGTGTGTGTGTGTGTGTGTATTATATATATATATATATATATATATATATATAGATCCAACACCCCCTGATTTCCCCCTCAATATAATATAATTGTTTTAGAAGGCTTGGAATTCCTTTTGCTCTGTTATTTTGGGCCAACTCGGCTTCACTCTGTTGCAATTGGAAAGTGGCTTTTTCATCTTCGTCCTCCAGCACCTCCTCGCAAAAGGAGAAGCTAGCATTTTTACAAGCTTTCATTGCTTTCTTCGTTGTTCGTGGCATGAAGCCATGGCCTTCTCTTCCTACATTGGCAACGCAAGGCGTGGAGCCTGGGTCCAATCCATGCTTCCATCATCCTCAAACCCCAAATCTAAGCTTCAACCCAGAAAGTCACGCCGGCGAACAGCTCTTAAAGATTTCTTCCTTGCTAATTTCTTCACGATCGGCCTTCTGTTTTCCCTCTTCTTCTTCCTCTTCGTTCTCCTTCGCTTTGGGGTCCCCAGACCCGTCCCTTCTCACTTCAAATCCCGCGCATCTCGCTATCGGAAAAACGTTAACCGGAGACCTATATTGGCCAACCATGGGAACCACTCCCATTTAGCTGCTAGTGTTGACATCACGACCAAGGACTTGTATGATAAGATTGAATTTCTGGATGTAGATGGTGGGGCCTGGAAGCAAGGTTGGAAAGTGTCTTATATAGGGAACGAGTGGGATTCCGAAAAATTGAAGGTTTTCGTGGTACCCCATTCCCATAATGATCCCGGTTGGAAACTGACTGTGGAGGAGTACTATGAACAGAAATCTCGTCATATACTTGATACCATTGTTGAAACACTTTCCAAGGTGAATTCTATTCGTTATTTTATTTTATTTTATTTTTTTGTGTTTGTTTGTTAGTTTGGAGGAGGGAGTGTTGGCGTAAATTTTCTTGATCACATTAGTTAACTTCCTGCTTCAAAGTTGTACAACGTATACTGCTGCACTTTATGTGACGACAAAAGTTGAAAATGTCGTTAACTTTGTTTCTTACACAGTTGAGTCCATCATGTATCCCTAACTTATGTATATTTGAAATGCAGGAAAAAATCTGTTAAGTTTAAGCCTGTCAATTCCGTTAATCTGTTTTGGACTTTTGTTAATAATATTATTAGGTTATCAATTTAAGAGCAGCTTGAACTATTATATGGACTGAATTATTGGGACCTGGATATGTAGGATCATCGTCGCAAGTTCATATGGGAAGAGATTTCTTACTTAGAGAGATGGTTGAGGGATGCGGCAGATGACATGAAGGAAGCATTCATTAATTTAGTGAAAAATGGCCAATTAGAAATTGTTGGAGGTGGCTGGGTGATGAATGATGAGGTAATGTTGGTCTCATGAGTCATAAATCTTATCTTATTAACAGTATTTCTATATAAATGCTATCACTCCAGATTTGGTCTTTTTACCAGAAAGGAGTTGCTCATATATGGATGAAAAGTTTAAATTGAGATGTTGCTTAAGCTTTATAAAACAAAGGCTATTTGACATATAAGTTTATCCTCCTCTTAATGAAATTCATTCTCTATAAATGTACATATATCTGGAGTATTTTTGTCAAAGTAAGGACCTCATCAAAGATTTCCTGTTGATGAAGTTGGCCTATGCTGGACGCAATGGTCTATTTGTGGAGATTTGGCTTATGCTTAATTTTTTTCTCCTTTATGCAGGCCAATTCTCATTATTTTGCTATAATCGAACAGGTATACCTACGGCTTTCTCTATGTTTGCCATTGCATACATTGCTTTTTTGGCTTTCTTGGAATTGTTTTGCCACATCTATTATGTTGATCTAGTAAAATGATGGTGAGAATTCCTGTTAACACATTTTGCCTGGCATGCCTGTGGAAATGATTTCTTCCACACTCCTTTTAGCAATATTGTAAAATTATGGGAAATGGCTAGAAATGATACATTTAAATTTGATTATTTATTTAATCAGAAGTTTATGTGAGAAACTGTTGTTGATGCATGCCTAGTCTTTTCTGTCTTAATATTGTTTAGTTATTGTATAAAGATCGGAATATTTGGTGGAAAATGTTGAGATGGGTGCTAGATATAGATCAGCATTGTGAATTCTACGACTTCGGTATTTTAGAGTTATATGTTTTATTCGAGATCTTATAAAAATTGATGTGTGTGTTGTGCTGCCTCCATGTTTGTTGTGAATGATACTCCTCAATCTACTGAGATACTGAGATAACTGATGTTGGGGAGCACCCTATTATGTAATTTTTATAATGATGTTGGGGAGTACTCTATTATATAAATTAAAAAGCCTTTTGTTGTTTGTCTTCATCCTTTAGTTTTTAATTTTTGGGATTGTTTACACTTCACTTCAGGTGTTATAATAGGATTGGGTTAGACTTAGATAATTTTCTAATATTTGTTATCAAAATTTTCAATTAAAATATAATGTATAATTTTCCTATTAAAATATAACAAGTGTATAGTTTAATTGAGGAACTATATACTTGTGTGTGAAAATTATACACTTGTTATATTTCTAAGAAAAAGGATATTTTCTCTTGCATTTCTACTTCTGTTTATCTTTCTCCTATTACTCTATCCAATGGTTCTAAAACTGTTGCTAAATCAAACTACAATTCTTCTTTACATCACTTTTGATTCTGTTCTTTATGTCTCTGAGTGTCCCTTTAACCCTGTCATATTATTATTACAAAACTAGACAATTTCAACAGTTAGGATCGCATTTGTTTGTAACTCAAAATATGGGGCTTCCAATGAATAAATCTAATATAGAATTAACAAATGTGATCCTAACTGTTGAGAACTAGCTGGTATCCTGTACGCATGTCGTGTCTTTTTTGTTTTTTTGTTTTCCTTGAAATTGTCACTTTTGATTCTATATTATTATTAGAAAACTAGACACTTGTCATGTTTTAATTAGAGAACTTAATAACAAAGATATAAGGAATTGCATATAAATTTTTTCCAATATGATTTGTAGATTGATGCAAAAAGATGTTTCACATGCACTTTTTTATCTGTACCAAATAAGTACTTTTCTCTGGTTGCGACTATGTTTCATGACTAATACTTTGTTAGCTATGCTGTTGTCTAATTTGGATGATCATTTCATATATTTGTCTATATAATATATGCAATAATTTGTCTATATAATTTGTTTTGAATCTAAAGTATCAATCAAGATGGCATCTTATACGTCGTGTTGGTACAAGCAGTAATACCGAGGAAAAAAAAAACTATATACCACATAATGGGCTGTGTACATTGGTCATGGTAATTTCTGGAGAGCTTAAATTCTACTCAAAATTATGGATGGAACTCTTCCTACTCTTCCTATTATGTTTATGTATATACTTAGAATGTATTCTTTCAAAGAGCATAATTCTGTTTCTATGTCAATGTTATGTCTTAACCTGTCCCTGTAATGTGATTTCATATTCATATCAGGTTATGATTCTGTTGCTCTAGAAATTTGCTTGTGATTTTGACTTGCTGCTTAATTTTGGACAATTTATGTGTCAGATGACAGAGGGAAACTTGTGGTTGAATGATACCATTGGGTTTGTTCCTAAAAATTCTTGGGCCATAGATCCATTTGGTTACTCACCTACCATGGCATATATTCTACGTCGGATGGGTTTTGACAACATGCTTATCCAGAGGACCCATTATGAGCTGAAGAAGGAACTTGCATGGCATAATAATTTAGAATACATATGGCGTCAAAGCTGGGATGCTGAGGAAAGTACTGATATATTTGTCCATATGATGCCCTTTTATTCATATGATATACCCCATACATGTGGTCCAGAGCCTGCTATTTGTTGTCAGTTTGACTTCGCACGCACACGTGGTTCTATTTATGAACTATGCCCATGGGGACAGTATCCTGTAGAGATCACTCAGGAAAACGTTCAGGAGAGGGCACTTAAATTACTGGACCAATACAGGAAGAAATCTACTTTATACCGAACAAATACTCTCCTTATTCCTCTTGGAGATGATTTTCGCTATGTAAGCAGTGATGAAGCTGAAGCCCAGTTCAGAAATTACCAATTGTTATTTGACTATATCAATTCAAACCCCACTTTGAATACAGAGGTGAAGTTCGGTACCTTGGAAGACTACTTCCAAACCCTTCGTGATGAAGTAGACAGAATAAATTATACACATTCTGATGAAAGAGGGTCTGGCATAGTGGGAGGTTTCCCTTCTCTGTCAGGTGACTTCTTCACTTATGCTGATCGGCAACAGGACTACTGGAGTGGCTATTATGTTTCACGACCATTCTTCAAGGCTGTTGATAGGGTGCTAGAGCAGACACTTCGTGCCACAGAAATGATGATAGCTCTAGTGCTTGGGTTTTGTCGGAGACAACAGTGTGAAAAGCTTGCAGTGGGGTTTTCCTATAAGTTGACTGCAGCTAGAAGGAACTTAGCTCTTTTTCAACATCATGATGGGGTAACTGGTACCGCAAAAGATCATGTGGTTACAGACTATGGAACTCGAATGCATACCTCAATGCAGGACTTGCAGATTTTTATGTCAAAAGCAATTGAAGCACTTCTTGGAATCCGCTATGAGAAATTGGATCATAGTATTTCTCGGTTTGAGCCTGAACTGGTGAGGTTAAGGTATGACGCTCAGCCATTGCATAGAGTAATCAATATTCATGAGGGGACATACCAAACAATAATCTTCTTTAATCCTTTGGAACAAATCAGAGAAGAAGTTGTAATGATTGTTGTTGACAGTCCTGACATTACTGTGGTTGACTCTAACTGGACTTGTGTCAAAAGCCAAATTTCTCCTGAATTGCAGCATCATAAAAGCAAGATCTTTACTGGGAGGCATCGGGTGCACTGGGAAGTCTCTGTTCCTGCAATGGGGCTGGAAACATATTATATTGGCAATGGTTTTGTTGGGTGTGAAAAGGCTAGGCCTTCAAAGCTGAACTTTTTCTCCAGATCTGATTCAATTCCTTGTCCTACTCCATACTCCTGCTCAAAAATTGAAGCTGATGTGGCTGAAATTGAGAATCAGCATCAAAAGCTTACTATAGATGTAAAGTATGGTTTGTTACAGAAGATAAGCTTCAAAAATGGTTTCCAGAATATTGTGAACGAGGAAATTGATATGTATTCAAGTTCAAATAGTGGGGCCTACTTGTTCAAGCCCAATGGTGATGCCCAATCTACTATTGAAGAAGGTGGGCAGTTGTTGATCTCAGAGGGCCTTTTGATGCAAGAAGTATACTCTTATCCCATGACGGCATGGGAGAAAGCTCCCGTCTCCCATAGCACCCGTATATACAATGGAAAGAATACCATCCAGGAGTTTGTCATTGAAAAGGAATATCATGTTGAGCTTCTAGGAGATGATTTTGATGACAAGGAATTAATAGTTAGATATAAAACAGATATTGATAACAAAAGGGTTTTTTATTCTGATTTAAATGGATTTCAGATGAGCCGAAGAGAAACTTATGATAAGATTCCTCTCCAAGGCAATTACTACCCTATGCCTTCTCTTGCATTTATGCAGGGATCCAATGGTCAGCGGTTTTCTGTCCATTCTCGGCAATCATTGGGTGTGGCAAACCTTAAAGACGGATGGCTGGAAATCATGCTTGATCGTCATTTGGTAAGAGATGATGGACGTGGTCTGGGGCAAGGAGTAAAGGATAATCCTGTAATGAATGTTGTCTTCCACATCACTGTAGAATCCAACGTTTCCTCCACTTCAAATTTGGTTTCTGGTTCTTTACCTCTTAACCCCTCTCTTTTCTCTCACTGCGTTGGTGCTCACCTGAACTATCCATTACATGCATTCATTGCTAAGAAGTCACAGGAAGTATCTGTGCAGCCACCACCTAGATATTTTTCTCCTCTGGCTGCTCCCTTGCCATGTGACTTGCATATAGTGAACTTTAAGGTTCCCAAACCTTTAAAATTCTTGCAGCGACCGCCTGAAGATTTAAGATTTGCTCTAATTTTGCACAGGCGACATTGGGATTCTTCATACTGTCAAAAGGGAAGATCACAATGCAGTAATCTGGCCAATGAGTCGGTGAATATCTTCACCATGTTCAAGACTCCTGCTGTTTCGAAGGTTAAAGCAGCTTCTTTAAATCTTTTGCATGATGACCCAGAGATGCTGGGATTAACAGGGCGGTTTGGAGATCTTGCACAAGAGGGGCATGTTGACATATCTCCCATGGAAATTCAAGCCTACAAGTTGGAGTTCCGGCCACAACAGTACTAAATACTCACAACTGAGTCACCATTGCTGCTGGGTTGAACTGGGTAAATTCCAAGGAAGTGATTTATGTTACTGCTTCACTAATGATAGAGATGAATTGTTCCTGCCTAGACTTCCTTCTCATTTGTTGAGTTGAAGGTTGGTGCAGGCGACAGATTTTCAGTAAATGTCTATACATAGTGGAAGTGAAAGAAGTTACATCGGTTGGGGAAGCGTGGCGAGGGATTTCCGTAAATTGCAGGTTTAAAAATATGAATGAGTTTTTAACATCTGCGGCATCCTTTTTGTTAAGTGAGGTACTGTAGCATCTGTTTAGATCTTCCTGAACTCATGCGGTAAAACAGAAAAGCCTTTTACTCTCGGGCTAGTGGTACATGTACATATTCATTCCTTATATCTATGCGAAGAAACACGTTCTTTGTGTCTGGTGAACACTGCCGCTAACCCCATATATTCTTCCCAATCATGGATACAAGTTAGTAGAATAATTGACAGCAAGAGACAAGAAGCTGTAGTTTGTCCGCTCTTTAATCCGTAGCCAATCTTGATATGTTGATCTATGGATTAGCGCTTATTGAATTGTTTTTCTGAATAGGATGGAATGAGTTGCGATGGGTCGAGTTTGTGCTCGGCCTAATTTTATATCAAACTTGTTTTTTTAAGGTATGGTGTCTAGTTTGACTCAAGTATGACCCATTTACGTATTGGGCTGTGTTGAGTGGACTTAACCAAGCCACCGACTCTTCTTTTCCTTTGAATTAGAAATTTTGATTATTCATAGCTTTATAATTATTTGACTATTTTGAGTATAAAATCATTTGTTTTGATATATTTTTATAAATTTATACAATGGAAATGACACAATATAGGTCTAAAAGAAAAAATAAGAAGAAAACACAAGTATAAAGAATGAAACTCCAGAAAGTATAATTCAAAGCTTGGTGGTTTGCTTGGATTTTTTTTTTTTTAGTAATTTTTTAAGACAAAGGCAAGGCAAAAACTAAAGGTGATTTGTTTGCTTATTTTCTTAAAAAATATTATTTTTCTATTTTAATTTTGATATTTTTACTTTCAACTCCAAAAACACATTTTTTATCTTTTTTTTAACTGAATATGATAATTATATTAAAAAAGGGATTGATAGAAGTCTTAACTAGAGGTGATCATAGGTCAAGTTGGGTCGACCAAACTAGGTAATGGTTTAACTTAGTGTTTGACTCACTTTTGTACTAGGTTTCATTTTCTAAGCTTGGTGCCCGAGCTTGACTTGGTTCAACCCAATTCAGTTTAGTATCAAACTGGTTGGGCTTTTTTTTAAAATAATATTTGATAAAGATTATAAAATGACATTTGAAAAAAATAATTTTTTAATATAAATTCCTATAAAATTATATTTTTCCTTTAAAAAGATAAAATTTTCACATATATTTTTATAAATTAATTTTTTAAAAAATTAATAGGATTGGATCAAACTAGTTAATATAACTGATTTGGTGCCAGATTCGACTTGATATGCTAGTTTTTTTGTTGCGATCTAACTGAACGCCATGCAACTAGGTTGGTTGGGTTATCACTTTGTGATCCTCCATAGCCTTGACTTTTTTGGCTTTCTATCATTTATAAGATGTGTTTAAAATTTTTTAGTCAAAATTACGAAATGCCCTTTAAAAAATAAAGCTTTCATATAAATTTTTGTAAAATTATATATTGGCTTTTGAAAAAAAGTTAACTTTTCACATTAGTCCTTTTTTGTTTTATTATATATGGACAAGTCGAATTAGGCCAAATTGGCCAACATGCCTAGCTCAGTGTCTAACTCGACCCGGCCATGCAACTTGGTTTGATTTAGCTTTTTTTTTTAAATCGGCCTAATTTGGCTTGGTTAATCAGGTTGATATGCACCCATAGTCTTCCATAAAATTATTGAATATCTTTTGAGGGTTTGTTAAACCTTTTCCTCACAATCCCTAAAATTAGTTTGTAACCTATGTGAAAATATTATTCAATTATCTCAATAATCATTCTTTTATTTTGGACTAAAATGACAAATCAAATAAAACTACCTAAGTATTGATAAAGACCCCAAGTTTATAAGAGAGAAGATGCTCTTCTTTCTCTTTAAAAAAAGGCTATGAGTTTCAATGTATGGCGTTATTCTAAGGTTCACTTCGCCTTTATCTTCTAATTGCGTTTGTACACTAGTAATAGTTTGGCTTCTTAGGTGCATGAAAGAGTTACTTGCACAAGGTTTGGAGTTCGATTTGTTGGTTATTGTTGTTGTCATATATAAAATTTATCTTCGCGTGTGTTTGGGATTTGCTTTATTGCTACTTTAATTTAAGGATTTTGGAGTGCTAGTTTCTCACAAAAATATATCAACATTATGCATTTTCTTGGGATTACGACTGGTTAGAAGGTAGTTCATCTAGACATGAAATTATGCATCCTTCATTTACGAAAGTAGGGTCCTTTGTTTTTAAGCCTTTAAGAAATGGGCCTTATGTCAACTTTGACTCCTTGCTTGTTCAATCTCAGAGGAAGTTTTAGGTTACTTATTTGTTATGTACAATCATACAAAAAGGAGATTCCAGTGCATTGGTTGCAAAAAATTCTTACAACAACATGGAAACTTCAAGGTGTAGTTATAGTCATTGGTCGAGATATGTCTATGTATATGCTATATTTTAAATATCAAGACGACTAGAAGTATGTTTATAAGAGTGGTCTATGGGCGATATATAACTCACTCTTGGTTGTTGGGCAATGGAATCCAAATATGGTGCTGCCAAAATTATGTTTGGTAAATTCCTATATGGCGCAAGTATAAGGTCTTTCATTAGTATATTTTAATAAAGAGGTAGCAAACATTATTGGGAACATGTTGGGTGACATTAGGGAGTTTGATAGCATGGAAGGTTTAACTTATAATAATAGATTTATGCGAATTAAGGTCATGGATGATCCTTACCTTCCATTCCTTATGAATTTTTATGCAAAGCTTGATGATGGAAGATGTATTTGGGTTGAATGCTTATATGAACAAATCATTAAGACTTGCTAGCAATGTGGATGATTAGGTCATATTGATCATGATTGTGTTTGAGAGGCAACAATTGTAAAACATGCCATGCAAATTCATAAGAACTACGTCTTTTAAAAGGTTTGATATTATCTTTGTTATGGATTTTAGATATTCTTATTTGAGTTAAAGAGCTAAGGCTGAGTATTGGAGTAAATTTAACTTTCAAATTAGTTTAAATTAAAGTTGAGTGCAATTGAAGTTGAGTACACTCAAGTTAAGTTAAGAAGAGTTAAGTGCATTACGGGTGAAGTTAAAGACCTTAAGCTAAACCAAAGTTGGAGACCTTATGTTGAGTTAAGTTGAGTATCAGAAGTTAAGCTAAGCGTCCAAAGTATAGTTTAGCACACCTTTTCGATAGGTTGAACACAGATATTTTGTTTTGTCCATTTTCCCTTTTTGCAACAGGACCCATTACATTAATAGGTGAAAAGTTGAAATGTTAATAGTATTTATTTTTAGGATTATATCATATTGTTGGTTTTTTTTTTCTTTAAAATTATATTTCCTAGTTTTAGGGGAATGGTTAAGCATTTAATATTACTTAATCAAATTGTAAATCTTTGATTATAAATTAGTGAATGAAACAGAATAAATTAAACTCTACTCTTCAAATTTTTCCTTTGCCTTCCATTTAGTTCCACACCTTGTGATTCCAAAAAGTGGTATGAAAGTTGTTATGATCTTTTGAGGGACTATAAGGGAAAAACCAATAGAGAAACTTGGCACAACTCACCTTTGAGTCATTATTTTTTCTTTCTTATTTTGTTAAGGCCTTCTTTAACATTTCTAGAATTTTTTTCACTAATTTTTAATGGGCAAAATTATCAAATGTAGGTTGTTGAGATGAAAATTTACTTTAGATAATTTAATCTTTAGGAATATATTGAAATTAATAAAACTATAAATCCCTTATCAACCAATTTAACAGTAAACTAGATCAAAAATCATTTAGAGAAGACAACCAAGAAGTACTCTTCGTCATCCATTCAGCTATTGATAAAGTCACTTTCACTAAGATAATAGCTTGTAAAATTGTGAATAAAGGTTGGGAAAAGCTAAAAGTAGAGTTTCAAGGAAGTGATAAGGCTCGATGGATGTAGATTTACAACCTAAGAAGAGAGTTTAAGCTGTAAAAAATGAAAAATTTTGACAAAGTGAAGGATTATATTACCAGAATCATGATGACTGTAAACAAGATCGGGTTACTTGAGGAAGAAATGGAAAATAGGAGGTTATGGAAAAAGTCTAAGGTAAAGATTTTCTCATAGGAAAACACCAGAGACATAGCCCAACATCCTATAACAAAACTTACAAATGCATTACAAGATATGGGGGAAAAAAGCCTTTATAGAAAAGCTAGTGCTAGTGAAGTTGTACTAGTAGTAATATAAAAGCCAAAACCACAAAATGATGGTACCTCAAAGAAGCAAAATGATAGAAAAAAAAAGTACATAGAAGAAGGAGCAATAGCAATGTAATAAAAGAAAATCTAAGAAGGGCAAGTTTCCATCATATCCTTATCACCAAAAGCCAAGTCATGCTAAAAACTATTATTAGTTCAAACTTAGAGTTTAGTGCCGATCTTACAAACAATTTTGTCATGTTGACAAAGTATGTAAGGAAAATCAAAGACAACACAATCTCAAGCCCAATCGATATAAGTACTTAATAATAATAAAGTTGATGAAGAGAAGTTGTTTGCAGCTACTATTGTTGAAGAATGCTATAAGACAATCTTTGATACTAATGTGTGACTTATTGATAGCAGATGCATGCATCAAATGACAACAAATTTCAATACTTTCAAAACCTTGAACACTTTCAGGTATAAACTTATAAAAAATATTTTATTTATACCTAAGTTAAGTCAAAATCTCCTCAGTGTTGGACAAAATAAAAATTTTATTCTGTCATTTAAGAATATGTAAAATATTTGATTCTACTAGCATAAAAATTTTCTTAATTAGAATGAACAAAAATTTTTCTTTTGAGTTGAATGACTATAAAGAATAAGCTTATATTGGTGTGGAAGAAAATGGTGATTTGTGGCATAGAAAACTTGAGTATGTTAATTTTTCTTCATTAAAGTTACTCTAAGAAAAGGGGTTAGTGTCAGATTTACAATTTACAAATACTTACAATAGTGTATGAGGAGTATGTCAGTTGAAAAAGTTGGCTAAAACACTTTTCTCTACTGATCTAGTATTAAGAGCAACTGGCAAATTAGAACTGAACTATTCAAATGTGTGCGAACTAATGAGCATATCATCCTTGAATGATAACAGATACTTCTTTTTATCCATTGATGATTATATAAGATATTATTGGGTTTATTTCCTTAAGCAAAAGTTTGAAGTATTTATTAAGTTTTAAAAGTTTGAGACAATGGTAAAGAATTAGTACTTATTAAAAATCAAGATCTTGAGGATCGACAATGGGACTGAATATACCTCTAATCATTTAAAGAGTTTTTTTAATGACTAGGTATGCATCACCAACTGATTGTGATTTACTCACCATAATAGAATGGTATGAATGAGAAAAAGAACAAATATATCATGAATATGACCAAATGTCTCATATTTGAAAAGAACTTACTTAAGATACTATAGATAGAAGCTGTCAATACCTTTATCCATTTATAAAATTGACTTCCAACTGAAGCCCTGAAGGAGAATATCTCATACGAAGCATTGATAGGTTAAAAGCTATCTGTAAGTGACCTTTAGGCGTTCAGAAGTCTATGTTATACTTATATTCTTAAAGCTAAGAGGGCCACAATTAATTAAAGATTAGAAACTGGTATTTTTGTATACGACATTAATGTCTCTAAAAGGTATATGATTTTTAATCCTATTATACAACAATTATTATAAATAGAATGTGAAGTTTGATGAAAGTGAAACTTGGGGGATTAGAAGAAGATGACTGCTATTTCTTTTAGTTAAGTCCCAAATATTGAAAATATTGTTGAAAAACTTGTTAGCACTTTCAAAGAAGACAATTTTGATGAAGATAATGTAGTCAAAAGGGTAAGATTTCTTGAAGATATCTGTACTAGATGCAATATTGTCCTTTTAGAATCCACAAGTACTAAAGATACTTTAAAGTCAACAGAATGAAAAATTGCTATGGAGGAGGAGTTGAGAATGATTGAGAAAAACAACGTGGGCACTGGGGCCAAGACTAAGCAATAAGTATGTAATTGACACAAAATAGATTTTCAAACTTAAGTTGAATTCTGATGGGTCCATAAACAAGTATAAAGTAAGATTCATTATGATAGGTTATAAATAGATGTAAGGTATAGACTTCACTGGGACATTTACTTTTGTTGCAAGATTTGATACCATTAGATTACTTCTCTCAATTATAATTCAACAAAGCTAGAAAGTAATTCAAACTTGATATTAAATCAACCTTTCTAAATAGAGTTCTATAGGAAAAAATTTATGTTAAATAGCCAAAAGGATTTTCACAAGATAGCAGCAAGGTGTACCTATTAAAGAAAGCTTTCTATGGCTTTAAGCAGGGTCTAAGAGCTTATTATGCCAAAATTGATAATTTTTTATCTATTTGGGGTTCAAAAGAAGTTATAATGAAGCTATCTTGTATGTCTAATAGTAAAAAGATGAAATCTTTATAGTTTTTATCTATGTAGATGATTTGTTAGTCACTAAAAGTGATCTTAAGTCACTTCACTTCTTTTAAAGATAAATGAAGGAAATCTTCAAAATGAAATGACTTAAAAAGTATGTCCTATATTTTAGGAATTGAAGTAAAACAATCATTCCAATGTATTTTTATCTCTTAGAAGAGATATGTCATTGAGGTTTTAAGAAAATTCAACTAAGGTAAAAACTATGAGCATATCAACAATTTAAGGAAATAAGTTAAGCAAAAACAATGAGTAAGGTTCAATAGATGTTTTAGTGTATCAAAGTATAATTGGGTCACTCTTGTACCTTTCTATCACCAGGTTTGATATAATATATGTCACAAATGTTTTAGCAAGATTTATGAATGCTCCAATTGAAAATCACCTTTCAACTGTTAAGCGAATGCTGAGATATATTCTAGGATCCTTAGATTTTGGGATATTTTTTAAAAAAATCTATTAATGCCAACTTGAGAAGATTCACGGGCAGTGACTGGGCTAGCTTCTTTGATGGCATAAATAGGACTTTAAGATATTGCTTCACTCTTAAATTTAAAAGTGTGTGTTGGAGTTCTAAGATATAAGGAATTGTTACCCAATCAACAATTAAAGCAAAGTAAATTGCACCTTCAGTTGCTATAAACCAAGTACTTTAGTTGAGGAAGGTGCTAAATGACTTAAGGATGCCTCAAAGTATTGCCACAACGATCTTATATAATACCAAGTTAGTTGTAGCAACGATTAAAAATCTAGTATTTCATGAAAAGACGAAACACATCAAAATCATATATCATTCGATTAAAGAAGTAGTAAAACAAAATAAAGTTCAATTCCTTCATTATAGTATAGAAGATCAAGTGGTGGATATCTTTACTCAAAGCTTGCCAAAAAAAAAAAGTTTGAAACTCTAAGAGAAAGGTTTAGCATCAAATCCAGCACTTGCATTAAGGAGTTGTTTTAATTTTTCTCTATTTTCCTTTAAACTAATTTTGAATTAAGGAAGAGAATATTGGAGTTCAGGAGTTAAGGTGAAGTATTTGAATAAAATTATCTATAAAATTATCCAAAATTAGCTTAAGTCAAAATTAAGTGTAGCTAAAATTGAGCACACTGAATTTAAGTTAAGAAGGGTTAAAGCACTTAAGAGAGTTGAGCGTACTACGGGTGGAGTTGAAAACTTCAAGCCAAGCCAAAGTTGAGGACTTTATGTTGAGTTAAGTTGACCACCCAAAGTTAAGCTAAACATCTTGAGTATAGTTAGATGCACAATTTTTGATAAGTTGAGTGCAAATCTTTTGTTGTCTATTTTTGCCTTTTGCATTAAGACCTATTACATTAGTTAGTAAAAAGCTAAATGTTAATGGTTTTTCTTTTGAAAAAAATGCCACATGGTTATTTCTTTCACTTTAGGATCATGATTCCTAATGTTCAAGGGAATGGTTAAGCATTTAATATTGCTTAATTTAAGTTGTAAATCTTTGATTATAAATTAGTGAATGAAACAAAGTAAATCAAGCTCTACTTTTTAAATTTTTCCTTTACCTTTTGTTTAATTCCATAACTTGAGATTCCAATAATTCTTTTATGTTAAAACTTAATGTGGCTTTTTATGCATAAGATGTGACTAAGAAAACTACAAAGACTCAATAGTGTGAGAAGCCTCAATGTGGGTTTATTGTATTTGTGATTTTAAGCCTATATCCTTCTTTAAGCCAAAGATCTATTGTCAAAGACATAAGAATTATATAGCATTATCTAAGAAGTTTGTAACATCTAAATCCTTGATCTCTTCTTCTTTTAAAGCTAATCTAGAGGAAGATTTAAATGCCCAAAATGCTCTAATGGACATGGAACAAAAGTTAGGTTCAATTATACCAAACCATGATGTAAAGGATTTATAGCTTCATAGTGATAAGTTGTTGCACCTAGTGATTAATATCCACAAGATGAAGAGATGTTTAATTTGTTGGCTTCCATATAGAATGGGATGATGCTTCCTTCAGTTGGTCGTGAACAAGGTGGTACTAAGTTTTTAGAACATGAGATAGATTTGGGTGCAATAATGAAGGTTGATTTAAGTTGTAATTTTTTACTAATTGATCTTGGCATTAATGCATTTTGTGTAAAGCTTGAAACACAAATGGATTGCATTGTGGAAGATACTAATACGCCACTTTGTGTTAGGTTGCCACTTAAGCATGGAGCTATTATTACATAAATCTAGTGTATTACATTATCTATACACCAATTATTAAAATAGAGCTAAATCATTTAATAGATCTTATACAATAGTGGTGTCATAGTGGGTAATATAAGGTGGGCCCTATATAGTGCTTTATTTATGTGATAATAAAGTAATATGTAATTGAATGTAGGATCCAATTATATAATTTTGCATTATTTTATTAATATACATATCTCTTTTTGTTTGATTTAGACATTTTTTATTAAAGAGAATATAAATTATATGGCATTTTAAAAGTATCCAAATTTTTTTTCTTATGCATGAGAAACTTTTTAGCCTTGATCATGCGTCTTTATTAGATAAAGATTATTTAGCACATTTGGACTTCTTGATTCATTGAGGCCTACTATTTCTTTAGCCTAATTAAAAAATTTTTATAATATTATGTCTTCTCCTATTAGTTTACATAAGACCTTGAAGGTGGGTTGGCTTGAATTACATTTAATTTTTTCTAGTTAGGCTTCTCAAATGTTTCACTTGGGTTGTGCTTTTAGGTTTTACATGTAATTTCATCTTAGTTTTAGTATAGATTGGACTTTTTTCAATATAAACTCTTAATGCATACTCTCATTGGTTTGGATAGTCTCCTCACTTATATACCTGCCTAAGCATAAGACTTGAAGCCTATATCACCACTTCATTCCAAATTTCTAAGGGGTTTATCCACATATGTGTCCTTCCATTTTCAGGTCAACTAACTAAATGCAATTTAATGTTCCTACACCCATATACAATTCGCCAATATCGTGACGTAGCTAATGCTTATTTATTAGGCATAGAGCTTCCAAGGTGTTACACCATGTATTCTCATATCTCTCTACCAAGATAAAGACAGTGGAAGGATGAACCTTTCTTAAGAAGAATTAAGAGAAGATGTTTTAATTTTGGCCTTAATGCAATTATAAAAGATGATAAGTATGTGGAGCTTTCGTTATGGTTCTTTAAAAGAATTTTAGAGGTTTTTCCAAAAAGGCTTTTACTATCACTATGATAACACTTAGTTAGAACTATCATGGTCTTAGTAAAGCCATGACGATTCAGCACTTATTTAGGTTAATATGTGAATATAATTTTACTTTTGTTTTTTTAATGAAAACTAAGTAGTTTGTGGTTGGGTTGTTAAGGCAATTCTACTCTTTTAGATATTCTCAAGTCTTTTAAGTGGGATGTGGTGAGGCACAATGGCAGCTTTTTTTTTTCGGATCTAGAAATGAGTATAATTGCCAACTACTAAACTCTTTATCGCATTGGCTTCATCTTCAAGTTTCAGATACCTAAGGTTAGCACTTCTTTCTTACTTTTATTTATGGATTTTTAAGTTATTAGACTTTTATATTCTTTATGAATCATTTAAAGTTATTGCATTATATATTTCTCAACCTTGGTTTTCTATTAATGGTTTTAATCAAGCATTGTACTTACAAGAGGAAAAAAAGGTTATTTTTTTAAAGCAGGGTAGGAGTCATTTTCGACATATGATAGATCCTTGTCAATTGTAGATATTAAACCTAACGAAATATGGTATATGTGGACTAATAATAGGTAGGGTCTTTTTGTTTTTAGGCTAGGTTAAATCAAGTGTTGTGCAATCCCCAATGGCTTGAGTTGTATCTGCATTTGGAATTGCAAACACTCAACTTTGCAGCTTCAAATCATGCTCCATTAGTGTTTAGTATTGCTTTGCTTTTGCCTTTTAGGAAATGCCTATTCCATTTTGAATTTTTTTTAACTTTCCATAATGTAAAAATACTATAAATACCACATAGAATAAATGGGTAGGTCTTATGCATATAAAGTTGTCATGAAATTAGTTAATCTTCGACATGTTCTTCAAAATTAGAATAAATCTTAGGTTGGTAATATTAAAAATCACATCATGGATTTAAAAAGGCAATTAAAATAAATCTAGTTTAGGTTGTCAGTGGAAGATATGGAACCAGTTGAATGAGGAATGAGAGAGTTTAGAGTTTTGATATGATTGTTACTTGTGAGAAAGCATTATCGACCTAAAAGACTAGATAGCTTTGGTTAATATAGGGAGATAGGAATACTAAGTATTTTCATAATTTGATTAAAAAAATCTCAAATCAATAATTTCATCTCTAGAACTAAAAATGATGAAAGGGAATGAGTTTAAGGATTTTCAACATATTGAAAATACCACAAGATCATGGGCCTATTTGATTTTTTGTTTTCAAAACAGTTTTTTATTTTATTTTAAAAAAACTTGTTTGATAATGTGTTTTTAATGAAGTGTTTTGTAAAATAGAAAAATAGAATTATGTTTTCGACAATAGAAAAATCAAAACATTTTTTATATGTTTTGTAACTTTTATTCTGCAGAATCAGGAAAAAAAACAGAAAACAACGATTTTTCATATTAATAATTCAAATAGATTTTTTAATTTTTTTGTTTTCAAAATTTGTTCTAAAAAACATCTGTTTTGAAAACATTAAAACCAGAACAAAATCAAACAAGCCCTATATTTTCACTTAGTTTTTACATTTAGGTCAAATTTATCAATCGCACAAATTTCTCAGGAGCTAACTCAATTGGATATTTTTATGTTGTTTGCTTCTCTAGTGAAAACTCTTTAGTTTACCATTTATGTGGATGAAATTAAAACAATTATCTACTAATTAAGATCTGACAATGCTCCAAGATTGGATAGATTTTATGTTAAGTTTTATCAGACTTATTGGGACTTATTTATAGATAATTTGATTAGAATGGTCTTAACTTTTTTTTTTCAAAGATTATAGACTAATTAGTTTATGTAATGCGGTCTATAAATTAATTTCTACAATTATTTGTAATCTATTAAAGTATGTTTTAACTAAGGCTATTGCTTTTTAACAAAATGCTTTTCTTCTTGGTCAATTGATTACGGACAATATTGTTTTAACCTACAAATTATTACATAATTTACATCATACCAGGCAACCTTAAGTTGGATGTTGTGCATATTAAGGATATTGGCAAAGCATATGATAAGGTGTCTTGACCATTCTTACAAGTTGTTACAGAGAAAATGCAATTTCCATCACATTGATCTAGCTTATAATAAAATATGTCACCACTATTTCTTATAAAGTGATTCTTCCTTAATAAGGACTTTGTCAAGGTGAACTTTTATCTCTTAATCTATTCATTTTATGTACTAACATTTTCTCTTGCATTATTCAAAAAGTTAAATAGAATTATACCTAGGAAGGTGTGTGAATTTGTCGATGTTCAAAATCAATTTCAACATCAGTTTCTCACTTATAGTCCGATGACATCTTATTATTTTTTAAAGCATTAGAACAAGTATGTAAAGAGGTCCAAGGAATCCTCTAGTTCTATAGTAAACTTTAAGGTCCGTGCATTAACCAAAATAAGCCAAAAATTATTTTTAATCTTCCACATAGATTAAAAAAAGATTAGCTAGGGTTTTTGGAGTAAAATTTAGAATCAAATTAGATAAATATCTTAGTACTCAAGTTGATATAGGTAAGGTTAAGTCACTCTTATATTGGAAAGTAATGGATAAGATTGATCAAAAATTGCAAGCATGGAAAGCTACCTTGCTTTCCTAAGCTAATAAGGTGACATTGACCAAATCTGCTCTCAATTCTATGATAACATATCCTTTATCTAGTATTGAGCTTCTTAAGAAATATTATCATGAAATTGATATCAAAATTGCAATTTGGGGCTACTCCAAGTTAAAACCAAAACCTCATTTGTTGAAATGGTCATATGTTTGTCTACCTTGTCATTTAAGAGGTATGGGTATTCAATAAACTCAAATGTTTAATTAGGCTCTATTGGCCAAGCATGTTTAAAGACTAATTGTAGATGACTTGAAGTTTTTGTTCATATTTTGCTGCCCAAATACTACAAGGATTGGTATTCTTGTTAGTTAAATAATCATTCTATTGTGAAATGGCTATGGAAAGGCATTTAGAAGTCAAGTTCATTAGTTTGTGATAATCCTCAATGATAAGTTGGGGATGGAAGGCATGTTTCGTTAAATAGCCAATTTTGCTGGCAAATGCAATCAAGTTCATCATTTTCAAGAGAGAAAGTTGATAAACTTATTCTGCATGATTGTGGATATTGGAACTTGCAAGTTTTATCATAGTTCAATTCTTTAGAGCAGGTTTGTCAAATTGTTCAAGTTCCTTTTTCAATAAAAGGGCAAGTGGACTCTTTTATCTGCTAGGTAATAGCTCGAGCCACTATTCAATGGTGAATGGTTATCATAGTTTAACAAATGACTTGATTCGTGCCATTCAACCCAATTTACATCATGGCATAATTTATAGAAGCTTAACATTCCATTTCGTATTGCAGTGTTTTTGTGGAGATTACCATGAAATGCACTTCCTTTAACATCTACTCTTCGTGCTCATCACTTGAATATAGAGAAGTGTTGTCCTTTTTGATCCACTAAAAAATCTGTTAATCTACGTCTTTTTGTATGTGCAATTTGGTTTGGTTCCCCGCTCGGTATGTGAATTGATCAATTATGTCCTCCTGACATTTTGGTACGGCTTTAACTCTAGTTTGCCCAACCAATTTTAATCAAAGGCCCATGAATGATTATTAGTTGAAATAAGAAAATATTTGAAGATCCACATTACAACCTAAAATTTGCATACAATTACTTTGACAATTGCAACAATAATATAATCAATTCTCCCATTAGCCAACTTGGACTCAATGTCACAGTAATCCTATTAATTTTAGGCCGCCAGATCAACAACTTCATTTTGAAAGTTGGCAAATGTTACTTTGAATTGCTAAGCGTAATACTAGACAACAGGAAAAGAGGGTCTTGATTTCTATTTGATTTGGTCATATTCTTTTCAAGAAATGGGTTTAACTGGACAAATTGCATCAATCTAGACCTAAAGTAGTAGTTTTAGAGGCTATTCAACACACTATAGTCTTTCTAGTGTAGTAGGAATTAATACAGCATCCTCAGAAATATCCAATATATACTTTCGTGTTTAGAAAGTTAGAACATAAACTTCTACAATATCAAGGCCCAACATTAGCCTCTCTACAGGTTAGAAGGAAGGATGTCCGTGCTTGGACGATTTCCTTCTGTTCCCCATTAAGAAATCTCTGAGGCGCACAAAGCTTCTTTTCAGGAAAAGTGTAGACAGGAAATTGGATTTTGCAGTTTAGATTCTTTTAATGTATCTCTCTAGGTGTCTGTTTGTATTAGTTTTGTTGATTATCACAAAATAAAAAAAATTTCGCGCTAAAGTCACGTTTCTAGCATTGCATTTTAAGGTACTCTACTTGAAGATTACAAAAATCAGACCATCAAATTCATTTGAAGATTAGAAAAATCTCTCGGCTATAATGCAAAAAAGATTTGGAATTCTAGACTAGTAAGTTGTTGCTAAAATACAACTTTATGACTCCTAGAAAGAAATAATAGAAACGGGAAAACTAAAATGGAACCGCCTTAAAACCTTTATTTTTTAGAAGTCTCTAGAAGCCAGTAAAACTTTCTCTTGTCAGGATTATAGGATTATTTCTTCTTGTACACTGACATTGAGCGTCTTGTTGGGAAGAACAATGCTGCTGATCACCACCACCTCATCTTCAACCGTCACAGCTTCTCCTATTGGATCATGAAAACCAGTGATGTGGAATAAAGGACAAAACTTAGATAAGATTCTTTATGTATTTGTTATTAAATTTTCTAATAAAAATTTGTCTTGTCAAAATTTTTTTTTAACGACTCAACCACGTGGTATTAAGTTGTAAAGAAATATCAATTTGTCTTTGCCTTGAAAATATACTAGAACTAAGCAAGTTAAGTGATCTAAGCCAGCAATGAGAATGAATCAAAATATCAGATTTTGAGAACTAATGATGTGGAATAAAGGGCAGAACTTAGATAAAGTTTTTTTTTTTTTTTTTGTGTTTGTTATTAGGTTACTTGAGATGTCAAAGAACTTTTATTAAAGATTCAACAATGTAAAATTGAGCTGTAAAAAATATTAACTTATCTAAGTTGTTATTAGATAATCCAATAATAAACACTTCAAAACTGTACTAGAATTTTGTCTTGAAATGTACTAGACGGCCAAGGATGCATACCAAGAATAGTTATTCCAAGCTTTGCGCTATAGTTTCCATCAGCCTGAACCATTCAATTGACAATTGATCAGCCACAGTAATCAGAAGTAGTTGTAGTGGACATCCAATCACTTGGAAACTAAATGAAATATAAAAATTTTGGCATTCTCATGTTTAATATGTCATAACCGTGAGGACCATGAAATATTCATATATGTCATATTCAAATAACTTAGAAATGGATTTCTAAATACTTGGAAGGTTAAAATAGCCACTAAACAAATGCCAAAAGATTAATTAGCAAATTTTGCAGGACCTATGGATTGTTCAACTTTTCCATATTATTCAAAATATTTCTATTTTCTTTATCCTCTAGACCAAAATGTTATCACTAAATATAATGGACTGAACGTGCCTGCACCCGTGACCATCTCCCAATTGATGACTTCCATCCAACAATAGAATTTATGACTACTGCATTTTCCTGTAAGGAGAAACAACACATTTTCTTTATCCGTTGAAAAAAAATCAAACATTTTACACATCCAGTTCATTACCTTAATTTCAACATCATCCAAAATAATACAACTGACAAGCCTGACACCTGCACCTACACGAACATTTGCTGATATGGAAACGTTGGGACCAATCTGCTCAAGAAAGAAAAAACAAAATTTAGGCTTCATGCAAATTTCTCAAGTCCAGAAGAATGAACTAACCTCAACTTTTGGTTTTCAATGATAATGTTCTAGTTTTACTTACAACCAATACATTTATAAATATTCTTGTCATCATCACTTGTGCATGAAAAACAATCACTCCTTGTTTCCGAGTGTATCAAAAAAGAAAAAAAGAGAAAAACAATCACTCCAACGGGTTAATCCCAGACTTCTACAATGGCACCAATTCACCCATAAATTAATATTTTTGGGCGATGAGTGGGAGCTAACGAGGAAAATAATAGTTCTTAGGATTACACTACAGCTCTTTCCACCTTTGAATAGTAATGCCAAAGCCCTCACAAATCCTCAACAAGGTTTCCAAAACAACCTACCCTAGAGTGAATGAATTTCTGCTTAACAAGGCAGTTTTTTCACTTTCAACATTTTCAGTAACAATAACATTGAAGATGTCATAATTTTTTTTGGGAGGGGAGGGGGGAGAATAACAGCTACATGAAAAAACCTTCCAATAATCCAATATGAGTTACAAATACTACAGTCTTCTAATGCACAAACTGCTAAGCAAAGCTTCACATGGTTTAAACATTCTTACCCAGATTAGCAAAGTATAAGATGTTTATTCATTTTGAAATTATATTTTTGCAAGGTCAAAAATCCCAAAAGCATCAGAATGTAAGTAAAATATCAATTACAACTAGGCCCTATTACTAAGTATGCTAAGTTATAACAGCTATGGCTTCTCTTTCAACAGAAGAGACATTTTATGTTTAGTAGGTCTTTTTTTTGGATGTTACTTCATAATTATCAGGCTATCCCAGAAAGCACCAAGAGATTTACTTCTAAAAGCTTGTTGAGTTTTTCAAACATAAAGTACAATTAATCTTGCAAAAATTTTAACCTTTTTTCTAGAATTACCTAACCCAGTTCCTAATATTTAATATCATCAAGCCATAGTTGATGGATGTTTACACTTTATTTAGTGACAGTTACCAAATGGTTCCTTCGACAGTGATCCACAATATCTTTTAAAGATTTTTATCAAACAGTCCTTTTTTAATAATAACATTTTCATAACAAATGCAGCACAATAGCTTCTTAAAAGTCAACATTCTCAAGCATAGATCCATGAATTCATTCCCTTATCATTTCAGAAGGATCTTGCTCTTTAGTCTTAGGTACTCTATATATATATATATATATATATATATATTTGGGCTTTGCATAAATGAGGGAAGGAATTTAAAATCTTAAATAGGCAAGAATGGAAATACCTTTGCAGTTGGGTGTACTTTTGCAGATGGATGAATATATACATCACCAATAATTGTAGCATTCTTCTTCCCATCTCCACTGGCCAAAAGATGGGGTGAAGTAACACAGAATTGGGCGAGATACAGCTCTGAGCATTTCAAAGATATTCTGTTCGTGTCAAGTTGAAATCATTAGGCAGTGCCCAATGATGGTCCAAGATTGAAAAGCTTAAGGCAATATTAAGATACCAAGGGCCTAAGGCAACCATACCCTGGAGTTTTGATTTGCTCCCAGAAATCTGTTGTTTCATATGTATACAACTGTTTCTTTCCAGCAAGCGGAGATAGTATATCTTGATCCAGTCTTACAAAATCTGCAGGAAGAGTCCTGCAGGAAAAATATATCTGTAAAATTTTGAAGAAACTGCAGTTTCTAAAAGGCAACAAATGTACGAAGGATAACTGTGTTGGAAATACGGTGACATATGTCATGATATTCACTGAAGCACCGAGAATTAGAAGATGAAAGGTCAGATCTATTATATGACAATGGACAAAATTTCCTTTAACCCCTATTACAGAGAAAATTCAAGTAATCAAGTGTACAGACAGATCTGAGCCCAAAAGGTTGTCAAGAAGTGTATCTGTGTATGCCTCTAAAAGAAAAAAAATAAAAAAAAAAACATGAATCTTGTTGAAAATTTTAAAATTTGCAGCATTGGTCAACCTTGTGGTTGTGGTAGATTGGAGGGCTTCAAAAGTGGACAGATGGCGCAGATTAGCTGCAGTCAACAAATTCAAGTCAGTTTCCAACAGTCTAAATTCACTGCGCTTAATGCAAGCAAACATAGACAGCAATTGTTTGATCGATTATACTAAGCAGATATGCTTTCTGTCATATTAAGCTATTAAGTATCCCAAAGTTTCTCCCCTGATTTAAAAAAAACAAGAGAATTCATTCTGAAATCAGAGAAGGGTTGATCAGACAGTATATACATGTTTAACTTCAATCAAGTCCTAATTTAACTAACACCTAAAATGGGAAGAACTGTCTATGTTTGCTTGCAATGCCTGCCTGCCAAATTTGCTAGTTGGTCTAGTCAGTATAGTATTTTGGCATCAATGTAGAGATATGATATCAGTTCCCTACTCCACTAGGATTGAAGAGAGCTTAAATGAAAAGAGAAGGCCACTGATGCTTGAAAATTGGAAGGTAAGTTGTACAAGATCATTAAAATAAATATCAGTTTGACACCAAATATATTTGAGTAATCAAGTTCAATGATAGAAATTAATACACACACAATCGATGCGTTATTAATAATATTCTGTAAAAGGAAGAGCTGACTACGGAAAGAATGATTGTGTGTATGCTCTTTGAGATTTGAAGGTGCAATGAAACAAGAATAAAACCACACATGTTTTATTTATTCATTGCTAAGAAAATCATACATGTCAATGTCAAGTTTGTTCCTACATGACACAATGACATGTAGTGTATACTAGAATTAACCAATGTAGGCATGACCCTTATATGTAAGGGCTTAAATTTTAATGGAACAAGACCAACCTCTGTCTTCTCGATTAATGGATACATCTTGGATGACAGTAAAAATATCAGGAGTGAAAATATAGACACCACAATTTATCAAATCACTAACCTGCATGTTATCAAGAACAATATTGTTATACCAATGAAGCTCCAGCATTGTATTATTTTTGTACAGAAAATAAAAATGAAATGACGAGAAGAGAAGTAGACTAAACTATATACTCACAAAAGTCTCAGGTTTCTCCGTATAATGCAGCAGTTCATTAGTGATTGGATCAGCAACCAACTCACCAAACTGGCTGGCTGATTCAGCAGAAACCTAAACATAGAAATGGCCCAAAGGAAAAAAAAAAAAAAAAAGGAGAAAAAATTGATTTCAGTGAAGCAAAGGGATGTCTATTTACAGAGACATATTTCTACCTGTATGCATTCGCAAGTATATATAGATACATATAGTTTTATTGGCTGCAGTCTGCACCAACCTTGACTACTAGCATTGTCCCTATCCCACCATATCTTTTATGGGCCTCTGTCAAAGGAAACACAAAGTGATTCAGCATCGCCATACTTCCAATGAACCAGTATAACTTAATAGTGAAACACTTACCAAGCATGGCTGATAGTGGAAAAATGCAGCAAACATCACAATTTAGCAGGAAAATATGTGACTGCAATCAAAGTGGTATCAGAATTTAAGCATAAATCATTCTGGAGTCAATCCACAATAATGTAAAAATAGCCAAAAGAGCAGTGTTTTTAACTGGGTTGTCTTCCATGATGATATCTCTGAAGTAGTATAGGCCACCAGCTGAACCGTGTGGTTTATCCTCTTTCAAATATCTAGATGGACAAAATTGGCAACACAATGAAGCAAAGTGTAGCCTTTAAAAGAGCTTACAAGCACACCTACAAAAACTTCACACTGATGCAGTAGTCACCTTACTGGTAACTTCAGCTCATTCGAAATTGAAGAGACATATAATGCAAAATCTCGCTCCTCATAGAATCCAATGAGAAATATTTGAGCCAAATTGGGTATCTGTAGAAGACAAATCAGTAAGCAACAAGTCCATACTCAAGTCATGTGTGAATTAGTTTCGATCTGAATGTGTGTTTCCACTTCATCAGCTTCAAAGCTGATTTAATTTGTGAATTTTATACTAACAGAGCCAAATCTGATAAATTAATTGCCAATATCAAGAACCCAGAACCCAAGTTAAGGGAAATAATAATAATAATAAGATGCCAATCAACGTTCAAATTGCGATTTCTTCATAGTTTTCTCAAACTGCTAAGGAACCGAGTCAGTGTGAACAAAAAAGGGTACTTGAGCAGTAACAACGAAGCAAACCCTTTTACAAGCAGAAATAGGATGTTGAACCATTGGCTGACCAGCCAAGGGGAAAAGGGGTTTCGGAACATTGAACGAAAGAGGCCGAAATCTGGTGCCTGCAGAGACAGTTGAACAAAGTTACACAAAGAGAACTCCAAATCCCAGCGGAGAGACAAGTTCTATTAGGAGCAAAGCCAATACCTTTAGTGGGTCCGCCCACCATAATCACAGCAACCACCTTCTCAGAGCTCTCCATAACCAAAGCTCAGATCTTTAGCCCATGAAAATTGGTTGCTGAATAAATTGAAGAAAACCCCGCATCGAAGAAACCAAATACAGGGACTGCTAGGCGGTGGTTTACTATGGACAACGTTTCAATTCCGGTGTCTTGTTCTTGATCTCGCGTACCGAGCTTGCTCACTCTGCGCTTCAAGACAAAGGTTGGTGGGCTTTCTGTCCCTATTGGCGTCTTGCGTGGCTCGAATTTGTAACACAGTCGGATCGGAGATGCATGCCATAAATATATAGAAGTCAACATTTATACACAAATTTTGTTTATGCGACCTCTTATATTTTAAAGATTAAAATTAGAATTTGCTTTTATTGAATGTTAATTTCTATTTTAAATTCAAATAATTAAATATTTAATTTCAAATTTTTGAATAAAAAAATTTTAATTATTTATATTAAAAAAGTAAACTAATTTTTAATCACTCGTATTTTATGGGAATTAAAAGATACTTTTGGAAAAATATAAATATTTTTTTAAAAAAGTAGTGATAAACTACAAATTATTGAATAATCATCTATATTCTTTTATAATTGAAATATGTATTACAAATATTAGATAACTACCTAAATTACAATTATATGTTATAAATTATTATTTTATTTTTAACGTTTTAATTGCTCGAATTAGGATATCAAAAAGCTGTAAACATGCGTTAACAGAGATAATAATTAGGAACTGGATGGATTCTTTCCTTAGGATTCAATTAGAAAAAGAAAGACAGAGATGAGCGGAATCCATCCTACTCCCCTCTCTTCTTTTTCTAACAAAATTCTCTCAGAAAATTCAAATCTCGCAAAACATGGACCAACTGCACTTGGTGTAAAGATAATCGCTCCCAACATGTAAGAATTCGAGTGGTCGATGAGGTGCAAAGCTTACAGGCAATCGGACCCAATAAAAGCTTTATCAACTCCAAGCTCCAAAAGCTTTTAGGATCTTCTTTCACGACCCGTGTCATCTAACAGAAACATCAACCCCTCACCAGTACCACTAAAATCAGCTTGCATATTAGCAGCAGCACCAATAGAGCCAGAGTACCCAAGCAACTTCCATCTCTATCCAGCTTAAATCCACAAGGAGGGTTGACCCATCTCACAAAACGAGTGCCCCAATCCACCATGTTGATGACGTTATTCACCACACCAATACATTATGTATTCTTTTTATTTTTAAATATAAGTTACCAATATTTATAAATATTAAAAAAATTAATTAAAAATAATTTAATTAATTAAATTTGTATCAAAATATAATTTTTTATATATTTATCCTCAATTAAATAGCCTAAATTACATTAATCTCAATGACTCTTTATTTAATTAAATATATTTAAAAAAATTATTTACTGATCAAAACAATTTCAAAGAATAACTTATATTTTATACTAAAATAATTTTTTAATAAATGACTTATATTTGAGATCGGAATAATATTATTCATTGGACTATAGATTGCAAACAACAAACTATTAAAAAGGCTTACTATCAAGCCATATCTAATATCTTCTATTTTCGTACTAATTAAGAAATAGATTGCTTCACAATATTTTTTTTATTAAAAAATGATAACTTTGCTTATGCTCGGTCCTTTTAGGCTTTTAGCTATTTAATTTGTTCAGCAGAAATTATCCGTTCCAGGTCATTTAACAAATTGATAAGCTAGCACTACAAGCTACAATTAGAATTTAGAACTGAAAAGGGACACCACAGAACAAATTCACAGAGAGTTCCGGATAGATTTTGGTTTCATTACTTTGTTAGTCATACTGCAGAATTTGAAGAGCTACTTTAAACTACAGCAACCAGACATGCAATGGTGTAATGAAACAACATTTATTGGCATCTCTGAAGCGTCTAATTTCAAACTAAATCATAATCCATCAGTTACATGCAACAGTTACAAGAATAGGACCATCAATCCAAACATGACTGACAAATGAGCCACGGACATGAAGTGCAACAATCTTGCTATACCAGAAAATATTCAGTGCCAAGGATCCCCACTCATCGGCCTTCACAGACGAAGGGAGACTCAAAGATATCATCAACCGGCATTCCATATTTTGCTTACAAAACAATCAATGCTGGCTTCTAAGAGCATCTCAGTTTCCAAGAAAAGAAGGAGAAGCGACCAAGAAAGCTTGCATCTTTGTACTGAACAGCTTATTTCAAGAGCTCATCCACAGCCCCCAATGGCAGCCATAGTCATGGCTACTAGCTTTAAGAACACTCTTAAATGCTGATGAGACCTATATGGAAAGTTATTACCCAACGCATTCCACCTGCAATGTTAAATCTTTGATTCCCGCATTACGTAATATATGGGACACTTGAGACTGGGTAGATGTATGGTCAGCATCTGCTGACACATGTAGATGTAGTGTCCCAACAACATCTGTGCTCGTGAAGCTCCATACATGGAGCTTTTGAATGCCATAAACACCCCTGATCTTCAGAACATTCTTTAAAGCATCGTTCAGCTCTTGCTCGTGCGCCCTGGGAACTCTCTGGAGCAAAATTTCAGCAGAGTTTCTGAGTAGAGGTATAACTGAGGATATAATCAAAACTGAAATAAATACTGAGCAGGCAGGATCAGCAACAAGCCATCCCTTGTACTTAATCATTAGACTAGAAATAACAACTCCAACACTCCCCAACGTATCTGCCAGAACATGCAAGAATATTCCTTCCATATTGTGGTCAATGTGGTGATGGTTGTGCTCTTGAGGCTCTTTTGAATCAGATAATGCCTTTCTCTGCTGTAAATCACAATTTTTCGGGGACGAACAAACTATTTCACCATGCAAGCTGGCGACATTAAAAACCTCCAAGGGGTGAACAAGTGGGGTTACATTATAATAGTGATCAGTATGATGGCGCTTTGCAAAATCAGGCTGATCATGATGATCACCATGGCCATGATTGACATGCTGCCGGGCATGATCATGGAGGTCATGATGCCCGAAGCTCTGAATGATGTTATCTTCTGAATGACAGTCAGCTTTCCCATCATGACTACAACGGTGGTGGTGGCGTCGACGGCCGCAATTAAAGAAGCAAAATTTTTCATGGCTATCCCTGGGAACAGTATTAAATTCCTGATGATTTTCATGCCTTTCGTGCTCATGCTTACCATGGCAACATAGATCATGATGGTGGTGATGGCTATTGGAGTGCGAGTGCGAATGAGAACATGACCCAGAACCTCCCCGGACATGATGATGCTCCTCGTGAAAGAATATCAAGCCAATCACATTGACTATGAGCCCTCCTATAGACACGACTAATAAACCATTAGTTGATATATCTTCAGGATCTAAAATCCTCTCAAGTGATTCCAGCACTATCAATGCTCCCACGAGAACCAGAAAAACAGCATTAGCATATCCTGAAAGAACCTCAAATCTCCCACGACCATAGTTATACTGGCTATTTACAGGTAAACGAGATATATATGAGGCATATAGCCCAATTGCCAAAGCAGCACAATCAAACAACATGTGACATGCATCTGAAATCAACCCAAGACTATTGCTCATAAATCCGGCAACAAATTCCACAACCATGTATCCAGCGTTTATCAATAGAAAAAGTGCAATTTTACGAGACTTCTTCTCACCCAAAATATGTCGGATAGGCTTCATAATCCTTCTAAAAGATAACACCGAATAGTCCTCACCTGATTCAAGATAATTTGTATGAAAAGGATTTAATTCTCTAACGGCTATATAGAGCAGTAAACCACAAAGCAACAAAGCCCAAAGGGAAAGCTCAGGAGAATAGAAAAGTTCTAGTACCAGTGTGCAGAAAAAAGTGACTAAAAATTCCCGCTGGTTTTTCAAACTAACCAATTTCTCACCACTGGAATTCTCACTCAAAAGGACGCCAAAAACAATAGTATTGAGGAGAGGCCAACTTAAATTTCTGATTGAAATACTATCTTCTACTCCATATATAAGAAAAGTAATTATAGCAGGAATAAAAAGCACAGTTGTAGTGAAAAAAAGGGTAACTAGATGAACTCGTTTATGACCAAGTTGGTTAATTGTTCCACAACCCATTGAAATGCGTTCGTAACAACCTAGAAATCCAGATAGAAACGGAAGTAACATTGGCCAAATCCTCGCACAATTCTCTGTTGGTGATACAGCGTATCCCCATTTATCAGTCGAGAAAGGAAAACATGCAACGCGATCCCAACTGAAAGCTAATAGAAACAATCCAGAAAACAATGCCAGAAACCCGAGAACTTTAGACGACCGATTTCGCCCCTCAGCAACGAAGCGGGCAGCAAAGCTGCCAGTTAATTCAGCGAGAGTCATCGCTGCGGTTCCACAGCATCGAAGTGCTTGAAATCGAAGGAGAAAAACTAGTGCCAGCAGAATTGATTTGGCAACCAAAAGCCTCTGATGAGACAGTGTAATGAAGCTTAGTGCAAAAATGGGTTGATTTTGCTTGTTCTGGTGAAATGGGTCTTTGGATGAGGAAGAGGAAGAATATGAGGAAAACAATGAAATAGAGAGGGTGAGAATGAATGAGAGAAGAGAGAAGAGGAAAGAAAAAGGGAAAAGGGAAAACGAAGGGGAGAAGCGGAGCAAAGGGAGTAAGGAGTAAAGGGAGCGCAAATAGAAGAAAAAGAAGAAGAAGAAGGAAAGGGAGGATTTGGTTGAGGGTTTGGAATTGAAGGAAAGGAATGAGGGAAGACGGCGTTTGGACGGAGTTGATGACGGGGTTGTTGGCGTATATGGGTACATAGGGTATGTTCTGGGACTAGTGGCGAATGTCGCGGTCGTGGTCGCGCATTGTGAGACGGAGAGGTGGTGCGGTCGATGTTGATGGTGGTGGTGACGGAGATCAGCCATAATGGACTGCGGTTTCCAAGGAGAAGAAATCCACCGAGATATCGGACTTCTGCTCAGTGAAATTCCGAAGGCCGCAAAAGCGCAAATCGATAAACAGTGTCTGTTAAGTGAACGGACTCTAATTGAGTTAAATTTAAAATAAAATTTTAACAAGGAATCAAATTTCAAAATAAAAGATATCATAAGATATTGTATAGATACTTACGTCTTATATTTTTAGATAATTTACTTTAATTTTTTTATAATCAAAATTCCTAAAAAATATATTTATTCACTTCTAAATTTTACCTTTAATTATAATATTTCTATAATATAAAAAAAATTATAATCTACCCTTAATTTATTAACCTCATCATACTTGCATATATATATATATATATATATATAAGAATAAATTGTACAATAAGATATTATTCTCAAACTATTTATAAGTTCTATTTTTAAAATTTTTTAATTTAAATTAGGTTATATAATTAATATGAATCTCATATATAATTATATGGAGTTTACATCTAATTACCATAAAATTTAAATTATTTAAATTTATAAATTTAAGTATATAAAATTACCAAAATATCCTTCTTCTATTTTAATGTTACTTTGTGGGGCTTCATCTTTTGCCCTCAATCTATTTTAGTATCTATGATTTTCTTATCTTCTGCAGGCTCCCCTCTATTTTTTCCTTACTCTTGTCAAGTATTTTAGCTTAAAAGATTTTCTCTAAAAAATGTTTGAGCACCATCGCCCACAATCTTAATAATGCTAATCGAATTTTTTTCATCTGCTAAATTTGCAAGCTGTGGGATCGTGGGGTCTTTCTACCCGAGGCGTTCCTCTTTCAGATAGTTGGGATTGGAACACTAACAGGAGCACGGTGAGGAATTTATAATGCATTCAAAGTGTTTGTAAAATTGTAATTAAATAGCTCATTCTGAACCCAACTCATAATAAGCAATTATGCAAGTTTTTATGATTTTCATATTTTAATTGCATTTTGTAAGAAGAGTGTCTTAAGCATGGAGTATTTGACAAGACTAAAAGAGATAGACATGAAGGTGAGTTTATGAGAAATCAGAAAATCATTTGGATAGATTGATTGTAGAAGATGAATGGAAGGGATGAACAAAAATTAATTAATTTGGTCTGAAAATTGGAGTAGTCAATACATGGTCACAGTTGGTTATCCTGTTTTATTGTGAACAACATAGATTTTGATTAAGTTTAGTTTCAAAGGAGTATAGTTTTAAGAGAATCAGAATCATCTACTTATTTTAAAGAATATGTAGGTGTATCTTTAAATCTAAACAGTTTAGATTTGAGTTGAACAGTTCATATTTGATATTTATTTTTTTAAATTTTTTAATTTAAATTATTATTTTTTTAAAAAATTAGCAATCAAAAGATTGCTTTTATTTTATATCTTATATCTTTTTTAAAAAAAATAATATAAAAAATAAATATATTAAATTTAGATCATCCAAATTTAATATCAACCCTCTGAATTAAGATAAGTATAGAAAAGAATAATAGGGGATCCAATTTTGTTTCAAAGAATGGAAGTATTTATGAAAATTAAAGTTACCTTTTATAACGGTGTTGTTTGTTTGGAGGCTGCTTACCAATGCTTTGCAATCTCAATCCTACATCAACACTATATGCCAATTGAAATTATTTGCATCTTCAACAAGATGAGTAATGAATTTATTGATTATATTTTTATGAATAAATTATTTGAATTTTTCTTAAATTTTATTAAAATTATACATTTTTTATTTTTTAAATATATACTTTAGTCAAAATATCCTCAACTAATCTAAATATATAAATATGTATTATGTCCAAATATGTACAAATAAACATAAAAAGAGTATATTTTATTTTTATTAAATTTAACAAAAAAATGTATTTAGAATAATGGATGGTATTTTGGTAAAAAAAATTAAACTAAAATATATATACAAATATGTATTATATATAAATATATACAAATAAAAATAAAAAAGTAGATTTTATTTTTATTAAATTTAACAAAAAAAAGTATTTTGAATAACAAATGGTACTTTGGTAAAAAAATTTAAATTAAACTAAAATATAACATAACTCATTCTTTTAAAAAAGAACCTTTTATATTTTAAAAATAGAAAGAAAGTGTATATAATTTTAGTAAAATTTAAAGAATATCTATGTAATTTACTCTATTCTCATTCATTTCACTTTTGTTAAAATAGTATGGTTTGCTTCTCTATTATCCCTCAACGGTAACAAATTACATCCTCTTAAGATATTTAACATTAGTTACAATTATGGTTTGTTCAATTGTGTCATACTTGGATAAAAAAGCTTGCTTGCAAGATGATGTCGAACTCTTACTTTGCTTGGAAATAGTTAAGTTATCAATCTTTTTATGAGAAGTAAACCCCTTCACATAAGAAATAACATTAAATGTGCCATTCCTAATGATGTTGGATGAATGGTTGTGTTATGGATGAGTTTTAGATAGCATTATGAGTATAGGTTCAATAACCTTTTCTATAAGTATAATATTAGAAAACTGAAAAAATAAGTTTTAAAGTGTGACAAATCACTTTTTTCAAAAAATGATTGTTTGTATATCGAGAAATTATAGACAATACTATTTCAGGATAAAACAAAGTTTTTGAAAATACATAAAAATATCTTGGCACTTCTATTATGAAATAAAGGAATATGTATATTCTAAACAATCACTTTAACAAATGTATTTTTTCAAATCAACAAACTGTGTCATTTTAAAATAAAAAGTCACTTTTAATAGTTATGTCTCTTTATTAATTAAGTGACACTTCGAATGATTGTCTCTTTTCATATTAATAGACATGATGGTTTATGATTGTTTTTATATATAATTATTTGGATATATTAAATGGCTTCTCTTGATATATATTTAACTAACTCATTTCCTTTTCAAGATGAGATTTCAAATCTCATACATTATTACAAACTACAAAACAATCCCCCATAGTTTGTAATATTACTCCATATTATTACATATACCAAAAAGTATCTTTTAACAATTGAAACTTTCAATTAGTGTAAATACTTTAAACTTTTGATGAAGTTATTAGTATCTTAAAATTTGAACTACAACTCCCTATGCCAAAATTGAAAGTATCACACACATGATATTATTAATTTACCAAGATGTTCCAATATCTTGCTTTGGCACTTTTATGGCTATGTTAATAATAGTTTCTTGAATATTTACAAAATTAACCTCTTAAATCTCATTCAAAGAGGCACCACTTTATATTCTCATAGGTGGAATTTATCATTATGTCCTTGTTACTCCAAACATTTAACAACTCTATTAAGAACCTTGTCAACCTTCTCTCAAAATAGTATGCACTATGGAATTTGTTATTATGTCTCTATAACTCAAGACATTTAACAACTCTTTTACTCCTTTTATAATAGTCTATATAACATACTCTATTATAAAACTTTAAACCCATAGTCTAGTATTTAGTAATTTGTTATTATCCATTGAACTTGTATTGTTAAAGTATATACTAACTCAAAGTTAAGTTCCATTGTTAGTGTTTGTTGATTTAAAGGTTTTAGTCTCATTTCTTTATGAATTTGTTATATTGCAGCTCTTGCCAACACTTTGGTAAAAAGATCAACCAAATTCTTATAAGATTTTACTTAAACTACAGTCATAATCTTATCTATAGTTCTAAAGATAGGTTTTGGTAATTTTATAATGTAAAGATACGGCTAGCTTTATTTGTAGCCATAATATTTTCTCTTATAACAAATTCCTCAATTATTTTTCTTCTTTTCCTTTGTTTAACAAGCTTCAAAGTCATTCTAATGATGGAATTAGTTACATATGTCTTTTTTTTTTCAAAGTTCATAAACTCTCTTTTATGGCTTTTTGATTGACATCCTATATAATTATTTAAATTTGACTCAAAACCCCTTTGACTAAAAATATTACCTTCAAATCCCATGTGTTGCACCAAAATTGGAATAGATGATTCTGATTTCAAAAAAAAATTTCCTTTTTTTTCAATATAAATATAGAATTTGGATCTTCCATAGTTTAAAAAAAAATAGCAAAAATTATAAAAGCAGAAAAAAATAACTAATTAGGCCCACATGTGATTCTTTTCACAATAGCATGCACATGGAGCATCTCACACTATTCCTTTATATGTTGAAAATTTTGAAACATGATGAATTGAATGATTTTTTAGGAAACACATAAAGATAAAAATAAAAATAAATAATGTTTGGAATAAAAATTATTTTCATATTTTTTAAAAATAATAAAAGAATAATATTATTAAATAAAAATTGGAAAATTATTTTATTATTTATTTGTTATTAGTAAATAACAATTATTTATAAAAAAATAATATTATTTTTTGTTATTTTATGAAATAGTTATTATTTTATGAATAAAAATTGCTTTCATAATTTTATAAAAATTTCATTTTTATTTCTAAACTTAGAAACTAGCTCCAATTGCCCCAACTTCAACGAAGTTCATTCATTGTGAAAAAATTAGGAAAAAAATTATACATAAATATTCAAATTCTACAAAAAGTTATAATAAAAATCTTAAAAATTCAGAATATATTTCAAAGCCTATGACAAGCCTAAGGCCTATGAAAATTCATTTTTATTAATTTAAAGAAATGTAACCAAAATATATATAAATATAATATAAATAAAGAGCTATAACCACAAAATATAAAATAGTCATAATTAATATGACTAAAAAAATTAAATGTAAAGAAACTAAATATAACAAAATAAATAAATACAAACAAAAAAGGTAGGAAAAAATAAATATAAAAAAATCAAACCATGCTAAATATAACTAACAAAAAAATATAATTGGCATCGAAAGAAATATAACAAAATTAATGCAACCAAGTTAGATTAAAAAACACATTTAATACAAACAAAATAAATATACCAAAAACATAAAAGCAAATAAAATAAATATAATATAAAAAAATAATGCCAGCAAAATAAATATCAATCAATGTAAACAAAATTAGTATAACTCAATTAACTTAGGCAAACAATTAATATAACCTACATAAATAAATGTAAACATAACAAATTTAATAAAAAAATTAAATATAAACACAACATATATAAGAAAAAATTAAATATCCACTAAATAAATATAAAGAAAATAAATTCAAACAAATTAAATAAAAAATACAAAAGTAATAAATTTCACAAAAAAATAATTAATATGAACACACTAAATATAACAAAATATTAAATGTAGTTGAACTCAATATAACATAAAAAATTTATAAAAATTTACAAAGATCAAAGAAGAAAAGTTGGAAAGTATAGTTGAATACTTCTAGTAATTAAAATTAACAAGCTATAAATGATGTAATGAATGATGAAAATATAAAAAATTGAAGAATTTAATTTCAACACAAGAAGAGAAGAACAAAGGCATGTATATTATAGGAGATTAAAGGAGAGAATAAGAAATGAGAATATAACATAAGCAGCTAAGAAAAAAAGAAAAATATATGAATGTGAAAAAAAAAGTGAAATACAATACTTTTTAAATAATAGGGGAGGGGACAAATTTCTTTAGACTCAATTAATTGAGTCTTACAAGTCTAGCCTACATCTATAGGCTAGGCCTGCATAGGTCTTTGCATATAGCTGCAGCGCATGTAGTCATTAAAAAAAATATTAACTTTTGAATGTCCAAAAGATTTATTTAAAAAAAATTAAATTTAAACTTTATTTCAAGATCACATCTATTTGTTACTTTAACATGATATATAGGACATGGGTGTAATAATATATATGAATATGAATTTTGAGATTTTTTTTTTAAATAATGGGATTTGACTAAAAAATCTAGACATTTTGAGATTTCTTGATGTTAATTATCTTCTTGTGAAATTTATTACTTTTGTATTTTTTACTTAATTTGTTTGAATTTATTTTTTTATATTTATTTAGTGGACATATAATTTTTGCTTATATAAGTTGTGTTTATTTTAATTTTTTTTATTAAATTTGCTATGTTTGCATTTATTTATGTAGGTTATATTTATTTTGTTTGCCTAAGTTAATTGTGTTATACTGATTTTGTTTGCATTTATTGATATTTATTTTGCTGGCATTATTTTTATATATTATATTTATTTTATTTGCTTTTATGTTTTTGGTATATTTATTTTTTTTTGTATTAAATGTGTTTTTTATATCTAACTTGGTTGCATTAATGTTGTTATATTTATTTTGATGCCAATTATATAATTTTTTGTAGTTATATTTAGTATGGTTTAATTTTTTTATATTTATTTCTTTTCCTACCCTTGTTTTTTTTTTGTATTTATTTATTTTGTTATATTTAGTTTCTTTGCATTTAATTTTTTTGGTCATATTAATTACGATTATTTTAAATTTTGTGGTTATATCTCTTTGTTTATATTATGTTTATATATATTTTGGTTACATTTCTTTAAATTAATAACAATTAATTTTTCTAGGCCTTAGGCTTGTCATGACATAAAATTAAGGCTTTGAAATATAATTTCAATTTTTTAGATTTTTATTATAATTTTTGTAGAATTTGAATATTTATGTATACTTTTTTCCTAATTTTCTAGGATGAATGAACTTGGCTGAAGTGGGGCCAATTGGAGCTAGTTTTTAAGTTTAGAAATAAATACAAAAATTTTATAAAATTATGAAAGCAATTTTTATTCATAAAATAATAACTATTTCATAAAATAATAAAAAATATTATTATTATTTATAAATAATTGTTATCTACTAATAACAAATAAATAATAAAATAATTTTCTAATTTTTATTTAATAATATTATTCTTTTATTATTTTTAAAAAGTATGAAACTAATTTTTATTCCTAACATTATTTATTTTTATTTTTATCTTTATGTATTTCCTAAAAAATCAATTAACTCATCATGTTCCAAAATTTTCAACATATAATAGTGCGAGAAGCTCCATGTGCATGCTATTGTGGAAAGAATCACATGTGGCCCCAATTACTTATTCTCTTATACTTTTATAATTTCTACTTTTTTTTTACTATGGAAGCATATTTATATTAATAAAATAAAATAAAATTTTCGAAATCAGAATCATCCATTCTAATTTTGGTGCAATATATGGGATTTGAGAATAATATTTTTAGTCAAAAGAGTTTTGAGTCAAATTTAAATAATTATATAGAATGTCAATCAAAAAGCCCTCTCTTACTATAGATAAACATAAAAACATATATATGCAAATTTAATTTCATATATATTAGCTATCTAAGTAACATCAGTTTATCCATCAATAATACATAAAAGTATTTATAAATTCAATTCTATAATTATTTTCTTTTGATATATACTAGGACATTTAATGATAACTTTCAATATCTAGCATGTATAATACTAATAAGTACATACTATAGGATTTCCAATAACTCCAATAGCTCAATTAAAGTAATTGATTGATCATAATTTCAACTCATACATGTGAAACATCACAAGGGGTAATGATCTTTTAGCAATCAAGTATTAAACTCAAGAACCTTCAAACAACTTTTTTCACTTAAGTATTTAAACTTGATAACCTTAAAACAATGGATGAATAAACCCCCACTATGTTTTTACTTGCAGATCTGTAATAATATCTATCTCTAGATACATCATAATTTTATTCATACTGACCATATTTGTCTCAACAAATATAGATATGAGTATAGAAATATGTTACAATTCTTATGCTTAACCATAAGACAAGCTTCTCATTGATGCTATATATGTTTTGAAAATCAAGTTATTTCTCATACTTTTATCACATTTTTAGGTACTACATACAAATCCTTTAAATTATTCCATGTCTATTGCTTCATATTATTTACCATTTAAAAGTGTAATTTATGTTAAAATATGGGAGATTAAATTCAAATGATACTTGATATAATATGGTAGTTTATAAATACGAATCTCTACAAAGAAAATAGCAACAGATAGAAATAGATGGAGGAGTAGAGATTACAAGCCATTAAAATTGTATTATATCATAAAATATAATCGTAACTAACATAAATAAGATAACTAACTTTAAGTGAATTGTGAATTAGATTCTTATTCTCCAAATAAACTTATGGATAGTCCACTCATTACAGGCTATCCATAATTTGCCAAGAAAACTAATTTATTTACACAATGGTTGTTACTAAATTAATTATTTTGATATTAGCATAATATAATCTATTAGTTAGTCTAATAATTAATTAATACTAATCAATAACAATAAAGTAATATTTCCAACAATCTAACCATCCATATTTAATGCACATCAAATTTGTTCAACAAGTAACATCTTAAGAATGCTTTATGGCTAACAACGTATTTATAATAAGATAGTGACATTTTATTTTGATAAAATTTTGTAACCTTGAAAACTTAAATAGACCTCTCCAATTTCATAATTTTGTCTAAATACTCGTTTATAGTCTAAAGACACATATTTAACCAAAATATTATTTATTGATTTCAACTATGAAACAATAGCTTAAGATAAATTTATAATCTACATACGCTTTTAGTCTTTGATAATTTTCATACTAAAAGGAAATGTTTAAATATGAGTCAACCTTTTTAATAACTAGATAAATATTCCAAAAATTTTCACTCAACTTTTAACATGCCTTCAATTTAAACCACAATTACAAGTGTACTTTTAAAACTTGACAATAGCATTAAGGATTTTTGCAATAATAATGCCACTAACACACAATTCTATTAAAGAATATGTAGATCAAAATTTAAATATTATGGCATCCTATGTATCGTAGTTTATGCCATTACTAACATCACACACACACACCCACACACATATTGCAATAATCATATCCTTATGCAAAATTGCTATGGTCATTATTTTAATTATAATTGTAAGTTTACATACTTATGTAACTTTCTTAAAGACACACAATTTCTAATAACCCAATAGGCACATACTAAACATGAAAAGAGGACATACAAGCTTACCTATATTACTCCTATATTATATTATGCGCAAATTGTCCAAACAATTAGATACAACCCAACAATTTTAATGATCATTAAAATAATCCAATATCACATATTCACACATTTAGATTGGATTACAAATATTTATGAGAATATTTTCTACTTCCTCACATAAGCAAATTTATATGAGAAAAAAACTATGTTGAGACTTTCAATATATGTAAAGTCATACTATAAATGACATGTACAATTTTCATGATATAAGAAAAGGATGATAGAAAATGTGCCTTGAAAAACTCTAAGGCAATATCCTCTTTTATCTCTTTTGCCCTTAGACAAACTTCCAACAAATTTGACTTCTCTTAAATTAAGATAATCATAACTCTAAAACAAAATACTTTACCCACAAAATATAGTTATTTTATGCATCACTTCAACTTATGACTTAGGCAAGATGAAAACAACACATTTCCAAACCCTCCATAATATTGCAAATATTAAATTTAAGAACCAATATAATAAGGCTTGGACAATAATAAAGCCTACTTTTTATAATAGTATGAATCATAGTCATAAACTAAAATTCGTTCAAAATTTTGGGCATTTCATATGCACTCCTAGGCATTGTCTTATGTAGAAGATGGAGGATGGTTCTCTATGCCAACATTAATATACATAGAACAGTAATTGCAATTATGCTTTTATTATCAAATTTTCAACAAAGAAAATTTGTCTTTGACTTATCTTCGATCACCAAAATTGTTCAATCATAGATATAATACCAACCAAACAAAATCTTATTATTACATTTATAACAATTCTAATTACAATTAGTATTTCACAAGACAATTATTATCCATTCTAATTAAAATTATATTTTTATAGAATATACTTATCAATAATTATTTCTATTAAAACTAGAATTTCACATAAACATGATGATCATTAATCCAAAAAACACATTCATATACCAATACATATCAAATTTATATTAATTATCTATTATCAAATTAAATAACACTCAATAAAATTAGCAGTCTTCAAATATAGACATATTTTTCATTTTTGATACATAATTATACAATACTATGCCATGCATGATATAATAGAATTAAATTCCTCAATCATCCATTAGTTACTATATCATTTTGCTTACAATCAGATCATAACATCCAATTTACGCAAAACCAAAAGTATAATTGAAATAAACATACCTTTTAAGTTGATCAAGTTTCTATATCACAATGCAAGATTGTTTCATATCATGATCTGTATGATTTCCTACTTTAATTCCCATTTACACAGCTGTTACTCAAGGTATAGAGATGGATTCAACAAGATTGGATCTTTAGTGGGTGTAGGAGGTGGTATTAGAAGATCACTCTTTAAGATTGTTTGAGCATACCCACACATCAAAAGGTATCAACTTTGAGATGGTTCCATTGCACCCAAGTACGATGGAATCACCCATGTTGGGGAAGACATGTTTATCTCGATTCCCTTCTAATCAAATAGAGACTTTACTTTCTCTTGTGATGTGAATATAATAACCATAATTAAAACAGATACCACCTTCAAAGTTCTTAATCAATTTGACCTTTTATTGGAATCACTCTTGTTAGAAATATAAGATTGGAGAATTGGAAAAATAAGCTTTGAAGTGTAAAGAATCACTATTTTTAAAAAGTGATTGTTTATATATCAAAAAATTACAAATAATATTTTTTAAAATTATAACAAAATCTCTAGAAAGATACAAAAATATCTTAGTACTTTTGTTGTAAAAGAAGAGACTATATATATATATATATAACAATTACTTTTAAGTGACGTCTTTTTTTAGTTTCCTAACTGTAATACCCTTTAAATTAATTATTTAATTATATTGATATGGGATAAATTAAATAATAGTAGAGATGATTGATTATTAATTTTCTCGAATAATTTTGGAATTTCTTGGATTTTGGAAAATTGCAAAATCAATTAGGAAATTATTGGAATATATTTATAATTTATAATAAATAATAATAAATGCTTAATTGATAATTTTGACCCTGCCTAAAATTATATTTTAGTTTTGGCTAGAATTACACTTTGATCGTTAAACTTGTAACAATTATATTTTGATATCAATTTTTATTTTCTCAATAAATTTTTTATATTTTTAGGACTTCAAAAGTTAATACATTCTTTCTCAATAGAAAATTGTTAAATTTTAGATGAATCTGTAAGCTGAAAATTACAAAATAACATTACAAATGATTAAAAAGAATTTTTAATCTTAGTTCCAAACAAATGGAAACCTTGTATTAGATAAATAAGTTAGAGCTTTTTTTTTTAAATGACTTCCTTCAAAAGTCAAATGCATAAAAGAGAGAGAGACCTAGAGGAAACCAATCCACCTTGCTTTTTTATTTAAAAGACCCTTTAGTTCATTTTTGCTTGGCCTAACAATTGAAAACCTAAGAAGGTGAGAGCATGAGAGAAAGGTGAGAAAGAGGGAAAGAACAGAGAAAAAAGGAAGTAGAATTCAAGAAAGGAAAAGAAAAAACTTGCAAGAAGAGAGAGCAAAGGTAAAAACACCCTGTCTACATATAGGGATGGCATAATCCTCCTTAACTTCATCATCTTTTTTTTTTTTTGAGTTTTTATGTTGCTAAAATTATGGAAATTATCTTAATGAGTTCAAAATAAGAGAAATTTGTTTTATATATATCCATGGGTTTAAAATTGTTTCCAACTTGTTTTGATATGTGTATGTTGTATTAATCATGTTGGCTTGCTAAATATTGAAGAAAATCATGTTTTCAAGTGAAGTATAGTGCTTTTTTGTTTTTTCAAACAAGGACCTTTTGCATGGGCCGACTATTTGAAAATATAGGGGTTGTGCTCTTAAGGACTTGTTTTTGGAAAAAGCATAGCCTAACTGTGTAAATTCTCATGGGCCATGTAGTTATGAACATATTGCTGCAACTTACATGACATAGCTTGTAAATCCACGTAGGTAATTTAAATAATACATTATACAAAAAACCAAAAAAAAAAAACACGACTTGGCTATGTAAAATCACACATGCCATGTAATTCCCTCTATTGCAACATGGGTAAAATTCTAGGAAACACAAGGTTTAGCCATGTGAAACACATAGGTCATGTGATGCATGGAGAATAGAAAATATGAGTTTTACATGATGTATGAATCTAATATTTGCATGACATGTGAATCTATGTATGTTTATATGTTTTAATATGCTTGGTAGCCTTATTAAATTGTCTTAAAACTCGAAGAACTTAAGTCAAACAATTTCTCACATAATTCTTTGTGCACAAAGTAATTTGAACCCTATGCATAAATGAATGAACCATGGATTATTCCCATGCATAGATAACTTTAGCTATGGAAGACCTTGACACGGGTTAGAATATGAACTTTTTAAGACACTAAAAACATAAAAAGACATAATATAATAAGAAAAAGGTTTAATTAGAATTTGTATAAGCAACCTATGATTGTATTCCATGAGATTTGAATATATTAATATATGTATTTTTTAGATTTGGATATGTCAGTATATGCATATGCTTGGTTTTAAAACATTATAACAATGATTATAATTACTCATGTTGCATTTGTAGTGACCATGTGCATACTTTTCATGCTCCACATACGGAGCAAAAAAAAAAAGAGGAAATGATATTTTCATGATATCGTTAATATAAGAAAGTATTTTTAGGGGGCATAAGGTCCCTTATACAGGTTAAACTCCTGACAAGAGGGTCATAAGAGTTAGAGTTCCTCACAGGTTAAAGTCATAACATGAAGGTGATGTTAAATTACAAGTTGTTCTATGGATTCACTTTAAAGGACACTTTAATATATTTATGTAATCACATTCTTTGTCTATAAATGATGATTATGAAATATACTAGCGTATTTTCATAATATGCAAACATATATGGATTGGGAGAGTAGTTTTTCCTTCTTGGCTATGTTGAAAATCCAGGCATATGAAATTTGAAAACCTAATTTTGTATTAAGTAGGATGTGATACTTAATACAGTACTTATAAAAAATGATTTCTTTATAAACAATGCTTTTAAAGATGGATTATCTACACTTCCTTTGCAATGATGCCCAAAAGAAATATGTTATTTTATGATATGGAATAAGTAGGTTAAGCTACATAATATTGAGCATGACATCTTAAATTATAAGATGAGTATCTTAATTGCTTTACTTTTAGATAATGCCTATATATTATTCATTAATTCTTACATGTCATTTCATACAAATATGTGAAATTGTTATTATCATCAAAGTCTCATTTTCCTCAGGATTTTAGGTATCAATACCCTCTATATTAGTGGTTCTGATAATTGATTGTACATGATCTAGCATGTAGTTGTTATTATACATATAGGATCCCTATATTTTTTATAAGTATGGTAGGCCCTATCATTAAATACTATTATATGATTTAATAATATTTTGAATATACATATATATATATATATATATATAAAGGATGATTTTAGGATACTTGTTTAAAAAATAACTCTGATATGTATGCATAGAAAATATGTCTATCCTACTATTTACTAATTATGTGTGATATTTTTCCTTGCTATTTTTTATATGTTTAGATAAGAAAATTTTTTTTGCAATTTATGTAGTTAGACCATTACTAGTTTTCAAAATTAACAATTTTTTTATTGAGAATGTGATTCTCACTTTTTATGGTAACATGTTCAAATATAGACAGTAACCATGTTGACAATAAGATTTGTAGTTAAAGTTGAATTGTAAGTATGAAGTGGTCAATTGTTAATGAGAATGGTCAAGCCCTATTCACTGTATAGGGCAACTTAAGACCTAAGTTGCTGACCTAAAAGTCATGGATCCTTTTCGATGCATTTTTGTATATATTAACACCATGACTTTTCTTAAATAATGTTTTAACTAGTAAAATGCTACAATAAATAATCTAAAATGTCAAAGTATCATAGAAAGATTTATGAAACAAGTTAGATATGAGGTTTGACACGTGATAAAATTTTGCGTACATTGTCATATTATCGAATTTTATCTTTCGCAATGCACTAATATCCATTAAAAGATATAAATAAATAAGTAATAAGTAATAATTGAGTAGAGAGGTTACACCTAGTCCAAGTCATTTATATATCAAGTTTTTTTTATGTGTGTGTATGTGTATAATTATTTGGACATGTTAAATTATTTTTTTTCTTTTTGCTAGGGTAACTTTTGATTAGGAGTGCACACCTAACATGGTGGCTCGGCTAACATGATCTGGCTTGGTAATATTGGGCTAGGTTGGGTTGGACAAAAAAAAAAGGAAAGAAAATAAATTTGATCGAATTGGATTAGTCATTGAGCTAACTAAGTTGGCTAGTTTTACTTAGTTTGAACTAACCATATATATTTTAAAAAATATTTTTTTAAGGACTTATATGAAAAATTTATTTATTTTGGCAAGGCTAAATTGTAATTTCATGAAGACTTATACAAAAAAAATTATTTTATTTTATTGCAGGGGAAATATGTAATTTTATAGGGATTTATATGAATTTTATTTTCTTAAGGTCATTTTTTTTTAATTTTACTAAAAGATGACTTGGCTAACTCGACTTAGTTATAAGCTACACCTTATCAAGCACTAACATTATAAAAATAAGCTTAGTAAAAATTGAATCAAGCACCATGTGCACCTTTACTTTTGATTCTGTTTGTAAATAGACTCTTTCAGAGGAGAATTTTATTAAAATTGATATTGATGAAAGCTTCATTAAAAGTAATGCAAAGGTAGGTGATAAGCCTTCAATTTGTATGATTTTTCCTATGATTTAGTAAGGACTCATCATAGCTTTTTGAATATTTTTAGTCTATTGTACACTAATTTCTTTTATATTTTGAGTTTATGGAATAATAGTATAATTAGAAGATTATTTGATTAAAATCTCCAAACTTAGGACTTAACTATAGTAATTCTTAATTCTTTGTGTTAGTCTTGATTTCTAAGTAATTGTGGTAAAAATTTTGGTTTATAAGTTGTATATGAAAGCCTTTGTTAATTTTTGTAATTAGGTTAAATTAGGATTTAGTTTAGTTTTTAATTGAGTTCAAATTACATTTTAATTAGTTTCCTTTATATCTTATGTTTATTGGGATTTAATTGCATAACAAATAAAGTTTACAGGCCTAAGAAATTACCAAGAAGTTTTAATTGAATAAAAAAATATTCATGACTTAGGCAATTTTGAAAATGGAGGCAAATTTTGACATCACAATAGGAAATTGCAGTTTTTAGCAATGGACAAAACATTACTAAAGCTTATGACAAAAAAAATATTTTTTATTGTGAAGAGCAAATCTAGATTTGCAAAATCTAGCAACACATTACTCGTTATGACAAGTTACTATTCTAGTTGCAATGAGCAACCCTAAAACATTTTTTAAATAGTGTTGGGTGTGATTTTTTTAATATTTTTGTTTTCTTTTTCAATTTTCTTGTATTGTTTTTTAATTTTTATGAGATTAAGGAAGTGGATGAAGGTGGAGATCAAGGAAACTACTCTTTAAATAATGGATCTACTCTTCTCCTTTGACAAATCACTCAAAACCATTGTCTTTAATGATGATCTACTCTTCTACTATTCTTGTTTGTATTTTCAATTTCTTATTTAATTTCATAGATTAATTTTGATTCTATGTTGATTAGATTGATAGTAGTGATGATTTCCTATTGATCAGTATATTAGTTATGGTATAGTTGTATATTTTCAATGCTCTTGATTGGTTTTTCTTGCATCTAGTTCATTAATAGCACCTATACATCATGTTTGTAATTTAGGAATTAATTAATCATATGAAAATGTTTGATAATTAATTAGGTAAAAATTAGAGAGTGTAATCACAATGATACTAGTTGATGCTCACTTAAGTTACAAATAATACAACTATAGATTTTCTTGCACTAGAGGTATTTAACAAATTAAGATTTAACAAATTAAGACTTAGCAATTAGTATAGTGTTAACTCCATTACATATATTTTGAGAATTTTGATGATAACAAATAATTTGGGTAATCATATTGAAAAAATTGCTAAGTCAAAACTTAAGGTGTTAATTGGAAGATTATTTATTTAAACTCGAACTTAGAATTTCTATTGTAAAAGGATTAAGAATTATTTAGAGCTTTTTGAAGTTGCATTTAAAAAAAAAATCTTATTAAAGACTTATAAGGGTTTCTAGTTGATTAGCCTCTTAAAATCAGTTGATTGGCCTCTTAAAATCAATCAACTAACCTTGTTGATGTGAATCATAGGATAAAACTAGCTAGCAAAAGGATAAGCTAATTCAAAATCTTCAAATGATCATTTGCATCTTTTAGTTGGACTTATAACAAGAGTTAAGGCTAAAAGACTTAAAAAAAACATTGAGTGGACTTGTTCAATAAACTTGGACTGAGCAAAATTTTGACAACTTTACTTCAAGCATTAATCAAGACGTCTTCAATGTTATTTAGGCTGCTAGAACTATTTTGGGTCAAATATTACAAATTCAAGAATTTAGACCAAAGACTATACATGCATTTGCTCATTTGAGTCTAAATAATACTATTATAGGCTTAATATGCTGATTTTTAGAATATTTATATATTTAAATGAAAATTAGAATTAATTATGTAGATTCTTTTTCTCTTCCATTTTTCAAAAAGATTTGATTATTTTGTATTTTTGATTTCTAGGTCATTTAGTAAGATTGTGTAATTATTTTTTTAGTTTTCATCTAAAAGGCAGATTTAACTTACACTATATAAACATGTATTCTGCCTCCATTTGTAGTCAGATTGGATGAATGAATGAAATTTTAATTATGGAGATTCTAGACTTGAGAGTGAATTTTCTTTAGGGTTCTTCATAGAACTAATAGACTTATCAATGTTTGATTAACCATGTAGCGTTTTCCAACACTTGGGGTTCTTGTTCGTTCGTACTCAAGGATTTCAAGTGGATCACTATACCTTTGTTTATCTTTTTTTAGGTGCTATACTAAGCATTGGCTGAGGATTCAAGGGATCTAATCCTTGTGGGTTCGCATAACTTGTCTAGAGATATAAAGGTGCATTTTGGATTTAACTAATCAACCATTTGCTAGGGAATAGTCAATTGTCGAGGGAAGCCCTGGAGCTGGTCATACTATTAAGGACTAGTGGACTACCTTCACTTGAGCCGTTGAATTCAAAGCAGTAGCAGTTAACTTGTTCTTCAAGAATAGTCGACTACTACCTTTTAGTAGTGCAACCTTTGGACTTAATAAGATTAGTTAACTATTAAAGCCTCATTAGCGCTAGGACAATATGGAAATAGATGCAACAATGTTTAAATGGCTATTTGTGTACAATTTGACTTCCTTTCTATATCTAACGATTTTATTAGAATTTGTGCTATAAATGAGACTTAATATGAACTCAGATGTACCAAAAAAACTTGTAAAAAGCCTGAGTTATATTATTTAAGCTCTAAATCATTCTCTTTTCCTTCTTAGTATAGTTTCAATTATACACCCACTTTTTTTAGAGAGTATTTGTGATATACCTCTTTGTCATCTTTGTAAAGAGCTTGAAATCTCAAGGATAAGAATTTTTTAAGTGGATATTAGGAGAATATCTTTCGTAAGAGAAGTGATCCTTATGAAAGTTGCTCGTTTAAGCTATTTTTGCTACTGCGGCTTGCAAGTTTCCACTTAAACCTTGTTGATATAGTGAAAAATATCAAGATTATTTTTGGGGGGGCTTGATGTAGGCTTCTGGTAAGGTTGATCTAGAATAAATCTCTTGTATTTGATCTCTCTTCCTTTCTTTAAATTTACTTTACTATGCTTTGACTATTGGTTTTAGTTTGTGTTGTACATTATTCATCATGGATTTTATTTAATCTTTCTTTGGTGTTTTAAAATCTATCCTTTAGTTTTTCTTTATGTGAAACCCCATTCATCTCGTCTTGGGTTTTAACCTTTCCTAACATATAGAACACATCGATTTAAGCTATCATTGCCAGTTAGTCTAGTTAATTCATTGATCTTAATGTGTGTAGTCTTAAAATTATCAATTAGACATCTTAAGATTGTATAGGATTATTATATCAAAGCCAAATAACAATGATAATAGGAATTAGCCCACTATAATTAATGTAATGTCATTAATGAGTTATGACCAATTAAACATCTTAGGATTGCATAGGATTGTTATCTTAAGGCCAAATAACAACAACAATAAAAATTAGTTTACCATAACCAATGTGTTGTCAGGAATGAACTATAAACTTAAGGATGCGCTTAATCAAAGTTAATTGGTATTTTGAGTATAGATGTCCAAGTTAGAGATTATTTAGTCTTTGCATTTAACTTAGGTTGCATGTAGTTTAAATAACATTTTTTCTCTTTTCATTCCTAATGATTAGGGAAACTTATGCTACTAGTGTATATACGTCCCTAGATATAAGTACATGAAAATTATCCTTTTAACTCTTATAAAAACCTTTAGAGTAATAAGTACCAATTTTCATGGAATCAACCTTGTTTATTGGAGTTATTATATTACTTAAATAAAAAATATCTTGCCACCTAGTGTGATAAAAAAGTCATCATTATTGGGTATTAGGATTATTCTAAGAGATTGTGTTGGTGATGTTGTGGAGTTTTGTTGTCCTCCATATTTTGTTACTACAGGATTTACGTCGGAAGCTTTTGATCACAAGAAAGATCTGTAGTTGGTGCTAGATTTGGATCTACAAGAGGTTAAGGTGGAATTTAATAATAAGGATTTGATTGCTGTAGTTAAGCCTTCTTTTTCTTGGTTGGATTGGAAAAGTTTGCATTTGGTGGGTGACATTATCCAATTTAGCAAAGTTATGCTTGTTCTTTTTCTTGGGTTCTTAAAGTAGCTAATTAAGACGCTAATTGTCATGTTGATAGGGGATGAACTATTTCGGTTAGGAATCTTTTCCCCCATCACCCTCTTATCTGTTTAAGCTTTTGATTCAATTGCTTGTAAGCAAGAAGTAAACTAGTTGCGTTTGTTTGTTTGTTTTAACCTCTCTATACTATTGCTTTGTATTTTCTTGTTTTGATGTTGCATGAAATTCTTGTTGGCTAAAAAAAAATTTAATTCATTCCCTTTCTAATGTGAAATTTTAAATCTCATATAATATTACAAGCTACGTAACAATCATTTATATATAACATTATAACCATCTAATTCAGAAGTAAGGTAGGAAAGATTGTGAAAAGATTGGGAGACTCCAATTTTCCCTTAATTTAGCTAGGTGTGCTATATATATATATTTTTTAAAATTAAACAAAAGGATGCTATTACTAATCCTACTCACTTCCTTCTTCAATTAGTGGGTTTTCTAACGCCTCATTATAGGTTAACTTGTGGTGCATAGGCAACAAAAAAAAATGATGACACAAGACCTTTTATATATACATTGATTACCTTGCATTTTTGCAGAGACCCTAATTTGTAAGTCTTGGGGTAGGATTTTCACAAACTAATAATGAAATTTGCATGCATAGGTGTTCTCATATAGGATCCTCTCGTCAGAAATGCACATATCCAAAAAAAAATCAGGTACGCTTATGTTCTCCCTTTGCTCAAATCACATTCCATCCTATCTTTATAGTACAAACACTTCAGTAAACAAGGACCCTTTCTACCAGCAAGGGCGTAGATCAACTGGTTAGGGCTATTCTAGCTTAACCAAGGGTCTCACGTTTGAGACTTGGGAATGCAGCTGCACTTTGTTAGAGAGCTTTCCACTCGAATCCAGATTAGTCATGGGTTAAGAGACCTGGTAATAAGTTCATGCCCCTTGGATATAGGATGGTTTCGACCGAAAAAAAGAGAGAGGACCCTTTCTTTTCTTTTTCTTCTTTTTTCTTTTTTTGGTTAAAAAAATGCCTTTTCATGATTGTCAAGTTATAACATTATGGAGACCTGAAGGCAAGTTGCTAAAGGAGCCCAAGCCCAAATAAAACATGATTTGGGAAACCAAAACTAGGTTTTTTAGTGCGTTCATATATATAGGTTATTCAAATTCTTTATCAGAGTGAATTCGACTTATTGGTTCTATTGGCTCCAATTATGAAATCCCTTCTCTCCCACTTTACACCTCGAAACGCACCATTTTTCAATTTTATGCAAAATGCTTTTCTATTTCTAAAATGTCCAATATACGTTTTACATCTTCTATGTGAAAATGTTCTATTTTCATAAGGTCTTCTTGACTGTTATTCAAAAGCTCCATAATGTATGTATATTGGACCTTTTGAGACAATTATAGATCCTGGGAGGCAATTCTAATTGGTCAATAAAAAGGAAGAGTTTCGATTCCAAGAGTTGCAGGAGAGAAAGATTAGGATATTTCGTAGGTAAAGGGAAAGATCATTCCTCAAAGCAACCTTTCTCTTTTCTACGATACCACTGGACGCGCCCTTGCCTTACCTTAAGCCCATGGTGAATCGGTACGAGTAAAAATTTCAAAATAATGATAAACAAAGAATACAAATGGAAATCACAGTAATTTTTAGATACTATAGGGGCGGATGTAGCCAAGTGGATCAAGGCAATGGATTGTGAATCCACCATGCGCGGGTTCAATTCCCGTCGTTCACCCATAAGCAAGACACTCATTTTCAATTTGGTATATACAATAATCTTAATTTTCTTAAGAATTCCTATTTTTTTCAAATTAATTATTATTAATCAATCCAATTCAAATAGGTATACAAAAAATACTATATTTATGCATTCACAAAAGAAAAATTGTAGACTTCAAATAAGAATCTCATTTTCTCACCATCCCATTAAGAATAGAATTGAATTGCTTTTGAATCATCGAAAGTGAAAGAAAAAAGGCTTTGCTTTCTTGTGATTTGGATAGCTATAGCTAATACCACATAGTTCCAACAACAACAAAAGCTGCAAAAAAGACAACAGTGATACTACTGGAAAGGACGGTTTCAATATTTCCCATACGCAATTCTTTGTACAGACATTGGGGTGGACGGACACTAAGATGGAAAAGGCCTGCTAATATGCCCAATGTCCCTGCTGCAATATGATGAGAGGTTATTCCCCTTGGAACAAAAGGATCAAAACCTTTCACACCCCATGCGGGATTTAAGGATTGTACCCTTCCGGTTAGTCCATAAGGATCAAACACCCATATTCCACAAGTGGGGAATGTTGGGGTAAACCAAAAATGTTTGGGTAGAGCCGGATCTAAATGTTGGCTAGGTAAGCATCCTATAGCAAGAGGAGTAGTTATGAACCCTATAGACCATCCCCATATGGGTGGTAAAGGGAGGGCCCTAATTGGTAGAAAAAAAACCCGCAACTCCTTAGGGTTATCCTGCACTTGGAAGAAGAAGTAGAAAAAGGAATAAATATAAAAAAGATTTTAAGAAAAAAAAAGGTTAGAACCAATATCAAAATCAGTTTTCAAACTTTCTTCATCAAGTAGCTAATTAACTCTTTTAATTCACTTGGATTTATATAAATTTTTTATATTTTTATTATCAAATTTTTAATAAAATTATAATGTATGTAAAAAATTTTCAAAAATTTAATTATGCAATGCTGAATTATAAAAATTATATTTTTGTTTGTAAAAATTATATATTTATCATGTTTTATTAGAAAATTTAACAATATAGATAAAAAAAATCATACCTAAATTTTTTCCTTTTTAAATTCGAAAAAAGAAAGTGACAAGGGGTAAGTATAGAATCTGAAAAAATAAAAATTCATCTTAATCTCAGGGAATGAATAACAAGTGCTCTTTCAGCTCATTAGCAATATAAAATAAAAGGGAAGCATGACCCATGTATGCCATCCTGCCATCATTAGCTGCATGATCATTGGGTAGGAGAAGTAAAACAAGTTCCCTTCAATGTCACATTTTCAAATTTGGGGAAATTCCATACATATCCTCCGTGAAAAAAAAATATATATATATATATATATATATATATATATATACACTGAGGATTATTATTATAGAAATACTATTCACAATTCATTTAAGTCATGACTTATCTTGAGCTGCATGCATATCATTTCTTTTTCTTTGCTTGTTTTCCATTAACTCTTTCTTCCTTAATTCCCATGCAATTTTACGGGAAATCCAGTCTATGTTTAAAAAGATAATAAATATATAAGATGTTGCCAGACACTCACATGACTAATTTTAAACTGACTGACATGTAATATGTTTATTTTTTGTGACAATTTACGATTAAAGTTATAATTAAATTATAAGTAGGTTATATATAGATTTCTCTCCGAGAAGGCAGCATAGCGAAGGGTAAGTTATGAAAAAACAAACCACGAAGACTGAAAGGGGGAAAAATAAATAAAAATAAAAAAACACACGTACCCACACATGTGCACAAAGGAGATAAGAACAATTCCAACCACGTTCAGCCAGCCTTTCCTTACGGATACTTCAGCAAGTAACAAACTACTCGCCTACCCACACTCACCCCTCGCTATAATACAATTTTGATGATCAGCGTCAATCTGTACTGTGCTATCTGAAAACCAGTGGACTATACCATCATTTTCAGATACAATTATTAGATGCCTATTTCACTTAATTCTTCAGAAAAACCAAGGTAACAAGTAACAACATACTCTTTCTTTATTTTGACCCATGAGAATAATTGATTATCATCGTCTGCATCAGTTAAGTAGATAATTTTCTTTACAATATATGGCCTGATCTCTGTGATGATTGAACAGTGATAATTCCTTTTTCATTTTTTCCCCTCTTTTGCTTTCTAGTTTCTTTTTGAGCTAATCTTGATATAACCAGAAAGATAACTCTTCTTTCTTTTTAAGAAAGACAAAAATTATTAAAGCAATGTGGTACCTTAAACACTAGAAACTGTTATGGTCAATTTTAAGATCCCTCACTCAATAAATGAGGAGTCACCTGATCTTGTCCATTGAAAAAGGAGCCTTTTCTGAAACCAATACCAGTAAGAGACCTCCTTTCTGATGTTTAGTGGAAGTTAAAGCAGATGGTCTATGAATACCTTTTGAACGTCATGATAGTGTCCCTCACAATTATTTCATCCAAAAACACATCACTTTTAATCGTAAAAGCCTTCCCATTAATTTACTTAAATCAATTATTCATGCATGCTACTCCGTCTACGACTCTTTTTGCATGGATAACGCTAATCTCTCTCTCTCTCTTACAGATATTTCATGCCAATACCATTCGTGCTTAGCTTAGCAAGTTTCCACTCTAGCTCCCACTAATTATAAGATTTTTGTATACTTAGAGGTGTTTTGTTATTTTGGTATACAACTTTTCTATATCCTTTTTCTCTTCTTGAAATTACAGCTTTCTCTTCTTCTTTTTTTTTTCTCTTTCAGAAAGAGGAAAAAAACAGGAACAACTTGAATAGTTACGTAATCTTAGTGGGGACTTTCATGGGATTGAGTTAGACCGTAGTGGCAAGAAAGAAGAAAGGGAAATGCATTTTGTTACAAAAGATAAGGAATTCTTACGCACACTGTTACAACTCAACAAATATACACACTCTTTGCACTAACTCATAAGTGTAAAGCGTCAATAACACCTCATATATACTAGGATATATGTTTCAAGTGTTGGGATTCTTTGACAAACTTATCGTGACGAGTTTTTATTATGGCTAGCTTTCCATTTTGTGTAGCCTCGGTCCAATTAATTATAATTTTTTTATTGTTGAATTTTACTTGTTTACGAGAAGAATACTTTATGAATAATATGTAGTAGGTTGAATCTTAAACAAAAAAAATCTCTAGCATAAATAAGCATGTTGGCTTTTCTTTAGCATGAAAGCGAAGGATTGAATTGAACAACAGTTAGTACGTTAGCGCACTCACGCCAACTTCGTGTTCCTTGCATCGGTGAGGAATTCTAACAAACACAAGAATATATAGCAGTCACTGAAAGAAGACACCCAGAAATCACCTATGACCGCCTAAGCTAAAGAAACCATCACATTAAACAAAAGGCAAAAGAAGAATTCAAATAGTAGACTTTGAGGTGCTCTGTTTTATTTACAAATTTATAGTCAAAGTTTTGGAACTTAATTAAATAATATTAAATACTTAATTATTTCTCTAAACATTACTAACCATAATCCTAAAATTAAAAAAATAATAAATTAATATTTCTTAAAAACAAACGTTATTAATGTTCAACTTTTCATCGACTAATATATTAAAATATGTTATAAAAAGCAAAAATAAACAAACAAAAAATTTTATATTCAACATTAAAAAAAAAGTACACATGAGTACACTCAATTTATTTAACTCAAATTTGGGTATTATCCTGAACTCAACGTTGCTTCTCAATTTCGCTCGTAATTTACTCAACTCTTTTAAATATACTCAACTCTACTTAATTCAACTTAATCTGAAGGTACTCAATCTCACCTATACTTAACTTTCACTTAAACTAATTTCAGGGGTAAATTCACACAAATACTCCTTCTTACTTCCTTGACTCCAATGCACTTGGTCCTGTAATTCTTATTGTATCCCCTCACTATCCGCCAAAATCCATCACAACGACATATGGGTACCGTACATTATCAAAAGAAAAGTGGTATCCATCTCACTGAAGCACCAAACACAGCAAGTATGGCGAGTATCTGCAACCTTGCCTCCTGATCATGATTATCATGTTTTAAATATTTAGGACTCTGTTCTGTAACCTCCCTCTTTCTCTTTTGTGCACGCTGTGTGTAGCGTGTGGGTGTGCCTCGCCCTGTAACTTCACGTTTTATAGTTTGTCCCTAATGCAATTCTGCTCCATAACGTAAAAGGCTAATCCACCTCCCAAAGTGCAATTTGTGGTGAGTAGTGACCCAACCTTTTTAAGCTTGGAATCAAATAATATCAAAAAATAAAAGTTGCATTGAATAGGCGGTTTGCTTTAAGCTTAAATGGTGGAAGAACATAAAGAAGATAAAATGACATTGGAATGGCAAAGAAAGGCGGCCACACTATGTAGGAATCTTTTTTAAATTGTTAGAGCTTGATCGAGGATGACTAGCACATGCATGTCTGGCTAACTTGAAAGTGGTTTGGTCCAATTGACCACTTTCAGCCAGAGTCTTTGTCACTCATTATAACAACATCATATCTACACCTCATCCGAGTTCTGATATTTGGAATATTCTCGTTGGATAAAGTGGCATAGGCCTTCAATTTGTTGAGATTCAAATGTGAGTAGAACAAAAGGGCATATAATAAGTGAAGACCATATAATAAAATTGATCTATAGATTTAATGTCTTTTAAGTTTTTAAATTAAGATGTAGTGTCTAACTTGCGAAGGCCCATGAAAAGATCTGTCTTTTTAGCTCCTCTACCACAATTCCTACTTGTCAAGAAACATATATATCAATGAGGTGAAATCCAGGAGAGGGTGCTTGGCAGATTCCAAATCCGCATCGACCTCAATAGTACTATGATGACATGCCACTCTTAATCAAATTCAATCCTTCCGTTGTGTTTGGATGGAAGGAGAGAAAGAATGGAAGGAGAGAAAAGTGAAGAGAAAAAATGAGAGAAAATAAAAGTAAAGAGAAAATATTATCTTCCCACACATTTAGATCAATGGAAAGAAAACGCAGGTGATGTACAATTAATTATAAAAAATAAAATAAAATAAAAGTTTAGTGCAATAATAAAATTTAAAAACAATGAACACTAATTATAAAATAATGTTTAAATAATAAAAAAGTATTTATAAATATAGTCAAAAAAATTTATTATTAAAAAAATATAGATAAATTTAAAAAATATACTATTTAAATAAATTAAATTTTTTAAAAAAATTATTTATAAATTATTATTTTAATATAATAAAATATAATTAATTATTTAATATTTTATAAATATTATTTATATATATTAATTAATTTAAGTATAATATATAAATACAATAAATATTTTTTAATTATTATATATATATATATGCATTGGCACTGGATGTGCCAATGCATATATGCGGATCGAATGATATTAATCATCCTATCCGACTAAATGACAGTGGGATGTTTCATTCGACTGCCATTTGGTCGAAGCTTGCGGTCGGTGAAGCTTTTATTTTTATTTTTTACATTTTTTTATTATATATAATTTATTAATTTTAATATAAAAATATATGTTTATTTTGTAAATTATATTTATTATTAATTAATTTTATAATAATATTTTAAATGAATAATTATAATATTACTTAATTAAATTTCAAAAAAATGTTGCTCAAATTAGTTTTTTGGAGTTTGTGACTAAAATGCAATTGAAAAAAAAATTCGATTGTAATGTAGTCGAAGTATGTGTTATATATGCCGTTTTCTTTTCAAAATTTTCATTTTTGTGGAGAAAATTTTGTCGTGGGTCCCACCTTTATTTTTACTCTACTTTTTCTCTCCTCCTGACTCTTCTCCCCCATCCAAACAGGGTATTTTTTATTTTTTCTCATCTTTTCCCTCAACTTTTCTCTACCCCTTACTTTTCGCCCCATCCAAACACGCTGTTAAAGTGTGCCATCCCACTTTGCTTCTTATGAATCAAGAATAATGCAAAATGTTGGACCAATAAATGTAAGAATAAATTCAAGACAATTATATGAGATTAGAATACTAGATTGATTACCTGTAGAAGACATGGCGACAGATTTAGGATACCCTGTTAATTCTGAATACCTGAATGTTTGAAGAGATTAAGGCTTCCTCTGTGATTCACACTCCCTATCATAACTTATAATAAAATAAGTTGTAGAGTTAGAATTCAACGTGAACATATAAGGGACCTAGTCAAGTTTAAATAGAAATCTAGTATCCACCCATTATGGGCCTATGAGTTATGGGCCCGCACTTTCATCCATACCAATCAATTAGATATCCAATACAAAATAATAGGATCACTAATAATAAGTAGACCCAAATACATTTTTCATGAATCATAAATCAGGCCATTTTTATTTAAAACAAAAACAATTAATTGTAACTCACTGTAATTTCTACAATAAATCCAACAATTCCTCATGTTAGAGAGGGATTTGAACTTGCACCCTAGTTTTGATACTATTTGATAGAATTAAACATCTATTATTGTACCAAAAGCTCGAGTTGATAGTAAGAGTGCAGCTTTATTTCTTTATAGTTTTTTAAAATTGTATCTAATATGAAGAGCTACATCTATTACAAAGATCATAAGTAGGGACGTTAAGCTTAAAAGTTGTAAGAGAGACACTGAACCAATCTTATACTTAAAATAGTAACAGTTTTTTTTTTCTTTGGGCCCCATTAAAGAGCTAAAGCCAAATCCTCCGCTATATAACCACAAAAGGAATTCAGAGTGTCTACTGACTATACAGACTGAAAAGGCCAAAACGAAATACAATGTTCAGCTACACATGAAGAAACAGAAACCCTTTTGGTTTCAATTCTTATTGCCCTCTTCTTTGTGGTCTTTTCAATAAACTTCAGAGTGCAGAAAAGCTTCATTTTGTGAATAATTTTTTTTTTTCCTCATGGCTGGCGGGCAGAGACCCCAGAGGTTCAACAAGTCGTGTATACTCCTCATAGGTAAACCATATACTCATGTTTACTTCTTATCTTCCAACCATATTGCACTTAAATTTGCTCATGAACGAGAAAAGAGAACAATTTCCCATAAATGATTCTCTCAAAAGGTCTAAACCCACTTTTATTCCCTACCAATTGGGTCATCCTTGGACTATTATTGGATCAGTGGATCTGAACTCTTCCACAACAGAGAAAAGTAGTGCTTGTTCTATCTTTTGATATCAGTAATTTAACTAACATTAATTCCAATGTTCTTGCCTTGTGTTTCTGTATGTGTATAAGAATATAACTTATGGTTGTTTATGCTTTTGTTATGTGACAGCCATTGCTGGTATAGAGAGGTTTGCATTTAAGGGGGTGGCGTCAAATTTAGTGACATATCTAACAGATGTAGTGAAGATGAGCAATTCATCTGCAGCAAAGATGGTGAACAGTTGGTGTGGATTCACCTCCATTATGCCATTGCTGGTTGCACCAATTTCTGACGCTTATTGGCACAAATATTCCACCATTATGGCCTCCTCTTTCCTCTATGTTGCCGTAAGTTACCCTGCACAAGCTATTTTCCTTTTATTTCAGAATATATGAGCACAAAGTATATTGGATAAATTTCACCTTTCAGTTCTTTTTCCTCTAATATATTTGGCCTCTTTGTTGTTTAATTAAATGTGGCTTGCAAAGATACACATGGCCGGTAATTTAGTTCCCTTGTTTGTTTAATATTTTATATTATTATTAGATTAGATGATTCAATAAGTTGTTGGAGTCTGACTCATGCTTTTACTAACTTTTTTCTTTTTATTACTTTATGATATTAACATATATTTTTACAACTTTCATAATTGATTGATTATTTTTTTTTTTATAACTTCAAATTGTCACATTAGAAATAGAAATATAAAATATTATAATGGATCTTATACATAAAATATCTAAGGTAGTTAGGAATCCAAAATACTAATGTACCAAACAACATGTGCTTAATTTCTCATTTTTGCACGTCATGGATTTTGTTACCATAATCACAAGGCACCGGCAACTTCTCTCTGCAGAGTTCGATTTATTCAAGTATGCCTAATAAAAGTTGGATTGATGATATGCAGTTTCGTGGAAGTAATCCAAGAGATGTTGTAACTGCGCACATTAATTACATAGGATGGAAAATGTTACGATGTTAATTTTCTGGCATATACTTTCATAGCTGTCAACTTCTGGTCACAAGGAAGCTGCATTTCTGGCTAAAGAATGTCATAGATGCTTTCTATATGAAGATTTTCTTTCATAAAAAGCCAAAGAATTAAAAATTTTAATCTGATAAATAAAATCGAAACAGCTTTTTCATAATTTGTATCCTCGTACTCAGGGACTTGCAGCATTGACAACAACAGCAGTAGCAAGGACGTCACCTAATCGTCACAAGACAATTCCATCTTCGTTTCTCACTTGGTCTCTCTACTTAATTTCATTGGGACAAGGTGGATATAACCCATCTCTGCAAGCATTTGGAGCAGACCAGCTCGATGACGAGGAAGAATTGCCTTGTAGCAAGGACGATGAAAACTCCAATAAGAAGACACTGTTCTTCCAATGGTGGTACTTTGGCGTATGTGGCGGAAGCCTATTGGGTGTCACCATCATGTCCTACATCCAAGACACCTTTGGCTGGGTTCTGGGTTTTGCCATCCCTGCAGTATCAATGGGTGTCTCTATTCTGATTTTCTCATGTGGAAGCCCAATCTATCTGTACAAACAGCACGACCATTCTAAAGCTAAGAAACCCTTCATCAACATAGTTCAAGCTATCAAAGCTTCTGCTCTGAAATGCTTCCATTGTGGAACCACCCCACCCAATGACAAGTCTAAAATGTCTGAGCTTGAGTAAGTTCCCACTTCCATATTTAAGATGCCGTTTAGTACACTAGTATCTTACACCATATTTGGTGTTTCAGATTATGTGATATTAAGAATTCATATATTTAGTATAATAATTAAAAGTTATATTTAAAAATGATATAAGTGGTACTTTATAAAATTAGCAATGTTAAGACTTATATCTAAAATAGGTAGAAGACTTGTGTATAGTTTTATCCTTTTAACTTTTTCTAATAAAAATAGAAAAAAATGCAAATACCCCTATTAATTTTAAATCATTTGCAAAAACTTCTCTTAACCTTGAAAACCAAAAAAAATATCCTCTTCAACAATCATTCTTCAAGATTTAAACCTTTGTGTTCACTCTCCAATTTTCTAAATTGAGAGAAGTATTTATAAATGGCTCAAAATTAAATAAAGTATTTGTATTTTTTTAATAAAAATATAACACCTAAATATGTTTTTACAACTTAATACTACATAATTGATTTTTTTAAAAAAGTTTCTGTATATTTTTTTTAATTAAAATTTAATGGCAAATACTTAAAGATTTTAGACCAGTTTTGTCTTTCGGAGAGAGTAATATTTAATTACTATAACTCATGTAAGTGCTGATTGTTACATCTTAGCACATTGTTAAATTTCTTGTGACAGGCTTCAAGAGAGGTCTCTGTGTCATGAAAACTTGGACAACCTCACAAACATGAACGAGAATATTCCCAAAAGAAGGACGTTCATGGTTGCAAATGCCAAGGTTGTGCTTCGGCTTTTGCCCATATGGACAACGCTTCTGATGTTCGCAGTGATCTTCCAACAACCAGTGACGTTCTTCACAAAACAAGGCATGACTATGGAGAGGAACATCGGAGGCAACTTCAAGATCCCACCAGCCACACTCCAAAGTGCCATCACACTCTCCATAATCCTACTAATGCCACTATACAACAGGGTCTTCATCCCACTCGCCCAGCTCATCACTCGTCAGGACAAAGGCATAAGCGTAATGCAAAGGATGGGAATTGGAATGGTCCTTTCGATCATAGCCATGGTTATTGCAGCTCTGGTTGAAAGGAAGAGGATTGAAATTGGGAGAGAAATGAAAACTGAAACCGTCCCGTTGAGCATATTCTGGCTGCTTCCGCAGTACATTCTTCTGGGCATTTCAGACATCTTCACCGTTGTTGGAATGCAGGAGTTCTTTTATAGTGAAGTTCCAATGGCAATGAGAACGATGGGGATTGCGTTGTATACTAGTGTTTTTGGGGTTGGAAGCTTTGTGAGTGCACTATTGATCACGCTTGTGGAAGTATTTACGAGTTCAAATGGGAAACCCAGTTGGTTCTCTGATGATATGAATGAAGCACGCTTGGACAATTATTATTGGCTTCTTGCGTTGTTAAGTGGAGTAAGCTTCATATTGTATGCCTTGTTGTCTTTATATTACCAAAAAAAGAGTGACTCAGAGAATAATGAACATTGAGTTTTCTTTGAGTTTTTTTTTTTTTGGGCTCTCGTTTTGTCAAACTACTTGAATAGCTTTATTTTTAATGATAGTGATATATATGTTTTCAGCCTATGATGTTTAGACAAATGTCCCTAATTTTTTATTTTTTATTTTCTCTCCTATTATGGAATTTGAAATAAGTTCCAACAATATAATCCAAGCCGAAATCAGATTTAAAAAAAGTCTAGAAACCAGGAGAGACTCATAAAGGCTGTTCTTTCCCCTCATAAGTGGCTTTTACATCTAATTTGATATTATCTAAATTTAAGAATGAGAATATAAACATGTGTGTATAATTATTCTCAATTATTTATTACTGCTGATCTTTCTATTATCTCTGCATTTCTTCGGAGGTTGATTCTCGCCACGCCGAAAGGCCTTCAAGCTTTTCTTTTTGGCTAAAGTTGTCTTACATGAATGAATCATCACACTTCCATTTTAACGTTGGAATCTCTAAACAGCAGATGAAGTGAAATCAAGTTAATCAACCATTCAGAGGTGGTTACAATTTACGAACAATAAAAAATCCTTATTCAGTAATGTGAAAGCCACAATGATTAAGTGCCTGTAATCCCAATAATTGCAAGGCCATAATAGAGGAATATTAAACGGAGGGACCGTTATCACCAACAGATCAAACCGCTACCTGTAGACATTAAAATATCTCCCACCTTTCAGCACGCACTGCCGTAACCCCCAAATTCAACTATTAACGCCGTACTTATGAGGGACAACCATCCAATCCCAAGTCCCAACCACATATTTTTTTTATTACAGTCACATCTGTATTAAAGAATTTATTAAAAAATTGCTTATGACTTGACCTTAATAAATTTACATAGTTATCTAACCACATACATCTCATTTTTAGATGTTGGGTTTTGTAAATTTGCCCTTGCGTCCATGTTAACGGGTCTTTTCATTCTTTTCTTTTCTTTTCTTTTCTTTTCTTTTCTTTACTAACTGTAGCTTTTATTGGCATTGTGATTCGTTAGACTGATCAACTATTCTTCCCAGCCATAACTGCGAGTGCACAGTGTACAACTACAATTTATGCACAAATGTCAGCCATAAGTTCTGTCTTCTCTTCTCTTCTGGCTAAAGACAGCAGCTATGGTAGATGCTACAGTCTCTGACATTTTTCGATGTACCATTTGCTAAACAAAAGGTGATGCTTTACAATATTCTACGTGCCAGTATTCCGATGGGATACCGAAAAGGAATATATTCGTGTGCCCTCTCAGAAAGTATTACCGCAAACAATTCTTCATTGCGAAGATAGGCCAAAAACTTTCAACAAAATGAGAGATCTATACAACTGATAGCAAGAGGCAGCTTCACCATCACTCTCAGAATCACTTTTTGCTTTTCTTTCTTTTAGTTTTTCTTCCCTTCACCATCAAGGAATTCAACTAATTATTTATGTAAACAATCATACGTATCTTCCCCAAATAAGCTCCAACTTATTTAGTTTCCGGACATGACAACTTAAATTGGAGTGAAATAAGTACCTGAGATTTGAGAATAACGCTTAAAAGTAATATCCTTAACCAAAATAAAAGATAAAGCTAACACTATATTATAGTCTGTAAAACTAATACATGAATGTCTGATTGTGCATAACAAGATGACGAAGCACAGCACATAATACAGATACCATTGTAATTCATACAATACAAAGCAAGATAGCAGGGGATAGGCCACATTCCTATGGGATAGACCACAGAGGTAGATGAAAGAAACGAAGTGGCAGGTGCGGTTGATATTTACAGATGGTTTACTTGATTCAGAGGAGACCATGTTCTGCACTACATAAAACCCTCTGTACTCTTTATTTATTGATTAAAGCAAAATCCACAACGATAGTTCTTTTCAACACTGCAGGTGGTGTTTTCAGGGAGGAGAAAGACTCGTGGCACGATCATCAGGAGCGGCAAATACATGAAGCACACCTAGCCCACCTGAACAGCTTCCAATTGTGCCTCTTGTTGCTTTTTTCAGGAGATTCAGCCAACTCTGATTCATTTCTTTTCAGCATCTCCCACATAACACGTATATCCTCATATTCACAAGCCCTCACATCATGTCGTAGCTTCAGTAATCCTGGACATTTTTCCAAACACCACCTCTAACATCAATCGTTTGCAACTTTTCTTATCGCACAAAACAAAATTCTGGCACTAAGTATCAATGATGAAACAACAGAAACTAGTAATAGTACTCCAATCTGTTGTCTTGTTTAAAAATTTACCCAAATAATTATTATATTATAACGTTTCAGCCCCCTATAACTCGTTGACTTCTCAAGTTTCCCCTGTTAAAGGTAACCCAGACAATTACCTAATGGTCCTTCTGCTTAGTATTGTCTTTACAGGTCTGTAATGAGAACAATGGAAGCTTGAAGGACATATGACAAATTAACATTATCGTAAATTTGACTTCCAGCAGGGTTCATCTTATTCCATGCGAATAGCAAGCACCAGAAACAGTTTCTTGTCAATCTATTTTTTTTTTCTCTGACAAAAAATACTCAATCAAACAATCACGATAGTCTCTCTCCATCACTAAGCAAACAGTCAAAATATTAACAGACACCCTGCCTCCACCATAAGTTTCCAAATTATTTAGCTATCACCGTTTCTTCTCCCTCCTATATACACAAATAAAGAAGGAGAATATGCTCCATATAACCTGAGAATTCTGCTTCCTCCCCCGGACAATCATGAAACACAGTCAAATGACTCACTCACAAACTTGTTTGAAACCACAATTACAATTACATGACATCATAACCTTAAACAACGGCCTAGGTTGTAAACCAGTGACCATCTAACTAATTATTAAACAACAAATCGTCGTCGTCTCATCTAAACAAAATACCCAGAAACATTAACAAGACGAGAGAAGGCAGACACAAGCAACAGAGCTTCATCAACTCATGAACTGCAATTAGTATAACAAAACAGGAAGGCGTCAAATCCGAAGGGGAGCAGCTAGCTTACCAGTTTTGCGAATGCCGAGGCGGGTGGCGACGCTGATCCAAACACTCCGCATCGGGTACATGAGCTTCTTCCACCACTCCATCCGCCGCCGCTGGAGGATACACGCGCAGATTGACACCACGATTTCAGAATGTTCAAACCAACAACCCCTCCTTTATCATAATCATTCCCACAAAAGAAAACAGCACAATTTTAAAAAGAAAGAAGAAGAGAGAGTAGTTTCATTTCATGAACAGAATCGTAACGACTAAAAATAAGAAATTCAACAAAAAACGAAAGAAACAGATTGAAAAGGGTGAAGCAACTAACTGCGGTGAAACTTGTTAGCGTTCTCTGTCTCCATTCTCCCCCGGAGAGGGATGTGAAGGATATGCATCATATTGTAGGACTGGGCTCAACCTCCTCCAACGAAGTATGCCACGTGGCGAACTCACGGAATTCGATGGTCAGGTCGTAATCGCGTTGGTTGTGATGTTCTGTGTTGTGAACGGGCTGTACACGTCGGTGCCTTCTGCCGGCTACGTGGAGATTCACTATTGGTGCTTTGTTTCAATGGCTCGCACGCCCACGGTGAAATTATTGGGTCCTCGAGTTTCACGTAGGATTATAATTTTACAAGTCAAACATCCTCAGCCACCATTTACATTCTGCTCAGGAATCAGTGTTTGCAATTGTGCATTGATATTTCAAAACCTTCTTTATTGTGTTTTAAGTAATTGTTATTTTTTTAATTAACTTTAAATTATTGTAAAAGTAAATACACAATTCAATTCATATATATTTTTTAATGTTTTAATCTTTGAAATTTTACAAATCAGTTCTTTAAAATTCATAATTTATTGCTTGTTAATCATTTTTTTGGACCAAATTGAATATTTGCCATACTTTGAATGACTAATTTAATATACACGTGATGTGAAGTGACTTATAAATTTTAAAAGATTAATTTGTATAAAAAACACTCGATATAAGGATGTTTATTTTTAAAAAGACCAGATTATATATTTACTGCTTTTTATTAACAATTGCATATTTACACTATCATCGTTATACTAGTGGCTTGATGTGTCGCAAGAGGCATTTCAATTTGTTCTTTTATTATTTTTCTTTTTATTCTAGAAAATGATTTTATATAACTCTCACTTCTACATTTTCAACAAAATGGAGGATTGATTGTGTTTTATGTAATTAATAACTTTCTCTTTTCATATTGTTATCATAATTTATAAACAGTTGTACTTTTTCATAATGATATGGTTAATAATTTTTTATACTACTAATATATATGATTTTAGAACTAATCACTAGAAAGTCCCAAATTATATATATTTATACATTATGAATTTATGAGTTAATTTAAATTTATATCGATTCAATATTTTTTCTGTTAGGTACCTATTAAATAAAACCAAAAAAAATGCGGAGTTAAGATTTCTGTCATCCAACTCATAACTTTTCTTCCTTTGACAGAATGGTAGAAATTTATTGAATAGCAGCCACCGAACTCAATAACAAATTTAAACCAAACCCAAGATGCATTTATGAACGCATAAAAAATGTACTCCTAAATTACGCAATGACATGTGAGGTAAATCATAGACCTGAACAACATGTTATTATGGTGGCCCTCAACCACATGGATTATATTATTGAGTAATCAAAGCCGCCCAGGTTAGGACTGGGGTTTTTACAAATTAAAAAGTAAAACATTTAATACAAGTGTTCTACTTAAATACTCTTACACACACACATATATTTCTTCGATCCCGGTTTTAAAACCCCACACTCCAAAATGAACACATTGAGATTTACACGCGCAACAATGCAGCACTTCTTTGAACTTCCAGTTCAGGATTCAAGCTTTTTATACTTACGACTCAAATTTCATTGGCAAACTCATTCTCTTTAGAGGTAACTTGCATGTGATCAAATGGATCTCCAACTTTCTTCATTTTTGGAAGTTTTAACAGGAATTTAAGCTTTGAGAAGATTAGTAGTACTGACAAGTCTTCCCTATTTTAAAATGAAGCACATGTATCATATCCTTTCTACTCACTGAAGGTCACAAATGCAAAAGAATTCTGAACTATAGGAAATTCTACTTAAGGTAGTTCATGACTAATCTTCTAGCATGCCAGCAGAGGCAAACCAAAATACCCATAAACAAATCAAATTATGTCAGACCATTCAGGAATCCTGATGATTTGCGCTCTGGTAACAATTTCTCAAAAACCAACTGTATATTTAGCATTTAATTGTTAATTCTACAGCTTCAGTCTTCCTCATTCTGCAAAGGCAGATGGCAAGTCCATTCTCCATTCTCCATATAACACATCCATAACAGCTTATCTACGAAAGAATGATAAAACTTTAAAGAAGTCAGATACTGCTATATGCATATTTATTATCTAGTGAGGCATGTAGCCTTCACTAATCACTATGCTTTTGATAAATTAGAGAGAAAAAATAGATGAATGAACTATAAGATGTATCTAACCTCTTACACAATGTTTAATTTATAGGTAAAAAACAAGTGGAATACAGGTATAGTACTAGTGTAGAACAACTCTAGATACAATGAACTTAGAAACTATGCACAATATTCTAACACTCCCCCTCAAACTAGAACATATAAATCATATGCGCCTAACTTGTTACATATATAGTTGATTCAAGGACCCTTGAGAGACTTCGTAAGTATGTCCGCCAATTGATCATTTGAATTAACGAATTTGGTAGCAAGACATTCAAATTGAATTTTCTCTCTTATAAAATGATAATCAATCTCGATATATTTGGTCCTCTCATGAAATATTGAGTTGGAAGCGATATACATTGCAGTTTGATTATCACAAATCAACTTCATTTGTTCGATACTTCCAAATCTTAATTCCTAAAGGAGTTGCTTGAGCAATATAAGTTCATATGTCGCTAAAGTCATAACACAATACTCAGCCTCTGCATTAGACCTTGCAACAACATCTGGCTTCTTGCTTTTTCAGGAGACTAGATTGCCTCCAATAAGGACACAATATCCTAAAATGGAGCATTTGTCAATAGGAGATCCAATTGAGTCTACATCACTGTAACTAATGACTTGAGAATTGCCTTTATCTTCATATAACAAACCTTAACCTGGGGCTTCTTTGATGCAATGGAGAATGCGAATCACAACATCCTAATTACTGTTGCACGGAGATTGTAAGAATTGACTAATTATACTTACTACAAAGAAGACATCAAGACAAGTAATGGTAAAGTAGTTAAACTTTTCAACTAATCTTTGGTATGTACCTGAGTCTATAATAAGCTCCCTTTGTCTTGGTAGGAGTTTGACATTTGGATCCATAGGAGTGTCAATTAGTTTGCAATTTGACACATCTATTTCATTCAATATATTCAAAGCATATTTTCTTTGCAATATAGCAATTCTAGTGTGAGATTTGGTCACCTGAATACCCAGGAAGTACTTTAATTTTCCTAGATCCCTAGTTTGAAAAGACTTGACCAGATTTGTTTAAGTTGATCAATACATTGTTCATCACCACCTATAATGACTAGTAGATGCACTGGTTAGATGGAGTATGTCGATAAAATTTATAATGATCTGCCTCACTTCTAACCATTTTAAACTTATGAATAATTGAGCTGAACCTACCAAACCAAACTTGAGGAGATTGTTTCAATCCACAAAGTGATCAAACACAACCAACAAACCTTGTCATTCTCCCCCTAAGTAACAAAGCCAGATAGTTGTTCCATATAAACGTCTTCCTCTAACTCACCACGGAGGAAGACATTTTTAATATCAAACTGATGAAGTTTCCTGTGGCATATGACAGCCATAGAAAGAAGTAATTGGACAAAAGCAATTTTAGCAATAAGAAAAAAAAATGTCACCATAATCAAGGCCAAAAATTTGAGTATAACTTTTAGCAACCAACCGAGCTTTGAAACGATCAATTTTTCCGTCAAGACCATCCTTAACAATATACATCTACCAACAGCCAACGAGAGATTTACCTAGAGGTACAGAAATTAAATCCCAAGTTTTATTATAATGCAAAGCAACCATTTTATCAAGAATTGCTTGTTACCACCCAAAATGAGAAAGTGCCTCACTTACAATCTTAGAAATGGAATCAGAATCCAAAAAAGACATAAAACATAATAGGGTGTAGACAAATAATGGTAACTCAAAAAAATTGTAAAAGAGATGAAGATTATGGGCTGAATGAGTAACTTTACAAAGTAATTGGAAGATCCTCAGAGGAAGGTTGGACTAAATCAAGGGTCACTGCTAGAGAAAGTGAGTCATTAATTACATCAATAGAGTTTATAAGAAGTTGTAGTTGAGGATAACGATGATAAGTTTGAAATGGACAACAAGGAGTAGGTGCTGGAGGATCAATGTAGGAGAAAGGAAGAATATTTGACATAGATTGAGACTCAACTGTTATAGTGAAAAAGAAGGAAGTGGATCCAAAGAAGGCCACATCAGTAAAGATGAAACATTTGTTATTGTCTAAAAAACAATACCAATATCCCTTATGAAGTCGAGAATACCCAAAGAAGATATATTTGATAGATTTAGTTGTAAGTTTATCTTTCCCTACAGCCAAATCATAAATAAAACAAGTACAACAAAAAATACAAGGAGGAAGGTGAAAAAGAGAATAGGAGGGAAACAAAATAGAGTAAGGGACTTGGTTTTGTAATAGAGAAGAAGGGATACGGTTAATTAAATAACAAACAATAAGAATAATATCACTCCAAAAACGAAGAAGTATATTGGAATAGAGAAGTAGAATATGGGTGATTTCAAAGAGATGACAATTTTTACGTTCGGTTAGTTCATTTTACTGTGAGGTATGTGCACATAAAGACAGATAAATAATGCCCTATCTAGATATAAATGTTTGGAATAGAGTAGAGAAATATTCACGTGCATTATCACTCTCTAAAACAGATATAGAACAATTAAAGTAAATTTGTATTTCAGCACAAAAAGATTAAAAAATGAAAAACACTTGAGAATGATTCTTCATTAAATATAACTAAGTACAATGAGAATAGTTATTAGTAAAAGTTACAAGATATTGAAATCCAAAAATAAATGAAATACGACATGGACCCCAAACATCAGAATAAACAAACTTAAAAGGAGATGTAGCCCAATTATTGACACATTTGGGAAACGAAGCACAACCTTGTTTACCTCGTTGACACGACTCATATTCAAATGATTTCAAAGTAGAAAATGAGGAAAACATTTTTTGAAATTTGAAGAGACTAGGATGGCCAATCCAATTGTGAATGAGATATGGAGAAAGGGTTGTGCATGCTATTGGTGATGTAATAAGATGATAAAGGCTCTGGACTCATGCCCTACGCCAATCATCCAACCTATATTCTGATCTAGTAAAGTAACTTTTGTCAAGAAATATAATGAAACAATTAAAAGTATGAATCAACTTGCTAACAGAAACAAGATTAAAAGGACAATCAGGAACACAAAAAAATAAAAACTAGAGTGAGAGAGGGAAGAATTATAGCCTAACCAACGCGTTTCGCAATAGTTTCAGTACCATTAGCAAAAATAACAAGAGGAAGTAAAGTAGAAATAAAATGGAAGAAAAAAGATCTTTGTTACCAAAATAATAATCGGAGGCACCGAAGTTAAGGATCCATGGGCCAAGAGAGGAATGAGTAAGGTAGGCCATGGAATTACCAGTCTAGGCAACGAAGACAATGGCAGAAGATTGTTTGGATACCTAGTAACATAAGTATTTAGCATAGTCATCACCCATTAGAATAATGGTTTGCAAAGCCTGGTCTATAGATGTCTCAACCAATGTTTGCACAATGTTTGTAGGGATGAGGAAAGGGGGTACAGACATGTAAGAACCAACAACAATCTTTTGTATAACTCAACCTGTTACAATGAGTGTAATGTCGACATTTGCAGTGAGCATTGCAACCACCACCGCCTTGAGGTCCTTTATCACTAATGTAAGAGACCAAGGTAGAAGTATCTAAAACAAGAGCATTTGATGTTCCATACATAGGCACATTAGTGGAAAAGATGTTATCCAAAGTAGGGATGGTGGGACCATTGAGAGTCTGATTCCAAATAAGAGTAAGGTTAGAACGAAAATTGATGAGTCATGACCATGAAAAATTTGTCCCACTGAGCCTCTTGATCAGTGGTAGAAGACATAGGGGGCATCAAAGAGCGAATTCATCCCAAAGGGCCTCAATATAGGATACATAAGTGGTAGTATCCATTTCCTGGTGCATAAGATTCACAAAAATAAACAAAACATTTATAATAGTAATGAATATCATTACAATAAATAGATACAGCTTTATGCCAAACCTCATAGCATATTTCGTATGATTGATATGAACGTAGCAAGTGAGAGTCAAAGGGGTGCCATAACAAAGCACAATATTGAACATCAATTTTGACCCACTCAGGTTGATCTGCAGAAGGAATGTCAGTCTCTTGCTTTTCCAAATGAACTAAGAACCCTTACCCTCTGAACCATAAGTGGACGAAAGCAACCCAAGACTTATAATTAAATGCACTGTATAATTTCTCGGAGATAATTACCAATGAACCATTAATAATAGATGAGAAAATACCTAATTTAGATTTTTCAAAAGTAATAGTTGTTTGGATGGAAGGCAACTCTAAAAACTATCAAGATGAATGAACAGCACCAAAGAAGTTGAAAAATCAAGCTATGGTGGAAGAACACTACCCAAAAAAGCATAAAAGGGCATAGCCAAGACTAGAAACAAAGAGAGGAGAGCATGTCAACCAGGTTTGGACGAGGCACCTGAGAGACGACGTTGGATGTGCTCCACACCATAGGATGAAGCACATGGGAGAAGACATCAAATGTGCTTGCATGCATCGGCGCGTGGAGCAAGGACATAGCTGCTTGACACCATGTGTGAGGGTGTGTGGCTCAACATCTGATGAATGGACTTTTGGGTTTCGACAATCAAAACCCTTTGAAGACGATGAAAGGGCGCGTAGGCCTAGGCAGTGGAGATCTAGGGCGGACAGATCTGAAAAAGAAGAAATTTGATGGAGAGGAAGTGTGTTTTGAGGAGTTAGCTAAGGAGACACAACCAGAGCAAGAAGCCCCTGAAAGGAGTCACAAAGGCTCTGATACCATAATAAATTAGAGAGAAAAATAAATAAATGAACTGGAAGGTATGTCAAATCTCTCACACTATGTATAGGTTAAAAAACAAGTAAAAATATAATATTAGTGTAGTACAACTCTAGATACAACAAGCCTAGACACTATGTATAATATTCCCACAGCTTTAAACCCTTTAGGCAAGGCAAAGGTTGTTGTTATTATGTAATTCTTAGCCAAGCTAAGTCCATTTAATGTAAAATCAATGAAGTCCCCGACAAGATTCAAAATATAATATTGGCATTATAATTTCCTCCACAGGAAATTTGAAGCAGCTCTGAAGTCTAAATTGCACGTAGGATTCACTAATAGGACACTATACATTCATCATGTTTTCTCAAGACATGTCGCCTCTGGATTTTTCCCCAAAAAAGAGAAAAATCTCTTCAAGAAAATCACAAGAGACAAGTACAAAGTGCTGTCTTCTTCATTAATACAATCGCCTAGTTCATTATTCCTTGACCTACAGTACCCATATAGTACCCATATTCAAAAAAACGAGAATTATAATGATACAATATCCCCTACTTTGAGGTTATGTATCATCTCAGCCAACTTTCTTCCCCAAATATTAGTTGCCTGAGAATACATCAATCTAGGCGCATCAGTTCGCGGAAGATGGAAACCATGAAGAAATTATCATCTTGACTAGCGATTAGAAGGCACATCTTTTATCAAGTCTATATTAATATATGTTAATAAAATAGGCATTTTAATCAAAAAACATAACTAAGAGTGAAGACAAATTAACAATTTAACTAAAATCCCAGAAGATGCAAGTAGGGATAGAATGTACTTTCATGTCCATCAAAACTCCTTTTTTCTAACTTCCTAATATTCCAACAGTTGCAGAACTGCGATTCTTGTATCAAACTGAGGATATGAATATGATTGAAGAGAAGTCATTGGAGGAACTAAGGTTACATTGACTACTACAGGTTACATAACACCGTTTACTTGGCACACACGATTTCCTTGAGGCATCTCTCAAAGAAGTTATGTGTTTTTTCATTTTCATCTATAATTCATAACTAGTATACCCTATTTCCGAGGAACTCTAAATGATACCAATGAAGTGTCAAATTTCAAAACAGAAAATCAAACCATTGGCCAGCTAAAGGTTCTGATCTTACACATGCCAAATAATCAATTTTGCCAACCACTACTCAAAATACACAGTCGTTAAGGAAGAACTTAGACTTACAACTACTCAGAATGACATGAATCATATCGCCATAGAATATGGAGTTATACAAACTTATAAGGACAAAGAAATCAGAATTCAATTCGAGATATTGCAGCATATAATGTGTCAAATGGACATAAAAGCAAAATTAGAAGTTAACACCAGCAACAATATAAACAAATATATATTGAATCATTTATATAAGATGATGCTATTATCCTTGCCAACAGCAAAGAGGAGAAAAATGATACCGGAATCAGATGATTCATCAATTCTTTCGCCATCTCAAATGTGACAGATCTATCTCAATGATGAGAGCTATAGCCATTCGAACCCGAGTCCACCACAATTGACTTCTGCATCGCCGAATTGTCTTCTTTAATCTCTTCATCGACATCATCGTCAGAATCCAAAGTGAATTGGGCCGAACTTTGAAAAGATTGCATTTCCGCTCCGAGAGGCCTATATCGCGTAGAATCCATAGGAACTCCATTTTTCCAAGAAATTGTTGAGTACAACCCAACAAACAGTACCACCATGAGAGCAAGATGGCAATTGAACTGAAGCGTGGCGATTGCTCTAGCTCTGTGATATTGAGGATGACCCTTACACCTTACAGTGTAATTCCCTCTGCTCACTTGGTGCAGGAAACAGCCATGAGCCACCCAACTGGTGAAAAACGACAAACCCATTTGGAGAAACCATGTTCCTTGTAAAATCAATCCAAACCCACGAGTCAATTTTGGGAGATTCGACTTCGGGGATTTTAATTCAAAGATTGTAGAGAATACACAAACGGCGATAGGCACGAGCAATAGATCATAATAACGATTTTCAATTCCAGTGGGGTCTTTCCTCTGAAGGTAAAACAACAAAAATTCTTCCACAAAAGCAAAAACCCCAACCAAGCCGAGCAATGAAGAAGGCAAAGGAAAAGAATTTGTGAAATTGACCAAAAGACCAAGGACGGAGTACAATAGGAAAAGCAAAGCGATGGCTAACACTTGCAATTGAAGGGCTGATCCAACAGGGTCGCGTGAGTTGTGGGCGTCAATCAGTGATACCAAGGAGTTTAGGATGACGAAGAAGGAAAAAACGGAAATGAAGAGGAAAGACAGAGAGGAGGAAGTAGGGTTTTTCTTGGTTTGCGAATGCGATATCGGAGATGTTGTCGTTGAAGGGTGAAGAGAATTGGGAGGAGAAGAAGGAATGAGGGTATGGGCCGAGTTTGGATCAGAAATAGAAGCGTTGATAGCTTCTCGAGCCCCAATTAGAATGAATCCACCGCCCGCAACGGCGAAGGTGAGGAACTCCATTGTCAAGCGTAACGCACTCCCTGCTTCAGCGTAATCACAGAAATCGGGATCTCAACGTTGGGAGAAGAAGAGGAAGAAGACGAGGAGGATGAATTTGGGTCAAAGGCTGGGGTTTAGCCGTCATGTTTGATTATTGGGAAGTCAGGCTGTAGTTTTGTTTCTCTGCAGTTCTAAATTCTGATGTTATCGGCTTCGTTTCGTGTGGCTCCAGTGAGAGGGAAAATTAATTTGGAAAAAATTATAATATAAGACTTTAAAATTTTAAATTATATTTTAAGACCAAAAAAACTCATTTTGTTTGAAAAGATGAAAATATCCTTTGTTATTTTGTTGGTGAGCCAAAACATTTCGTTGATACTTGATTCTCCCGTGTCCGATGGTCACCTTCTCCTTGCTCCCATCAACAGCAACCTCCCCTTTGCTCCCATCCACGGCGTCCTTCTTCCTTACAAACTTGTCCTCCAAGCTCCCCCTTGCTGCCATCCCAACGAGGTCACTGTCATAACAAGCTTAATGGTTTCTTTCTCCTTGCTCTTGTTATCGACAATTGCTTGCACCTTCTCTTAACGCAAGTATGTTTCGATTTTCTCTTAGATTTTGACTTTTTTAGTTGATTTTGAGTTATAAGACAACATTGTAATGCAGGAATGATGAAGGAGAAAATAAAGGTTGAAGGAGAATAAATTAAGAAAAGAAAAAATTCAACAACAACGGTGGAGCATTAAGGTAAATCCTTAGGTATGGATTGACGGAATGGGAGAAGGATTGGAATGCTCACAAGTTGTATTTAGTATGTGAGGTACTTGAAGCCATAGGAGAATAATCCATTAAACATGGATGAGGAGAAACCTTCAACTTATAGATAGAATGTATTTAGTCTTGAGGGAGAGAAAATTTTTCATCAAACGTTGTTTTTATTTTTTTTATTTTTTTGGATTCTCATTTTGCATTTTTGATATTTTGATTTTTTTTGTTTTTTTTAAGTTTAATCTTATTTTTTTGTTTATTTTAATTAAATATAAATAATATTTTACAATTTTTTTATTAAGGGTCATCTTAGATATTTTCTCATATTTCTTTTCTATTCCCATTTTATTTATATTTCACCAAATATTTAAAAATAATTACATTTATATTCTTTATTCCATCCTACCAAATATAATCATAGGATATAAGATTTTTTTTTTATTCTTATTCCATCAAAAATTAATCTTTTATACCAAACAAAACCTTACTCTTGTTTCTTGAGGTGCATGCAAACTTTAACTTTAATCTCACGTCCCATGCTTCCAAGCTAAAATTCTTCCCACTGCTAAGATTTGTTGCACTCATTGTCTTATGTAAAGGGTCATTCATTCTCTTGAATGATCAGAATTTGTATAAAATTTAATTTGTTGCTTACATAGGTTATAATTTACAACTCCATTTTTTATGTCTAATATAATCCTTTGTGAAAGATTTCACTTGAATAATATTATAATTCTTTGTTCAAATGTTAAGAGTGACTTATTGTTACTTTAACGTGTTTTATCTATTAGTTTTAATTTTTTTAGTTAAGCCTTGCCTCCTTATTGTGTCATTGCTATGTTCTAACTAAGATTTGAGTTGTTCATGATTGTATACGTAGTCTTGATTTCTAGCAATCAAATAATTCATCCCTAAAACTTAGTTAATTCTACTAAAAGTCTTTTACAATCCTTTAAAATAGAGAAATAATTGTCCTAAAATCTCCTATGACATTAGTATAGTAGTAATATTTCTAAACTAAAAGTAACTTTTGATTGTTGTGATAAAATTAAAAGTGTTAGTAACTTTTTTAAGAGTTCATTGTAAGTATTATAAGATATAAAAGTAACATTTTTAAAAGTACCCAATAGAATGTGTGTCTAATTCAGTGGATAAAAAGAAATATTAAGATGTTTTTAAAGGCTAAGTTCTTAAGATTTTAAAGGGGGTATATGATTGAGCTTGATTATTAGTGCTACTTTATTATACTTTAAGTAGTTTATTAGTTTTTGACTTTATAAATAGTGTGCATACATATGAATATTCTAATCTTCCATATTCTTAGGTGTAAACCTTTTGCATATTTATGCGATTCACAACTTCATTGATATTAGTGGAAGTATACTAAAAAACTTAGATTCTATTGGATGAGATGCTTGGATTTTTTAGGGGAAGATTTACAATTTTAATTGGATAGACTTCTAAAAAAGAGCATAGCTATGTAGCTTTAGAAATAATTTCTTCATTGCTATTTTGAGAAATTAGGAAATTAATATGGTGTAGTGGTTGTGCACAGAGAAATTCTATTGCCTTCCTACTCAAATTGGTTTTAATATTAAGAAATTAATATGGTGTAGTGATTTTTTAAAAAATTTTATGAAAATTAAGAAAATTGAAAAGCAAAATAAGATTATCTTAGATTTAAATCTATCTCCAAAGAATAATATATCAAAATACTACTCTAGGCATATATATATTTAAATAATTAAATATAATGAAAGATATTCTAATTATTTTAATATGTAGATTGAGAATTACATGAAACAAGGAATATAACCTTTATCTCCATTCCTATGTTTTTGGTGAAAAAAACTATCACACCTTTATTTTTGTGAAGAAATTCTCCCTATATAGACTTTAAGGCACTCTTTACAAAAATTATTATGAAAAAAAAAAAATTGTCATCCTTACATTCATCCTTTACAAATGGTACAATCAAATTGCATTTCTTTTTTACGTTAAATGGTATAATCAATTTTTTTTGAGTTGAACAATTTATTAATATACCATCATGCCTTTCTTAAAATATATGTTTTTTCTTGGTCTGAGATATGGGTGAAATAGATGTTGGAATGTATAGGTAATAAGATATAGAGAAACAGGTGTTGCTGAATATCTATATGAGTTCAAGCTAGATGTTAATTCATTACTCAAATTTCTCTATAAAAGATATTACTATATTTGATCATAGTCCAAAAAAACCCACTTGGCTCGACCCTAAAAAAACATACATGAGCTTAAGAAAAAAAGCCCTAAAAAAAGGGGGTTGGGCTCAAACTTTTTTTTAGCCTGGCTTGAGCCCGTTTTATTTTATTTTCATTAACTAAAATAGTATTTGCTAAGTTTCTAACCATAAGTCCCTCGACTCCTTCCCTTCTTATACGTTATAGCTAACCAAAAACTTTCACCCTCCCTTTACTCTCTCTCACTTTGGCATCTCACAACTCACTCTTTAATTCATCACATTATTTTGCCTCACTCTTCAACCTTTCTACCACTGATGATGCTATTGAGCTACTAGACAACCATTGACAGCACTAACATGGAGCTTGTTGAAGTCTTCTCCTCTTCTACTTCGTGAGAGTTGGATATACATTGATGGCACTATCTTGTATGTGCTTCTTCTTCTTACTTCTTTGTATACCCAATGCCATAGATTCATGATTCATCTTTTCTTAAATTTGATTGTTAGTTTTCCCCCAACTTTTATCCTTTTGCAATAGTTTTTTGCTGTCCACTCTTTGTTGCTTCAATCTTAATCTTTGTTTTAAGTTGTTAAATAGCAAGGATTTAAGTTATGGTAGTGTTATGAATAGGAACCATGACCTATAAATTGGGCTTTGTTGTTAGGTTCACAATCTTAAAAATTCACTTAGGATGTAATTTGTCTATTGGGTTGCTAAGGAATTATACATGCATTATTCATTGTTGAGAGTTAAATTATAGGTTGGATTTTACAAACTATGATACGTAAGTGGACGAGTCTAACTCTATCCACAATGTATATGAACTTTTTTTTTTTTTGCAATTCATACTTCTCATAATGAATGAAATTCCATAACTCTATTATTGTGGTTCAAGCTTCTTATAATGAATGAAATTCCATATTATTTTTTATGTTTTTATTGTCATTCTTTTGTCATTATGCTTATCTCTATAGTTTTACTTGGTGTCCAAGCAAGTATATGATTTTTTGTATATGACAGTAATCTAAACAATTGGCATGATATAATTGAAAACAACCTTTTACTTTTTACTAGATATATTAAAATAAAATGATGATAGGTTAAATGAAGCAAAATTAATATTACTTCACTATAGGTTCTTGTGACTTCACAATTTATATATGTTTGGAGAGCTGAACTTAATTATCATATTGTAGTGTTATTTTGATCACACATTATGCTTAAAAAAAAATATTTTGCCAATTCACTAAACTTATAGTTCCTAGTTTAGCATTTTTTAAGGTTATTCTTTTTTGGTGTTTATCCCATAAAAGCAGAGTTATCAATATGGAATTTCATTCATTGGCTAATATTATATGCTAAAGTTACCTAATATGTTCTAAAAGTTGTAAAGTACATTCTAAAGACACATATAATATGTTCAAAAAGCTACATAATCATCTAGATAATCTCTACCACAAAATATCACTTGCATCTTTCTCTATCCCTCTTTGTGCCTTTTTTTCTTTTAATAAATAATTTTTGCTTTACAATAAAAATGTATTTACATGGATTCATAGAATATTTTGGTTTTTCAATGTTTTAGCTACAAGAGTGCTTCTTTGATATAGCATTGGTAGCAAGTATCACTGAGGTAGTTGTGCAACGCATAGATACTATGGATGAAAATTCTCTTAAGTATCGAGCTAAGAAGAAAAAGAAGTTGACTTCTAAAGTATGGTTACAAATAACAAAGTTGGAAGATTAAAGTGCTCAATGCAACTCATGCAAAAAAGATTTTTATGGCGAAGTCACATAAAAATACTTATCACTTCATTCGCCACTTGGTTATGTGTAAAACACATGTATTACTAGACATTAGGAATTATAGTAGGTTGGGTAGTGCAACAGGAATTGATGGGTCAATATCTTTAACATCATTTACTTTTGATTGGGATAAAAGTCAAAGGACAATTGAAAATTTTTTTGTTTATGCGAAGCTACCTTTTGGTATAGTTGAGTTACCTGTTCTTATACATATGTTGCAATTCTTTAAGGCAGAAATAAGACAATGAGTAGGCATATAGCTAAGATAGATGTGATGAGCATATATTTAAATGAACAACAATTTGTAATGGAGGAATAGGTGAAGACACATGGTAAGATTGCATTAACTTTTGATAATTGGAGAGCTGAACACATAGATGATGAATATATATGTATAACAACTTATTGGCTTAACATAAATTAGAAATTGCAGAAAAAAAATAATTTGCTTAAAAGTTATATTACTACCTTTTATTGGAATTTCCTTAGCTAATGAAGATGTCACTTGCTTGTTTGAATGAAAGATTGATGAGAAAAATAGGTAGCATTACATTAGACAATATAATAATATAGTGGCTACTTATTTAAAAGTGATTTTTTTATTTCTAGAAATTTGGTGTGTGATAGTATCTTTTTTTCAAATTCAATGCTCTTATCATATCTTGAATGTGATTGTACACACTAGCTTGAAAAAGGCAAACAATGTTATTGCAAAGATTTATGAAGAGATGAATTTCACTAAAAAGTCAACTCCTAGGCAAAAAAATTTTATGAAAAGTTTGAAAAAATTTTCAGCTTGGTTACAACTAGGAAATTTAGGATTGATCTGTGTGTGAAGTGGAATTCAATATTTTTAATGCTTGAACATGCCATTTACTATCAAAAAGTGTTCCAACATTAGGGGGAAGGGATAATAGTATTGGTATTTTTGTGTTTTCTAATGAAGAGTGTGATAAGGTTAAAATACTCTACAAGTTTTTGAAACTGTTTTATGATACTACTCTTGATTTTTCTGTCACTAGAAGTCAACTTCTAATATCTATTTTAGAGGGGTGTGTTAAATTCATTTATATTTCTTTGAAACATATAAAAATCCTCTTGATTTTACGACATATATGATTTCAGATATGATTGCTAAATTTCAAAAATATTGGGACAAATATAATTTGTTGCTTTCTTGTACTATTATATTGGATCTAAGGGAAAAGTTGAATTTTGTTGAGTATGTTTTTAACAAACTTTTCATTAATGCTAATGAGTAAATGGTTAAGATAATGAGTACTCTTCGTGCAATATTTGAGCATTCTAAAAAAAGTTATTTTGTAAATCCAATATCAATTAGGGGAGATCTTGGAGATACTAGTTCACAATCAACTACTAAAAGCATTTTTGACAATTATAGTCAATTCTTGATTTCCAAAAAAAAGACACACATTTACTTAAAAGAACCAATTGATGAATTGAATATAAAACTTCAAATGTTGCACAATTTCTGAGGTTATTATCAATGGCTTAAGATATTTTAGTAATTCTAATATCTACAATGGTTTCTTAATCAACTTTTAGTATTGGAAAGAAGGTAACCAACTTAAGAGTTCATTGAATAGATAAATTATTGAAACTCTAGTATGTTTAAATGATTGGCATTGTGTGAAAGATTTTACATGGGATAATTTTTAATTAAATATTTTGCCAATATTTATTGATTTTGCTAAGGTTCTTTAAAAAAAAAAAATCTATGTTATTATGACCTTTTAAGGGAGTCTCAAGTAGATGATAGGCTTCCCCTAATGATAAAGGTGGTCCTAACACTACCTCAAAAATGATGTTTTCTAATAAGTTTTCTAACATTATAAGTTTTCCTTATCGATAAGTTAATGATATTGTAATTAATACCTTTTTTTTTTGTTGCTTCATGAAAATATTGAATTTTGTGAGGATTTCAAGATTTGAAGATTGAGAGTTTGCAACTTAACGTTATGTAATGTGTGTTTAATTGGATTACTTTGTGAGCCTTTATTTATTGTTTTTTTATTTTGGACAAAGTGCATTAGTGACTTTATGTATTTTTTTTAATTTGTGTTTTGGTTCTTTATATTGCCTCATGTATTGGTTTTTATTGGTTCTTATTTCTTTGTGGTTTATATTCTGGACAAATTTATGTATTGGTTGTAAATAGGGTGTGCAAATTTGTGTATTGGTTCTTTATGTTGCTTTATATATTAGTTTGGACAAATTTATATGTTGCTTTATATATTGTTTTTGTCGCATTATAATAGCTCACCAAAAAATAAATCAAATTTTTATATAAACTAATTGTGCTCAGCCTATTTTTTATCAAGCTTGGACCCAGCTTGATTACATTGTTATAATCTCAAGTTAGGCTTGGGCTCAAGCCTTTTGTTTGGACAAATAATTTTATAGGTCTAGCACATTTTTATGCAAGCCTAACCGATGATCAAGTTTAGACATTACTAAGGCATGCAATACCAAATTTCCCCTTCTCCCTAAGCTAACTATGTTTTGAAGTTGAATACTTTGGTAATTTGATATATGCTGTAAATTTTTATAATTACATAATTAGATATGTTTATATATATATATATATATAAACTTTATATATATAACCATACTTTTATATGTAAATATGTAGTGATATCTGAAATTAAATAAAATATTCGATAAATACCTTATGCATTATATAACTAATTAAGCTTATAAAAAATTAATTTTACCATAACTATTTTTTAAAAAGAATTCAATAATTATATGATTTTTTTTTAGTGCACTGATGCTTTCATAAAAACCAAAACCATCTTCATTCTTTCAATAATTTAAAGAACTCTTGAATTACGAGGAAGAAGTAAAGTTTTTTTTTAATATTATTTGTTTAAAGAAAGAAAAAAATAATTATTTTTAGACTTATCATGATTGCACCATTATTTAAAGGAAAAAATTTATATATAATTTTTTTTTATGTTTTTACTATAATTTCTTTAATTAAAATATAATTTTTTAATTAAATCATATAATTATTTTATTTTTATTAAAAGGTTTTATATTCATCATATTTTAATTGGATAAATAATAAAAATATAAAAAATTGTAATTAAATTTAATTTTTATTTAAAATAATATACCACTCACTTCAAAAGATAACAAGGAGGATATTTAAAAATGAAAACCAGGCTATCCCCTTTTCCCCATTGAAGGCAGAGTATCCGAGAATGGGAAGACGAAACACGTGAGGCGCACATGATAAACGACCCAACTCAGAATTTGGATCACGTAACTACCCATTTAAAACTTGCGAAACCCAAGTTTATGGGTCCCGACACCGACAAGTTGCGGAATCTTAGCTTCAACTTCAGGAATATCGTCTACCAAGTACTGAAGGAGTGAAGGGTCTACCTACAAACTGATCGTCTCTTGGGGTCTTCGATTTTGCTTCTCAACTCCCAACACACCGAATATGGGTATGGTACTCAGGGTCCTGCCCCTCTTCTATGTCGTCCAATTGGTCTTCTTGTTAATGGGCGTCCATGGGCGATTGCTCTCGATCCCAACAAAACCCGACCCGAATGATGCTGCCGCCACTGCTCGTTGGCTGGTTTCTCTGAATTCCTGGGGGGTCTTAAAGTAACTCCCTTTCTCTCTTCCACTAAGCTCTGGACCCGATTTCCTTTTTTTTTTTTTGCCGCTCCTAACCTGTTTGTTATAGTGCTCACTTTTTCTTATGCTTGACTATTTGTTGGGCCTATAATATCTTTAATGCTGCTTGATGGGCATTATAGTGACATATTATGCAGTAATAATTTGCTAAAGTTTGGTTTATTGGCAAATTGTTATCATATTAACCATGTATCAATTTCTTCAATCTTAAGTGCCGGAATTGAGTGTTTCAGTTTGTGCTTCGTCACAGTGAGATTAGAGCGGGTGGGGGTTGATAAATTGTGAATTTTCTCACCTTCCATTTTGACTCCTATCTCTGCCTTCTTTTTTAAACCGAAGTAGAATCCGTGAGGCATATAGAGCTTCTCCTTCCTGGAAGTCTTGGTTAAGTTAATTGTAGCTTCTTGTTGTGACATGTTACTCATGGAGGATGTGGCTCAAAGATATTTAATTCACCTCTTCAATTAAAAAGTTAATGGCTTATTATTTTACTGATTGATTATGTATATATTACCAATCAAAATGACGTCACATCTTGGGCTAAGTAAGTAAATTGTGGTTAAGAATGAAAGCAATCATCCTGATATTGAAATGTAAATTCATGAAGTTCTGATCATACTTCAGAATCCTTCAACAGTTTCATAGTGAAACCAAAGAAGTTGCATATCCATTCGGAATTTTCCAACTCGAGTTATTGTAATCTGTACTGAGTTCTCTTTCATATATTTATCTTGTTGTGAAACTCATATAATGAAGCTACAGTCTTACTTTCTTTGTTTCTCTGCAGCACTATCTCAAGTGATTTGGGTGGAGCGCCCTTTGGGTAAGGATTTATTATTTTTATCATCAATATTTCCCCATACTACATCACCAGCCTTTTGAATTAAACTATTATTATGCTGAAGGTAAATATCTACTGATATCACATGCTTTTTAAAATTTCACTGGTTAATATCAGATACTGTGAAAAATTGTGATTATTAATTTTGAGGACAAGAACTATTATTATGATACAATATTAATAGTCATTTCAACCTAATAGCTTAAGCTCTTAGGAGACGTCTCAAGGATGGATTTAATATGTATCTCTAACAACTATTTGTCATGTGTTCCATCATAATAGTACTCCAAAATTTCCTCCATTGTCTATTTCCAAAAATAGTTATAATATTGTACTAGATATTTGCAGGAATGTGGTATCGTTTAGTGATGGACTACCTAACAAAGGCAGTGGCATCCCATACTTTTACTTGACAACTCTAGATCCAACAGCAAGAAATGCATTGAAGGATGAAAGAGCTTCATTCACAGTCAGTGAATACCCTCTTGGAACTTGTGGCAGGATAGATCCAGAGAATCCTACTTGTGCCAAAATTACCCTAATTGGAAAGGTACATGAGAAAATGAATGCTATTGAATCTGATTGTACAGCGTGTGTAACCTCTGACCTCAGTCTGAGTTTTTTCGGCTTTTCTTTCTGCAATTTGCACTATGTTGCTAAATTATAGTCTTTGGTCTTCATTCATGTGCATACCAGTTATGAACATCATATTTTGCTGTAGTTTTTATGTATGTATCCTGAGAATTGACACCAAGAAGCTTCTCAACCCTGTTGTCTCAAGCTGTCCCTCTATCCCCTGGCAATAGAGGATTGCCCATGTGGAAGTTAAAATGTGCCATGATAGTGGACATGCTTCCCTTTTTACTTGTATACTATTTTACTCAGTTTCCATTGCATTAATTGTGAGTGTGTAATGTTTCACAAGACCATTAAAATGTTAACATCAGAATAACAAGCCAGGTATAATGTGAAGCATCTTTCAAAACTTGATGCAGCTCTTACCTCATTTCCTGCAAATAGCTGCAATTATTCAAATTCATTAGGTTTGGTGAAGGTACCTTCATGATCAAATCAGGAAAAGTTGTGACAATTCATATATTATGAAATTGGAAGTCTTTAATTTAATATTTTGTTGTTTTTCATTTATTTAGTTAGGTTTCTCCAGAGTCCAAAATACTTTTACCTCTATAACAACTGCCTTCAAAAAAGGGGAAAATTACAGAGTTTGGGATACCTTTGATAAAAATTAGGCTCTTGGAATTTGACATCCCTGCATTTGCATTTCAGCTGAAGTTAGTTGACAAGAAGTCTGAGGAAGCCGAATTTGCTAGAAGTGCCTTGTTTTCCAAGCATTCAGAGATGAAGGGTAATTCCCAAAAGAATTAAGGGATCAGAAGCATATCTTCATTCATTGTTCATGTGACTTGTTGTGATTACCACCTTCTTCTTGCTATACACATTGGTTGCTAAGAAACTGATCCATACTTTCTATAATGTATTAACAGGCTGGCCTAAGGGTCATGACTTTGAAGTCTACAAATTAGAAATTGCAAATATATTTCTAATCGATTGGTTTGGTGGTCCTAAACCTCTCACTGTGGCACAGTACTTACACCCCAAAATGTGAGTATTGGAGCAGGGATTCTATATTTGTAATGGCAATGATATAGCACCTAAATAGAAATTGTTGGGAAAGGAAAATGCTCACTCTTGTACAGCCAAAAGTCTTAAAAATTAATGAAGTGGTGTCATTTCTCAGCTGTTTGATTTTATGTTTGCTGATCCATTGTTCCTTCCCAACTTGGGACTGCCATTACAGGAACAGTATTTCCATCATTCTATGAGGGCTCTTCTCATGGCCGTTCCTATCATGGGCTATCTGTTAATGTGCATACGATGAAGTTAGAGCACTTGTAAATAAGATCTATACTGGTTGTAATTTATCACTATCACACCTCATCTTACTGTCTCGGGTAAAACGGAGACAAGCAAGTCATAGTGACAATGTGCACTGCCGCAACAGCATATATTCTTTGCATATTAATTGGTGTTGGTTGTACCTACGACCTGAATTTTTGCGACTCAGATTCCCTTGATTAAGGGATTCCTTGATTGCTCAATTGAGCAATATGGATAGTTTAGATTTTAAAGTTCTTATATTTTAATCTCAGTTGTTGTTGTTATTGTTGTTGTTTATTAATAAAGTTTGTAGTTAGAAGATTGTTTTCATTTTGTATTCTTTTTTCTTAATAATTTTTAAAAAATGCAATTTAAACCATTCAGAGCCATGTTAACAATCCAAATTGTAATTGAGAAAATCTGAGTTGGAAATTTTGTGTTTTTCAGCTGACCTGAATGTTTATGGTAAATTGTTCAGTTTTTTGGAATTGAAACAATTGAATGTTTCATACACCACAACCCTGTTTTCGCTTGGTGCCAAATGCTGAAAATTATGTCTATAACAGTATTTTGTCTAAATATCTTTTGCACCATAGTTATCCCTCTGACATGGGAAAGCTTTTCAAGCCGCCATACTATTCTAGAGGAAACAATGTAAATGTTGATAACATGTTCCCACCGAAGTCTTATTTGTGTAAATATTTAGAGTAAATGAATGATTTAATTTCTGTTTCTCTTAATTTAATTTTTTAGAGATAAAATATTTTAATTTAGCATTTAAAAATTTTTTCCCAATCAAAAAGGTCCTTCAATGAAATAAATTTTTTCTAATTAATAGATGAAAATCTGTGTAGCCGTTAGTTTTGATATTTTTTGCTAAATAATAGTTATTCAAATAAATTTTACAAAATTAAGTGAGAGTCAAAACGATGACATATTGGAAGAAATTTGTTTAAACAAAACCAATTTAGGAAAAAAATTGTCACTTGAGCAAGTCTAATAAATTAGTGGAAAGACTACTTTGATTGAAGAATACTCTTTTGCATATTAAATTTAAAAACCTTGACTAAACTAAGGGAATAAAAAGTCGTTGGCCAAATAAAAATGAAGAGAAAAGTAATCTTTCAAAAACTAAATCATTATTTTACTCTAATATCTGGTGACTGTGAAGGATGAACTTAAGCATATTATAGATAGAATTATTTAGAGGCCATATGTAAAATTATTAGGAATAAAAACGAAAATAGAAAGAAACAAGATAATTTTATAGATAAAAAATAATTTTTGCACTCTTATTTTAGTAAAATAATAAAAATAATAATAAATATAATTAAATAATAATTATAAAAGTATAAAAGATATTATTCAAAATCCATTTCTTATGATTATACCAAACAAAAAGATATATATATATATATATATATTCGGTGAAAGCACTTAGGACTAACAGTGTCATTAAATTTTTGAAATAAAAGAACTTAATTTTTTCATTTATCAGTGAGTTGTTATATTTACTTAAGAAAACATTCGCTCAAGAATTCAATTTATTTAGAAATATTAAGTGTAATATTTGTTGATCTGTAAATCTTTCAAATTTTGACACAACTTACTAGTCATTCTACTCTAAATGGTTATTTTTATTTTTATTTTTTCAATACATCGTTTCACAGAAATTGTAGAAAAAGATAGTATATTTGGCTGAACTGTTGACTACTGTTTTAAGGTCACTTTATTTTCTGATTTTTTTCTTTTTGGTCAGTGGATTGGACGTCGATTAGTATGGGGCATATAGAAGTGGATAGCTCAATGAAGTTGCACACGCAAGAACCTACCAACATAACTGATAAACAACTAATAATCGTCTCTTCAGTAGTATAGCCTCAAAAATAAATTTTAAAAAACACACCTTCCAATTAGATCAACCGAAAAAAAAAGAAAAGAAAAACCTATTATCAACATAACCAATACAACTAAGTAGTTTGTCTGGGACTTGGTAAAAAGCTAAAAAGAATTTTGAAAAAAAATTGCTCGCAATGTAAAGTTAACTGTTCATAATTTTGGAACAATACAACTTCTGGTAGGATTATATAATATATAGATGTATAGATGATAGGCTTTATAGCAGTATAGCCACAGATTTAAAATAAAAATGAAAAATAGAGGACTAACAGTTTGCAGGAAGCCACACACAATATACTGAAACTTACTTTCACTATGATCATATATTAAGGCTTCAAAACTCATAATCATGATTCATTACTCCCATGTCATGCAGTTTGAGACAAAATCTATTTACATCAGGTATAAATCCTTCCTTATACACTACTATTTTGTCTGAAATATTATAAGACTACTACAACTTTAAAAAAAAATCACTGGCCTGAACAAGTTCCCTTTCAAGAACTTTGAGTATTAATGCTGCTCCAACTCTACCACTAGCATTTTTATTTTCCAAGGAGCTCGATAGTTGTGGAGTGATAGACATGTTCCAACGTTTTAATCCTTACAAGATGCTTAACCTACCGACCCCTCGAGCTTCAAGCTCATTAGTTGGTTCACCTCAGAACCAAATTCATCAGGAAGCTCATTAAATACATCACGGCAAAACCCAGAGATCATTGCAGCCATAGCTTTCTCATAGTCTATTCCCCTCTGTTGAAAGTAGAATAATTGATCTTCACCAATTTTGGAGGTACTAGCTTCATGTTCAATTCTAGCTGTGGGGTTCTTAACCTGCAACGGTTAAGCAAAATTAAAGAATCACGCATAAATCTCTGACTTTCTGTACACAAATTAGACATGGAAGAAAGACCAAATTATTGAAAAGGATCCGTAAGGAAAGGAAACTCAACATAGTATAATGCTTATCAAACATATGCGAGAGATTTATAACTCGTTGGCCTTTTGTAGATAAACTCTTTTAATCAACAACAGGAGACCCTAACTCACTAAAGCTACCTGACGACCAAATTCCTATGCAAAGATTTCTTCAGGAAAAGCTTTTAGCCTCTCTGAAACAAAATAGAACCTCCGACCATTTTTCCCCCAAAGAAAATTCATTTAATCAAAGGTGATTGGAAAACATGCAGATGAGAATCAGGATGCAAACCAAATATTGGATTACTAGAAGATACTAATAATTTACGGTCTTCTTCAAACAAGATCCTCCTGAAAGAGACTACCCGTTCAGATGTATTAAAAGTACAATCATTTCATGCTGTAAAAGAACATCCAGATGCTTCCCGTTTGCTATGATTCATGGAAAAGGATTCCTTTTCTTTTCAGTTGTGTAATGTCTATTGTATTTTATAATCATTACTCACCAAAAAGCAGCACATTTATAAAAGGAATAGACATAAGGATTCTTTTGAATTTAATCTATTTAGTACTTTATCAGATGACTTTGGACCTGTCTAATTCAATTGCAATGGTGTCCTTTTATTTTTTAGATATTAGCTCAGATTCTGGACTTATTGGAGTACTATTTTATCCAATACATTTAGCACTTTTCTAAATAAGCCTTACAAGACGTTTGGTTGGTCGAAAGAAACGAAAAGGTTGAAGGAAAGCACAAAGAAAAAAAAAATCTAATTTATACAATATCTGTTATGCTGTTATTATTATTTAATAATATCTGTCTTTTTTATTATTATTTTTTGGTTGGGGTATGAGGGTCATTTCCATTCACATCTTTATTCTCTTTTTCTTTCCATACCTAACAATTCTGTATACCAAATGGCCTCTCTTAAGTCATTCTTCCTTGACATAGTATTAATTGAAAAAATTTTGCGAATTTTTTCCCCCCTTATGGTTCCTTCGTTCTTTGTTTTTGCTCCCTTCTTTTTATTCTCTATGTAGTTAATCAACACCATTTAAACAGTTTGAGCCAAAAGTATTATACTGATGGTTACTGAAGCATAAACAGAAACAAAGAATTAATTAAAGACAAAAAGTACAACAAGAGCAAAATGTTACCTGTATGTAAGGATAGGTATTGGCTGCTGCTTGATCACCAATGAGCATTGAGTCACATTGGGAGGAATTTCGAGCATTCTCTGCTTTTGACTGAACCTGAACAAGACCTCTATAACAGTTCCTTGAATATCCAACTGATATGCCCTTAGAGATAATCCTACTCTTTGTATTCTTCCCCTTGTGTATCATCTTCGTCCCTGTATCTGCTTGTTGATAATTATTCGTCAAAGCAACTGAATAAAATTCACCCACAGTATCATCTCCCTCCAAAACAACACTTGGATATTTCCAAGTAATTGCTGATCCTGTTTCCACTTGTGTCCAGGATATCTTAGAGCGAGCCCCAGCACAGAGGCCTCGCTTTGTGACGAAATTGTATATCCCCCCATTTCCTTCCTCATTCCCAGCATACCAATTTTGCACAGTGGAGTATTTAATTTCTGCATCTTCAGCACAATACAACTCTACAACAGCAGCATGAAGTTGGTTTCTATCATAAGAAGGTGCAGTACAACCCTCCAAATACTCCACAAAACTCCTATCATCTGCAACTATCAAAGTCCTCTCAAACTGTCCAGTTTCCAACGCGTTTATTCGGAAGTACGTTGAGATCTGCATAGGGCACTTGGTGTCTTTAGGAATATAACAAAATGATCCATCACTAAACACTGCTGAATTCAGAGCTGCATAGTAATTATCCTCGCTAGGCACAACTCTTCCTAAATACTTCCTCACCAAATCGGGATACTCCCTAATAGCCTCAGAGATTGAACAAAAGATAACACCCACCTTCTCCAGTGTCTTCCTATGTGTCGTTGCGATCGATACGCTGTCTAGAACAGCGTCGACAGCAACATTAGCCAAACGATTTTGCTCATTTAAAGGGACACCCAGTTTATCAAAGTATTTGAGAAGTTCGGGGTCGGCCTCGTCAAGGCTTTTCAAAGTGGGTTTCTTCTTGGGCGCAGAATAATAGCATATATCTTGAAAATCAATGGGTAGGTATCTGTTATCAGACCACTTAGGTTCTTTCATCTTCAAGAATTTCTCGAAAGCATTCAACCTAAACTCAAGCATCCAATCGGGTTCCTCTTTTAAGGTAGAAATCAATCGGATTGTCTCTTTCGAGAGCCCTTTCGGAATCGAAAACGAATCGATATCAAAAGTAAAACCGAATTTCTTATCGTAATCGCGATTACGAAGAATTTCCCGGATCTTCTCATCAGAGCTAGTGGTTGAAGTCGAGGACTTACCCGGTGAAGAACTGAGATCGTACCCAACATCAGCTCGAACCTTCAGAAGCCCTACGCTTTGGACTTTGGCCTTCGAACTTGGAAATTTAGGAACTTCGAGCTTCGGGTAGAACACTTTTGGAAGTTTCAGTTCGCAACAAGGTTGCGGAGAGAAGCTTGAGACACCGTTGGCGAGAAGGGAAGCCATGGATGAAGAAGTTCGAAGATGTTGGATTTCTTTGCTCGTGCTGTCGCGTGCTTTTCTAATTTTCGACAACGCAAAAAATTTTAATTTGCCAATTTATCTGGCCACACACCCATTTCTGTCCCGTGTGCCACACGAACCCTGTTTGTAACAGGAGAGAATTACAGTGAAGGATCATTGATTTGCAAAATTATAATAAAGGTCTTGTTATAATTAAATTTTTCAAAATTATAGCCATGTCTTTAACTTTTCGTTAATTTTGCAAACTCCCCAATACAGCGGGTCGGGTTGTCGGTTTCCTAGTATGTTGAGAAAATCCAAGTAAACAAGTTCAATTTAATTCAGTTTGATCTGATCTGAGAAAATTACACAAATTGACACATGGATAAGAGATTCAAACTAATTATTACTTTATAAAACCCTTTTCAAAATCAGATTTAGTGATAAGATTAAAATTCTCTTCTCATTTTACATTTTGATTTGCTTGCACTCTCAACTTTTGTTTTCTATTTCTACTAAAAAAAATACTTAAAAAGAGTCATGCACGTCATTCACGAGTTTGTACCATTTAAGCATTTAATTTAAGGGTTATTTAGTATGCAAAATATTATATATAGAAATAAAAAAATAGATAAAAATTAATTATTATATCTTTATTTAAAAAATAATAATAAAGTATAACTAACAATATTAAATAATAATTATAAGAATATAATATATATTATAAAAAATAAAACCTTTCCTCTTATTGTCAAACAGATTCTAAGAGTTCTCAAGGGCTAACTGGAGCTATTTCATTGTAATTTGATCTTTGGCTTCTTTTTTTTTTTTTTTTTTGAGGCCACAAAACCCTTGGTTTGTTTAGATATTGATAAAGAATAAGAAAAAAAAGACAAATAATTTTTTCCTCTTCTCTTCTCATTTGTTTTTCTCAATCTAAACATTTGTTTAATTTAAATTAAATAAATGTCAAATAAATATTTTATTTATCTTTTTTTTTTCTTTTATTCGTTTCAATCTAAGCATAAATTTAATGCCCTAATCTTTTTGTGTCAAGCAAAGTCCTTTTCATATTAAAAACATAATTTTTCTAAAAACAAGTTGTACAATTTTAAATCTTTTTTTAAAAGTTTGTCTTAAAGACCTAACCTAATATTAATTTTGTCTCATTAAAAAAAATCAATTCTAATGACTTTGACCTAACCTAATTTCATGAAATCTTAAGACAATATAAGGCTGAAGAAGGTAAAACCCCCTTATTGTATGTTGATAGAAAATAATATTAAATATAACTAATATTACTACATGAGATAAATTGTTTTAAAATACAACTAAGTTACTTTAAAAAAAAAAAGATATATTCATTCTTAAACGTAATTATTAAAAAGATAATAAAGATGTTTTCGTATAATACAATGAAACATTTGTGAATTTGTTAATTAATAATTTTGAGAAAATTCATAACATTCTTATAACTTTTAAAATATTTTAAACTTGTAAATTATTATTTTCAATCATACTTCACTAAGTTAAATGGTTTATTTATACTTAAGTAAGGAAATATCTTTATATACCTTTAACTCTTTGAGTTAATAAATAGGTGTATTGAATCATTTGTTTATTGAATATTAAAATATATATATTTAACCCTTTATTTATTAAACATAAAGAAAAACATTTAAATTTTTGTTTATTTAATGAACTAATAAACATGTACTCTACTTTTTAATCATCAATATATGTATTAGATAAACCAACATAATTTTTAAAATTGTAAATTATATAACACATATTGTAAGTCATAAAAAATACTTGTCAGGCCTTCTTTTAAAGTTAGTTTCTTTAGGTGGGATATTGATGATGATTTTGAGAGACCAAGCCATGCTTGTAAAGATATACTAAGTTTTGTGGATAAATATAATGCTGCAATGAAAGCCAATGTAAAAAAAAAAAAAAAAAGTAGGTTTGGTATTAAGGGTTGATGGTTAATAAAAAATAATTTTTTTTTAAATTTTGAAAAATATTTATTATATTATTATAATTATTATTCAATAACATTTATCAATTTTTATTATTTTTTAGTTTAAAAAATCATTTTTTGTCTTATCTATTTTTTTTTTCTTTTCTCTCCATTCCTTTAATCTCTTTTCTTGTATATCAAACATAGTCAAATCATCATGTTAATTGAAGAAATTTTCTCATAACGTAGGTTGGACTACATCCTTGATGGCTTAACTATCTCAATTAATTTGCTTTCCTTTTGAGTGTTTAGCGTCTTTATTCACAAACCAAAAAAAAATGTAATAATAAAATGAAATAGAATTTAAATCCTCTTAATTATATTTTGCTAAATTGATGATATTATTTTTCAAAAAAGATAAATATAAAATATATAAATCTTATTTAAGATATTGAGTCCCATAAATAAATTGAAATAATACAATTTAATGTCATATGATTCAACTTTGATGCGAGGAAAATAAGTTGTTAACTATTATTGAACTGAACAAGTATAGCGCTTGTACATTCCATAAGATTTTTTATATTTTTATCAACTTACTAGAATAGTTATATATATTCACAATTAAAAAAATTTTCATGTTAAAAGTAAGAGAATACTGATTTAAGTATAAGTAAAATAACAAAGGCATTAAACAGCCAAGTGCATGAAACTTGGAATTTCTTGGGCCCATCAAAATTCTCAATCGGGTACTAATGATAGATTATTTAATTATTTGTATTTTATATTTATGAACATATCTGGTTGGCATGATATTAAAAATAATTAATAAACAAATTTTACAAAGATAATGTTAATTTTAGAAAAATAAAAATGTGGGAGCCGTGTTTAAAATATTGAACCCCACGTCCAGTAGAAAAATTGACAATGTGTTTGGAACAACGTTAATCTACTCACGTTTCAGCCCAAACCTTGGTTTGCACAGGAAAAACTCGTTTACAACATGTTTGGATCTGCATTCATCATGTTGCACCATGGTTCTGAGACGTCCAGAAAGTCGCGTAGGGTTGAAGCGACTCATACTCACTTTCTGCTAATGTGAATGTATTGCATTGAAGCTGCATTAACATTTCCAATGCCCAATGTCCTTTATACTTAAGGTTCAAATTAGTTCGATAATTGTGAACACCGTATTTTGTCCGTGTAAGCTCAAAAAATAATAATAAAAATAAATTATAAAAAATATATGAAAATAACAAAATATAAAATAGAAAGTTTGAAAAAGAAAAGAAGTTAGAAAAAGAAAGAAAACATATAGAAAAAAATTTAAAGGGTAAATTCGAAAGCAAGATAAAAAAAAGTAAAAAAAAAAAAAGAATCAAGAATATTTCACTTGTTGAGCCTAAACTGAAGAGGGAGGCCCAAGAAACTCCTAACATCCTTAAAACAACATCAACCAAAATTAAAAAAATGATAAAAAAATGAAAATCAAAGTTAAATTAAAATTAAAAATAAAAAAGACAAAAAAAAGAAAAAAAAAAAAGGAGAAGAGAATAGGGGAAAAGAGGAAGAAAAAGCCTAATCTAAATCAAACCATCGGGCCCAAACAAAAAATATCATAGCCCAAACAGAAAAAACCCATCAGCAACTCGCCTAGCATCCACTTTGATCAAACCCTACTCGGTGGTCCTCTTGGTCCCCCCTCCATTCTGTCCTCTGGCAGAGACAAACACAAAAATGAACAGACGCAGAGAAAGATGGAGGCACAAAAAGAAATGAGGCTTTTGGGGAGAAGAGGGACGCAAGACTGGCAGAGAAAAGGGGGGAATTCTCCTTTTTGGAGAAAAAAGAGGAGAGACAGAATGGAAGCGAGGGAATTTTTCAGATTGAAGAAAATCGAGAGGCGAAGGAGACTGAGTGGCTCGTCGCACAACCCTCAAAATAAAATTAAGTTGAACTAAATATGTAGCTAATGGCACAACCTAGGTCATCTCCCTTGGAATTGGAGTTCAATGTTTAATTGAGTTTTTCAAATATAAAAAAAAACTCTAAAAATTCCTAAATTAGGGGGGGTTTTGATTTACTTAAACTATTTAAAATAAAATTGAATTAAAATTCTTAATTGCTATCTAATTATATGAATTATGGTTGAAAATAGGCTTGTGACTAGCTTTGGAATCGTTCCTTGGTATCCACTATCCTTATCCTAATCTAATTGTAATTGATTATGGCCTAAGAGTTCCTAATTGTGTTCATAACAAATTATCTTGGGTTACCACTCAATATTCAAGAGATTAATGATCTAATGTTAAATTGAAACCTCAATCCCGCATTAAATTATTAAATCTTATCTTTAAGATCAATGAACACCCAATTTGATTGATTAACTGATTAATTAGCCTCTGAATCATCATCCTAAATGTTTAATTAACCAACTAAACATTAAGGAATCCTCAAATTAAACATTCAAACACATAATCTCACTCATGTATTTTATCGAATACCTTCGAAGCACACATGGCAAATTAGATAATAAAAAAAAATTAATGTCCAATCAGATCAATTAATTAACAAAAAGGTTCCCTAATTAGTGTCTAACTAGCCACTAATTACAATTACACAAATTCCCCATCAAATACAACTTAACCAAGAAAATATATGAAAGAGAAAAAAGTGTAGGAAAATAAAGAAATCCTTAGCCAAAATTCTGAGTTCTTCTCCATGGATTCAAGCTTCTCCAAGGCTTCCTCCTAGCTAGCCACAGATGGAGATCAAAGCTTCATTGAATGGTGGAGATGGATGGAAGATGGAATGGAGGTGATGGATGAATGGGTGGACGAATGGGGTGGAGTCGATGATTGGAATCTCCTCACGGAATGGACGAATGAATGAATATATATAGACGAGGGTTTCCGAAAATATAGAGGCGTGAATGAAGTGGATTCTGGATGATTGAAATATGCTCCCTTCCTCATTAAAAGTCACGTGCCCAGCTGCTGTTCATTTTGTTTTCACATTATTTCCTTTTCTCCCATGCAGCTCCTACTCTCCCTCGTCTCCTCTGCTCAGTTCAGCGTTGTTCTTCTAGGTGATATGCTCAGCTTTTTCATCTTTACGTGGTTTTTTTTTTTCAGCTTCTGCATGCGTATCATTAGCTCGTGCTACTATTCCACATAAAACCCATAGCTTCTTCCCTACTCAGCTGCTTCTCTCTCGTGCTGCCTTTGGCCTAGTAATGATCACACGTTCCCTCATGCAGCTACTGTGCTAGAACTCGTTGCTTTAATTCTTTCCTCCATGTATTCTGCATGCTTCTTACATGTTGCTTCCTCTGTTCAACCACGTGTTGCTTCTACGAGAGCTCCTTCATCCATTTGCTCAAGTTTCTCCTCTTCATTCTTCACGTTATTTCTTTACTCGAGCTCAAGCCTTCTTTTCATGTGAACCTGTAGCTCTCTTCCTTTGTGTTTATGTTTCTGCTTATGGCTTCTGCGTTTCTCATGCTTGCTACTATTCAAACGAGCTGCTGTTCTGCCCACGTTGAGCTTCCTTCTCTTTGATTCATCCACTCCATTCTCGACCTCACTTCCACGTTATTTCTTTCGAATCATGCAGCTCTTCGTGTTTTTTTTCTTCTTTGTTCCAGCCACGTCTCTTCCTTACCTTTACAAGCCCACAAGCTGCTTCATATTTTTCTAGTTAATCTCCAGCTTAAAGCTTCTGTTGGAGCGAGCTTCTTCACGTGGTTTCTTCTCCATTCTACCTCTATGTGATTTCCATGTCAGAATCTCACGCATATATCTTCCTTTGTTCAAACTATCACGCCAGGCCTTCCTTCTCCTCTATTTCAGCTATATTCAACTCATGCAACCCGTAAGTGCTTCATGCAATGAGAGCTTCTTCTTTTGTAGCTTCTCTTTTCAATGTAGAACCCAACTCAAGCCTCTCTTTCCTTCTTCCCTCCAACTCAAATTTTTATTCAAACATCATTTGTTCATTGAAAATTTGTACAATAAATAAGAAAAATTCAAGAGGAAAATTCACAAAAATCTTTTAAAGAAATTTATGCATTAAAATTCTACAATTTTGCAAATAAATTCCTAAAATATAGAAATGGCTTCTAAAATAAAATCTTATCTAATTAAAGTCTTAAATCCATATTTCATTATTAAAATGCCTATGTTTAGGAGAATAAAATAGATAGAAATATGTGTTTATCAAAGACTAAGGGAGGAAAGGATTTTTTTTTCGGAGAAAAGAAAGGTGCGAGAGAGAACAAGGGGGAGGAAGCAAACAGAAACAAGGGAGTGTGCGAGAGAAGTGGCTTCTAAGATAGAGGAGGGCGAAGGAGAGAGACGGAGGATCAACGGTGAAAGGAGATTGGGGATTTTCGGATTGAAGGGGAAATCGAGAGAAGGAGACTAAGTGTGAGAGGGAAGAACAGAGAGAAGAGATTGAGAAAGAGAAAAATGAGAGTATGAGGAAGAGAGAATAGAGTGGGTCTACAAGAGAGGGAGAGAGAGAACGAGGAGAAATGACAATCTGCACCCATTCGAGCCGAGGAGAAGGGAGCCTGAAGAAGAAGGTGCCTTTGCGAGGGATCCTCCATCAGATATCAGATGCTCTCTTACATCGAGACTCCCAGAACATCGAAGAAGCCCCTTTCATGCTGTATTCTCAAGATCGAAGAAGGTTGTTCCCTTTGAGTTTTTGGGCTCTATTTTCTGCGGGAGGTACATTTCTCTGATTTTTCATCTTTATCTTTTTGTTCTCATAGTCATCTCCTCTGAGGGATTGGATTGTTGCTGCGTGATATTTGATTTTAACTTTCACAATCCATATTATCTCTACTGGTTGTTTTGTTCATAGGGGTACTTAGTTTTTTTAATTGTTGCACTTCAATAATGTGCATCAACTCTGTTCTTGCTTAAAGGGTACAGGATGTATTGCTGATTGTTGAGTTGAGATAAAGAATAAGGGGGGTTTATAGCTTGGCCATTTTGAATGCTTCTGAACTGTGTTCTCAATGTGTAAAGTTGCTCCTTTTGGTTTTATGGCTTTTGATAGATCAAGAGTATTAGTTGAGATTTTGGTTTCGATTGGTTAGCTTGAATGGGTGAATGATTTTCTGTTTGTTAGTAATGTTTCAAATATATTTTCTGTGAACTTCTCTCCAGATGAATATGGGTTCAATAGTTGATCTAGACTCCTGTTTGATATGAACATACTGGATGTTCGTTGTGATTATAGGTTTAAGTCCTTGCTTGGTATGTATCCTAACTCAGAATTGATTATGGGCTCTGTTTCCTACTTAGTATGCGAGTGTTGACTTAATAAGCCCGAAGTGATGCATTGCCCACTATTCCATCATTTTCATCCTTGGCATGTAATGTAGCTTTGTGTAAAATCCCAATTGTCATCTCATTGTTGTTTAGCCTTGATTATTAGCTTGGTATAAGTCTTGGATTTTTCTTGCATTGGTCGTTGTCTCATGGGAATTTTCTGATGTGATTAGCCTCAATTTTTTTAAATAGAATCTTAAAGGGGTTCCAAATTTGCTATTGTCCCACTGCTTTTGGTTTTATGCGAAATGCTTGATGATGCTATCCCCTTTTGGGGGTTTCTAATATGTTCTTAGCCTTGGCTTTATGGTTCCATTTTACGCTAAAAGTTTGTTGCAGCCCCTTTTGAGTTTAACAGAGCTTTAGCCCCCAGATTGTATGTTAATAACCATGCCTATATTTCAAAATTGAATATGATTCCTTTGGATTGCTTACTACATAGATGGAGCTCATTCATATTGATTTTGGCATGTATTGAGGCATTTGATGTTTGATCGTTTATAGAAAATTTATCATGGCAATTAATATGTTTTTTTTTTGTTTCTGTTGTGTGTGAAGTCCTTGGGAATTGGTGGAATAAAAAGAAAAGGAAGCTGTATAGAGAAGCAACATATGGAACTTGCTAGAAAACACGGGGATCACTTATCAGTTTAATCAATACGATGGGAAGATGACATGTGATTCGGGGTTCTTATGTTTTCTCCTTCCTTTTGTGTGTTGTGATATTGTTTCCTTTTGGTAGAATATCTTGCTCTCGTGTATATTTCAATTTTATCTTTATTCTAACTTCATTTTTTTAATAGTTTAGTTTTAATTTTAGTTTTATTTTTATCATTTATTTTTATTTCTTAGAATAGCCGTGTGGGATTTTTTGCCCCCTTAGGCACATAGGAGCAAGCCTTTAGGTCATGTGTGGCAACAAAGCCTCATTGGTACCTATTTGGGTCTCAAATTCATATTTTAACAAATTTTGGATTTCAATTGTCAAAGTTAAATTGGTTTTCTTTAAAAAAAAGATTTTCAAAAAAAAGAGAACAACAAAAAAAAGACAAAACCAAACAAAAAAATAAAAAATAAGTAAGAATTGAACTTTTTGAGACTTATGAACTTTGCTCAAAGTTTCTTTTAATAAAAATATATTTCATAAAAAAACAAAAAAGACATAGAAAGTGAAAAATGAAAAAAATGATAAGGAAAAATTAATTAAATTCTTTTTGTAAACTTTAGAGCTTTTCTCCAACTTTCATTCAATAAAATTAGAAATTAATGCTTTACAAAAATTGAAAAAAAGGTGTTTCAAGACAAGAAAAAAAATCAATAAAACAAAATTAGAAATAAAAAAGAGAAGATGATAAAGAAAATGAGATTATTTCAGTTTTCACAAATTAAGACATACAAATCAATCTCAAACTTGTTTTCTTTGTAAAAGTTTAAAATAATTTTTATTTTCTTTTTCTCTTCTAAAAAAATATAATAATAATAATAAAACAAAAAAGAACAAAACAAAACAAAAAATAAAAAATATACGAAAAAAAAAAACACAAACAAAACAAAGATAAAAACAAAAAGAAGAAGAAAAAAACAAAATAGAACACAAAATAAAAATTAACCCAAAAAAAGAAACAAATAGAAAAATAAAAAAACAACAACAACAAAACCAAAAAATACCAAAAAGAAATAAAAATAGAAAAAAAAACAGAAAAAAAAATAATAACAAAAACAAAAAACAAAAAGAAAGAATAAAACAAAAAAAGACAAAAAAAAACAAAAAAACAAAAAGGGTAATAAAAAATAAAAACAAAAAATGAAATGAAAATGAATGAAAAGCAAAAAAAAATGATAAGAGAGAGAGAGAGAGAAAAAAAAAACTGAAAATGCAAATAAAATAAATAAAAATTTCGTTTAGCAAATTAAAACACATCAACCAATTTCAAAACTCTTTTTATTTGTTAAAGGAAAAAGTAATTTATTTTCTTTGTTTTTTTGAGAAAAAAAATACCCAAACAACAAAATTAAATATAAAAAAAATTTAAAAATAAAGAACATACAAAAATAATAATAATAACAAGAAAGAACAAGGAAAAAAGGCAAAAACAAAACATAAAACAAAGAAAAAAAAAACACCAACTAACCAATACAGTTCCTTATTCGAACTATGTAGACTTTGATCCCTCCTGGAGGGTACGTAGGCCCTACGCTCTCATCTTAGATCAAGTCCACCCTTGTAAATAAATATTTTCTTCTAATTTTATTTCTTTAATTTCTCTTCATCTTATTTTACTTTTAATTTTATTCCTTTCTTATTTATTTTACTCTTTGAGTTTCTTTCTATTTTATTCTTAATTTTCTTTCTTTTAATTTTATTTCCTTAAATTTTTTCTTCTGTTTTACATGTGATTTATTAAAGAGAATTAGAATAAAATAAATGCCATATTAATTTTGCACAACTGACTTATGGTAACCGTTCTTAGTGACGGGTGTAGTGGGGTGCTTAACATCTTCCCTACTCACAACCGACTCACGAATCCAAATTTGGTTCGTAGACCATTTTTCAAATTAAAAAAAAAAGCATTTCCAAAGTTTTGCTTTTTCAAAAATTAAAATTTTGGTGGCGACTCCTAAACTCTATTAATTTTTACATTTGATTTTGATTTAGCGCCATGCGGTCACATTTTTGGGTGTGACAGTATGAGTAAAAACAATGCCAGGACATGCCTGGACTCGATCCAGATATTGCTTCTCATGAGATTCCTTTATTCTTAAATGTCGAGCCGAAGAAGCAAAAATTGAGAAGGATGAGCCCCACATGTCTTTAAAAATAAAAGAAGAGGTTATGAAACAATTAGAGGCAGAATTCCTCCAAGTGTCCACGTACCCTCAATGGGTAGCAAACATTGTACTAGTCCCGAAAAAAGATGGAAGGGTTCGCATGTGTGTTGATTATAAGGATTTGAACAAGGCAAGCCCGAAAGATGATTTCTCGTTGCCTCATATTGATGTTGTAGTTGACAATATGACACGAGCCCACCGGTATTCTTTCATGGACGGTTACTCAGGGTATAATCAAATCCCTATGCATAAAGACCATAAAGAGAAAACTACATTTATCACACCATGGGGAACATATTGTTACAAAGTAATGCCATTTGGATTAAAGAATGCATGAGCAACTTATCAACGGGCTATGATGGCACTCTTTCATGATATGATGCACAAGAAGGTTGAAGTGTATGTGGATAATATGGTGGCTAAATATGGAGAAGGGGAGAGCCACGTGGCAGTTTTGAGAAGATTATTTGAAAAGTTGCGTGAATACAAACTTCGCTTAAACCCTAACAAGTGCATCTTTGGGGTTTTAATTGAAAAATTGTTGGGCTTCATGGTGAGTCAGAGGGGAATAGAGGTGGATCCCGACAAAGTAAAAGCAATTCAGGAAATGCCATCTCCCCAAACAAAAAAGGAGGTGTGAAGTTTTTTGGATCAGCTAAATTACATAGTGAGATTCATTACCAACTTAACTGCAACCTGTGAGCCGATTTTTAAATTGTTAAAAGAGAACTATATTGGAGGATGGGATGGTAACTGTCAACAATCTTTTGACAAAATTAAAGATTATCTATTAAATCTCCTAATTCTGGTTCCACCCACACAAGGATAACCTTTGATCCTTTACTTGACCATCTTGCCGAGATTGATGGGGGCGGTATTGGGACAACATGATGCCTCCAGAAAGAAGGAGCAAGCAATTTATTACTTGAGTAAGAAATTTAATGAATGTGAAGCCCACTACCCATTGATTGAGAAGACTTGCTGCTGGTTAGCGTTGACCACTAGACGTTTGCCACAGTACATGCTTTATTTTACCACTTGGTTAATCTCTCGAATGGATCCTATCAAATATATTTTTGAAAGTCCACACATTTCTGGGAGAGTCTCGAAGTGGCAAGTGATTCTATCCGAGTATGATGTCAAGTATATGACGCAAAAGTCTGTAAAAGGTAGTGTCATAGCGGATCACTTGGCTAAAAATCCTTTGGATGAGTACCAACAATTGGATTTCCATTTCCCTGACGAGGACATATTGGCTATAGAGGGTGATGAAGATGAGGGAAGTGATAATGATGGATAATAAAAGATGTATTTTGATAGAGCTGCAAACATGTATGGCTATGGTATTGGAGCAGTAATTATGTCCCCTGAAGGAAAACAATTCCCAGTGGCCATTAAATTGGAGTTTGAATGCACCAATAACATAGCTGAATATGAAGCTTGCATCAATGGGCTAAATGTTGCTGTAACTCTGGGTATAAAAAGTCTCGAGGTCTTTGGTAACTCAGCTCTTATAATTCATCAAGTAACTGGAGAATGACAAATTAAAGATTCAAAACTGATTCCATATCAAAAATTTCTGGCTCAATTAATCAAGCAATTTGAAGAAATCAATTTTCATCATGTCACTCGAGACAAGAACCAATTTGCAGATGTTTTAGCCACCTTAACAGTAATGATCCGACTCGACTATGGAGTCTAAGTCTAGCTGCTCCGAATGGAAGCCAAAGATTTACCGACATATTGCTTAAACATAGAAGAAGAGCATGACGGGCGACCTTGGTATTATGACATTAAAACTTATATGACAAGTATGGAATATCCAGTTGAGGCCACTAAAAGTGATAAAAAGGCTATCCAACGTCTAGCTATGAACTTCTTCATCAGCAATGGGATCTTGTATAAGAAAAGTCACAATGGAACACTGTTACGGTGTGTGGATGCGAGGGAGGCCCAAAAGATAGTCACGGAAGTGCATGAAGGAATATGTGGTACACATACAAACGGTCTCATGTTGGCCAAACAGATCTGGATATTTTTGGTTAATAATGGAGAATGATTGCATTGATTATGTTCGAAAGTGTCACAAATGCCAAATATACTCAGAAAAGATCAATGCACCACCAGTTTCATTACACAATCAGGTGGCACATTGGTCATTCTCTATTGGGGCATTGATGTAATAGGCCCAATTAATCCCAAGGTTTCAAATGGATATCGTTTCATTTTGGTTGCTATTGATTATTTCACTAAGTGGATAGAAGCTAATTCCTCAAAATGAACATCATTTGTCATTATAGGATACCTAAAAAGATCATTACAGATAATGCTGTCAACCTAAATAGAACAAAAATCTCCAAACTCTGTGAATAGTTTAAGATCAAGTATCATAATTCAGCGCCGTATCAACCACAGATGAATGGGGCAGTGGAGGCGGCAAATAAAAACATAAAGAAGATCATTGCTAAAATGATAATCACTTACAAAGATTGGCACAATATGCTTCCGTATGTATTGCACGGTTATCACACGACTGTGCGTACATCAATTGGGGCAACTCCGTACTCTCTGGTTTATGGAATGGAAGCTGTCATACCAATTGAGGTTAAAATTCCGTCCTTATAGGTATTAATTGAATCTAATTTAGATGAAAGTAATTGGATGAGAGCTCGGTATGAGCAGTTGAATATGATTGATGGGTGAAGACTCACCGCCATATGCCATGGGCAGTTGTATCAAAAGAGAGTGGCACGAGCTTTCGACAAAAAGCTTCGTCCTAGAGAGTTCAAAATTGGTGAACTAGTTCTTAAAAGAATATTACCAAATCAGAATGATGCTCGGGGCAAATGGGCTCCTACCTACGAAGGGCCTTACATTGTAAAGCACGCCTTCTCAGGAGGGGCATTAGTTTTGATGGACATGAACGGTCATGAATTGACTAAACTGTTCAATTCAGATGCAGTAAAAAAATATTTTGCATAAAAAGGAAAAGCTCGCTAGGCTGAAAACCCAAATGGGTGGCTTAAGCAAAAGTTAAAGCACGATGAAAGCTCGCTAGGCTGAAAACCCGAAAGGGTGGCCTAGACAAAAATTATAGCAAAAAAAAAAAAGAAGAAAAAGAAAAGAAGGGGAGAAAGGAAAAGAAAAGTCCGCTAGGTAATATAAGAAAATGCCTAGGCAAAAGTTAGGGCAAAATCTGAAGTTCAAAATTAGGTAGAAGTATGGGAGCAGCGAGTATTAAATTAGATTCCACAAAATGCATATCTCGTATAACGCAAATGATCACCTTGTGGGGGCGGGCAAGGACAATTGTAGAGGGCATTCTCCGATAGAACTTTTTAGTTCTAATCATTTCATTTTTTCTTGTGTTCCAAATTACCTATTGCCTTAACTCTTATATGCTTCATAAAAATTTTTGTTGGAGATTATTCTTCTAATAATTTCTCATCTATTTTAGTTACAATTCATTGATTCATTCATATTGTAACCACTTGCATTCATGCTTTATATGAATAAATTAATAACTAAGGAATGACATTCGTCAAAGCAAATACCTGGCATGCTAGCGTTGATATGCTCTTTGGACCAATTGTCTTAATCATTGCTGGAGGGATAGACTGGACCAAAATATTAAACGTCGTCCATTAAAATGCCATATTCTCTCAACTTTACCCTCAAGACATTCATGAGTGACATATGTGGGGACTTTCATTCCCAAAAGAGCAAACGAAAAAGACGACTGTGGTTTCCAAGATAACGTACAAAGATCTCTGTTGGTGGAGCATCAAGAATTCCCAATTGGATGTAAGCTGCAGTACCAAGGGTCTGGTTAAATGGGTAGCACTTCGAGGGGACAATATACCTTGCTTCTACAGTTAGTCAATTAAGGAGGAAAAAGGGAAGAAAAAAAGAGAGAAAAAGAACAATAATGAAACCAACGAATAATAATTCATAAGTTGCCATGCACACCTTCATACTAGGGTAAGTAAATATTAAATAGAGCATCCCACATGTTTTTCAAGAAGCAGAAATCACATCAGGGGCAACATCCACATGTCTCATGTTTTCGGCTCACAAGATTACATTCACCGAATCCATTGGTTGCGTTTCTCATAAGGCTCTGCTCATATATCATGCATTTCGCATATGCACATGCATTACTCAAACATTGGGCCAAGCATTCAAAGTCCTATACAGAATAAGTACCTTTAAGTCCTACCCAGAATAGGCACCTTAAGTTCTACGCAGAATAGGCACCCAAAGTCTTGCATAGAACAGGCACCCAAAGTCCTACGCAAAATAGGTACCCAAAGTCCTGCACGGAATAGGCACCTTTAAGTCTTGCATACAACAGGCACAAATAAAAGCCCTGCCAGAACAAGCATCAAAGTCCTACACAGATCAGACACTCAAACATCTTGTATAAATTGAGCATATGTTCAAAAATCTTGTACTTGTAAGCATCTTTTATCAAGTTTTAGCACCTCCAGATAAATTAATTCTCATTAATCTATTAGCTCCCCAAACAAAATATATGTTTCCATCTTTACTTATTCTTAAGCTAAGGATATCAAAAATTGCATTTTCATCTCTTTGCTTTAAGAACAAGTAAAGAGGGACAACCTGTAAACACCATATTTTATTTGGGTCGCTCTTACCTTTTCTTTATTGTTTAATTGATAAAAGGCAGTTAAATCAGTCTAAACAAAATACATGTTCTTATCTTTACTTATTTCTTATGCAAAAAATATTAAAAATTATATTTTTAATTTCTTTATTTAAGAAACAAGGAAAGAGGGGCAACTGTGAACACCGTATTTTGTCTAAGCATGCTCCAAGAATCATGATAAAAATTAAACTAATAAAAAAAATAAAAAACAAAAAAGAGGAAAGACAAAAATGAAATAGGTCATTTTAGCCCAACAAACTCAAAAAAGAATCAAAAGGAAAAGAACCCAAAAATAAAAATAAAATAAGATAAAAGCCCTTTAATCTAAAATTATAACAAAAAGAGAATCAAAGAGGGAGTAACAGAAAAAAAGGGGGAAATAAAAATAAAAAAGGGACAAAAAAAGAATATAAAAAAAGAAAGAAAGTAAAACCCACAAAGAAAGAGAGAGAAAAGACTAAAAGCAAGAAAATAATAAAAACAAAAAACAGAGAGATAAAAGGCAAAAAAAATCATTAAAAGGGTACTAAAAAAAAAGAAATAAAAGAAATAAAAATATATATATTAAAGAAAAAAAGGAGGAAGCCCAAGGAAAGAGCCCAACATCTTTAAGATTAAACCAATTTTTTTTTTAGCATCAAGCTTCGGGCCAATTCTCCTAAATTTCATTGGCCCTATGCAAGAAAAGAAGAGAACGAGAAAATAACAAAGCCCAACATCTAAATATCAAAGACCCAAGTATTAAAAAATAGGCTAAAAGAAAAGATTTAAAAAAAATGAAAGGCCATTCCTTCAATCCCGTAGCCTTGCAAACTCTCCTTGAAGCCCAATAACTCGTCAGCCATTTTCATTCCACTCAAAACCCGCCTTCAGAAAAACCCTACCCATTACACGCATGGTCCCCCCTCTGCTCTGGCTTTCCCTCATGCGGCCATCTCCAGACGCAACACGATGCAATAGTATAAGAAGGAGGACGAGTGTTAGCGCTGGAATTAGTGGAGCAGAGAGGTACAGAGATAGGGGACCATGCGGGACTGTCTATAAAAGTGAGGAGAGAAAGAGTTTGTAAGGGGGGATTTTTTTTTTGGTTTGGAGGGATTCAGCATATTAGAAAGGCTGGGTAAGTGCCACGAAAGGTTTTAAGGGGTGGCTGGAGAGGAATCTGAGAATCAGAGAGAGGGAACGAAGATTAGTTTTTTCAGGAGGAAGAAAACGGAGAAAGCAAGAGAGAAGCGCAGAGGAGTAAACTCAACTACTGAGGTTCCTTAGAGGTAATCCTTTCTTAATTTCTCCCCTGAGCATTGGCCCTTCTCAGTAAGTTGTTGATATGTCCTATTATATAATCTGATTTCATAAAAACTAGAATGAAATATAGGTGGGCTCAGTTCAATGGGTTCTGATTATTGACAGAATTTTTATCTGATTATCTGCTTTACTTTGATAACCCATGGAGGACTTTAGATTACTAGATGTATTATAAATCCAGTTAAGTTCAAGGGAGTTTTAGAGCATGTTTCGGTTAGACTTGGTTATGGGTCCATCATAGGAATAAGGAACGCTGCTCTTTGATTCAATTTGGTTGTTGTCTTCTGTTCTTAAATTGTTTTGATCTTAATCCCCAATTTATGTTTATGCAAAGATTCGGTATAAGACATTCCCACTATCTCATGGTTTTCAGCCTTGACATGTAGCGTGGATTTTGTGAGAAATATTAGTTGCTATCCCATTGTTGTTTAGCCTTGATTATTAACTTGGTATTAGTCTTGGATTTGTCTTGCATTGGTCGTTGTCTCATGGGAATTTTCTGATGTGATTAGCCTCAATTTTTTTTAATAGAATCTTAAAGGGGTTCCAAATTTGCTGCTGTCCCACTGCTTTTGGTTTTGTGCGAAATGCTTGATGATGCTATCCCTTTTGGGGGTCTCTAATATGTTCTTAGCCCTGGCTTTATGGTTCCATTTTATGCTAAAAGTTTGTTGCAACCCCTTTTGAGTTTAACAGAGCTTTAGCCCCCAGATTGTATGTTAATAACCATGCCTACATTTCAAAATCGAATATGATTCCTGTGGATTACTTACTGCATAGATGAAGCTCATTCATATTGATTTTGGCACATATTGAGGCGTTTGATGTTTGATCATTTATAGAAAAATTTGTCATCATAGCAACTAATATGCCTTTCTGTTTCTGTATGTATGAGGCCTACAAATCGGTGAAGCAAGGAGAGGGAAGTTGCACAAGGGGCTTACATATTGGCAAGACAAGATACTTCATTTTAATTTGGACACCTTGAGTAAGATGTAATATTATGTCATTGGAATATTACAATTCTTAGATGCACACAAACACAAAAAAAAAAAAATGCTGCAAGCTTGTAGATATTTATGGTCCAATTTTATTTTATTTTTGTCCTTTTTTTTAGAGTTGACGTGTGAGGTCTTGTATCTCCTCAGGCGTATAGAGGTCATTCAAGGCTGTGTGTGACAATAAGTCCCCTCAGTCATCTGATTAGATCATTAAATGTTTTGTATAAATTTTAGGATTCAACAATTAACATATCAAAAATATAAAAAAGAGAGTAAATTTAAAAAAAAAAGGAGTTTCAGAACAAAATAAGTAGTTTTTTTTTTTAGAAAGCAAGGTGTGCTTCTTTTCAAAAAAAAAGAGAGAGTTCAAATGCTAATTAAAATATATAATTGTCAAAAAATCAAATAAACTTTCTGTTTTCAAAAAAAAAGAAAAAAAATCAAAATGACTAATTTCCTTAGAATTATAAATTTTTCTTAGATTCTCTCTTGGACAAAAATTGGAGATTAAAATGTGCTTCATGAAAAAGAAAGGAAATAAAAAAACATAAAACAAAAATGAAAATATCATTCCTAAAAAGATATAAAATAAATGAAGTAGAAAAACAAAAAGACAAAAAATATGCAAATCAATTACTAAAAAAGTTTAAAAGACTAAAAAACCAAAGATTAAGAAAAAATTAAATGAAATATATATTAAAAAAATAAAATCAAACTAAAAAATAGAAAAAAAATAAACAATAAAAAAATCAAAATCTAATTAAAACCAAAATTTCATTTAAAAAAGAAGGAGAAAAATCAATCAAAAATCAAAATACAAGAAAAATAAAACAAAACAAATCAATAAATCAGTAAATCAAATAAAAAAATTTAAAAAGAAAATAAAAAATGAAAATCTTTTTTTAATTTCATAAAAAAAATAAACAAAAACAAAAAAAAAGAAAAAACAAAACAAAACCAAAATAGACATAGAAAGAGAAAAATAAAAAAAACAAAAGATGATGAAAAAGGGGAAAACACTGAAAATGCAAAAAGAAAGTAAAAATTAAATTTATTTTTAGCAAATAAAAAAATATCAACTAATTTCAAAATTATTTTATTTGTTAAAGGAAAAAGTAATTTTTATTTTCTTTGTCTTTTCCAAAAAAAAGTAAAAGCAAAAATAAAAACAATAAACAAAACAAAAAAAACAAAAAAAAAACAAGAACAAGGAAAAAAGACAAAAACAAAACATAAAACAAAAGAAAAAAAAACCAAACAAGCAAATACAATCTTTATTCGAATTACGTGAACTTTAATCCCTTCTGGAGGGTACGTAGGTCCTAGACTTTTATTCTAGGTCAAGTCCGCCATTGTAAATAAATATTTTCTTCTAATTTTATTTCTTTAATTTCTTTTCATCTTATTTTACTTTTAATTTTATTCCTTTCTTATTTATTTTACTCTTTGAGTTTCTTTTTGCTTTATTCTTAATTTTCTTTCTTTTAATTTTATTTCCTTAAAATTTTCCTTCCATTTTACATGTGATTTATCAGGAAAAATTAAAATAAAATAGAGGCCATATTAATTTTGTACAACTGACTTAGGGTAACCGTTCTTAGTAATGGGTGTAGTGGGGTGCCTAGCACCTTCCCCACTCACAACTGATTCCTGAATCCAAATCTGATTCGTAGACCATTTTTCAAATTAGAAAAAAGCTTTTCCAAAGTTTTACTTTTTCAAAAATTAAAATTTTGGTGGCGACTCCTGAACCCTATTAATTTTTATATTTGATTTTAATTTAGCACCATGTAGTTGTATTTTTGGGTGTAATAATGATGCAGTAAATACAACGTTCATTCATCTTGTAGTCCTTCATTTGTGTTCAGATCTCATCTCTGCCAACCTCGTTGCATGAGAATCTGCTACTCTGTTTGACTATACTTTGCGGATACATTGCAGAGGTAAACATTTCGGACGTCCCAGGTCAAAGTTTCAGGCTTGCTCTTTCATCTTCTTCCTCTGATTTGTTTTAGGTAACATCTTCTTCCTGTTATCTATTTCAGGTAACATCCATTTTTCTCAAACTTTACCAGCTCTTTTAACATGCAGCACGCCTTAGCTTTACCCAAAGCTACCACTTCTCTCATGCTTTTCACCAATTCGTCTACTACATGTTGTTTTCTTTTCCTCTCTTTATAAACATCATTGAAGCATATTCATATTGCCCCTCTTTTCATGCATGACTACTGATGTTGTAGAGCTAATTTAAGATACTAGTTATACTTGAAGACAAAGAAAGGAAACCCATATAAAATCTTTTTAACCATGGAGAAAAAATTTAAAAAAAAAGACAACGAAAAGTTGGGCCCGATTATTTTGAAAATTGAAAACAAGGAGAATTATTTGGAGATTTTTTTGTGGGAGCAGAAAGCCATTTCGTAATAATTTTGTGTTTGACATTGCAATGTGGCTTATATATGTTATAGATGAAGCAAATTACACAATTTATATGATTTTATGAAGCAAATGATGTTATAAATCTTTCAAAAAATAACATAATTCTTTTTCATTTATACAATTTATATGATTATCTTTTTTTTTGGTATATCGAATAGTCTTTTAATTTTCTTTTCATTAGTCTTCCTCATATAATATATAGTATAATATTAAAAAAACTCAATGTAGACATCAATTTCTAATTGTTTATTTAATTTCATTTTTATTAATCATTTATAAATCTTTAAAAAAATAGCATAATTCCATTTTCATTTATATAATTTACATGATTATCTTTTTGAATTTTTTTATATATAGTATTCTTTTTAATTTTTTTCATTAGTATTCTTTATATAATATATAGTATAATATTTTTTTAAAAAAATCAATGTTGATATTAATTCTCAAAATAAGGGACATAAATAAATCAAATATAAAAAAATACAACTAATTAGATAAAAATTCCTTACTTAAAAATGATATATAATTGATCGAAATTAAATTATTAGCATTTTGCAAATAAAAAATAATAATTTATTTATAAAAAATAATGTTTTAAAACCTAACTCAGACCCAAATAACTACACAAAAGTAATGTTAATAATTAATTTTAATATATATATATATATATATATATTAGAGCATATTATATATTAAAAAAATGTTTAAACTTATGACTTTCAACTGAACAAATTAATAGAGATTCACAATGCAAGCCAATTAAATGTAAGTATGACATGGTCATAAACATAATAACATATATGTAGACATTAAGCATATCCTCACATGTTAGAGTTACAACATGAGCCATGCATTTTTTAGGTTTCTATTCTTACTAATACCTTTGTGGATGTGCTCATTTACATTTTTATTTCTTTTATTTTTTCATAATTAAGAACCATGCATTTTTTAAGTTCCTATTCGTTCGGTTTGTTCTCTTAAATTGTTGAGACTTAATAGTTCTGTTAACAATATTAATGATTTTGCTACTTATTAATGTATGTGGGCCAGTTGAAAATTTGTGCATGCTAGTCTTAGTTGTTTATCATTTTTTTGGCTACACAGAAAAATGAGTTCTAAAAAAAAGGCTATGTGAGATCCAAGAACAATTGAGCATTTTATTAAAGCATGCTTTTGGAGAATGCAATGGAACAACCTTAACGAAGAAATGGTAGAAGGCTGTCATTGAGTAATTCAATGGATTAACTGGACGAAATTATGATAGAGCTCAACTATAAAACAAATGGGATAGCTTAAAAAAAGAATGGCCAGTATGACATAAATTGTTTGCCAAAGAAATAGGCCTAAAGTGGGATAGTGTGAAGATGAATGATGATGCACCCGATGAGTGGTGGGAGAAGAAGGAATTGATACGTTATGCATCAACATGTATTTATGAGTTAATTGTAATATTTTTGCTTGATTATTTGTGAAAGTGATGAGTTATCCTATACATGCAGGAAAATCCACAATATAGGAAATTTAGGTATAACGGACTTCTATTTGCCCAATAGTTAACTATACTTTTTAAAGATGTAGTTGCAATTTAACAATTTGCATGGGCACTATCGTCAATGACATTCCCTAATGGCCCGCTTGAAAGTGAGGATGAGTATCGCCCGAACCTAGACTATATTGGGCTAAATATAAAGGAAAGATCTGGTGATAGTGGAGATGACAGTGTCGGGGCAACTGAAATAGTTGCAAATATCAATCTATACCCATCCCAAGGAGCTAGTAGTCAGATAAGTGGTGGGAAGAAAAAGAGAGCTGACCCTGGTGAACAGACAAGTAAGGCCAAAGTCCCTGTAACATCAAAGATAGCTGATGCTAAAAGTGTCATTACAAATACATGTCATTTCGGTCCTACAGAATCACTTGGAACATCAATGAAGGAAGTAATGGTTGAGCTGAACTTAATTAATGAGATTGTCAGTGATCCAGTGTGGTATGCAAACTGTTGTCAGATGATGATATATAGACAAAATCAGGAGATGTTTGCCACCTTTCATAGTTATGATAATTTGAGGTTGATTAGGCTTTGACATGCAGTAGATAATCCACTTCCATTCATGAAATCTCCACTATGAGTTAAGTTATAATTTGCATTCGGATTATGTTTTATGGGCTTGTGATGGTACTATGCTTTTCTATTCGTATTGTGCTTTTGTATTCAGGTTATGCTTTTATGTTTTGTGATGATATTCGGACTATGCTTTTGTCTTCCGACAATGGTTTATGAGTTTGTGATGGTATTGTGCTTTTGTATTTAGTTAATGCTTTTATGAATTTGTGATTGTAATTTGTCATTATATTCAGACTATGCTTTATTGGTTTATATTCATCCCATAATGCATTTTTTTTAGGTATAAATGGAATTTAAGAAAATACAAGATGGAGAAATGAAAACTGAAAACTAAAACAATACAAGTTCTTTCTCGAGAGCAACAAGCTCATGTGGTTGCACTAATTGGTAATTACACAATAACATATTTATGTAAACAACCATGTAAAATGAGTAAATAAATTGGTTATTCTTGGGTTCAAGAAATATTGGAAGGGCATCCCACTCATTGTTATGAGATATTTCGCATGAAAAAAACACGTGTTTCATAAAATTTTCATTGAATTAGTTGAATGTGGGTTAAATCACACTACACACATGGGAATTAAAGAGATGGTTGTGATGTTTTTAAACATGGTTGGGCATGGAGTATGTAATAGAATGCTACAAGAAAGGTTTCAACGCTCAGGTGAGATTGTAAGTAAGTATTTGCATACAACATTACTTGCTTGTATGAGATTGGCCTTTGAATACATTAAGCCACGAGATTAAGCATTTCATTTAGCCAATCTGAAGATTCAAAACGACCCATGATCCTGGCTATTTTTCAAGAATGCTATTGGAGCAATTGATAGAACTCATATACCATGTGTGGTTAGCCCTAGTGAACAACCAAAATTTATTGGTAGAAAAGGGCATCCAACATAAAATGTTATGGCTGTATGTGATTGGAACATGTGTTTCACATTTACCTTACTTGGATGGGAAGGTACTGCTATGATGCTCGTGTATTTTCTCATGCTCTCATGACTTTGAATATGAACTTCTCCCATCCTCCTCCAGGTATATTCATGCCTTCACTGCTATGGTTACAATTTTTTTTACAACAATTAATGTGTAATAATTTAATTATTTATTAGGTAAATTTTATCTAGTGGATGTTGGCTATCCAACCCTAGTTGGATACATTGGTCTGTATAAATGTGAGCGCTATCATCTCACTGACTTTAGACGTTCTTCCATATTTAAAGATGATAATGAATTATTCAATTATTACCATTCAAGTTTGAGGTGTACTCTAGAAAGAACTTTTAGAGTATAAAAAAATAGATTTAAAATTTTACAGTATATGACAAAGTTCAAAATTAAAACACAAGTATAAATAGTTAGTGCGACAATGATTATACATAATTTTATTAGAAAGAATTCTAAAATAGATACTGAGTTTAGCCATCTTGAAGATGAAAGCTAATTTGAAGGAGAAATTGATGAACACATTGGCCTAGATTTATTACCAAGTCTAAATATTGTCTCCTCATCTAAAATAGATCAACTTCGAGACACCATTCGAGATCAAATTGCATTACACATACGAAATAACTAATAGTTTTAATTAATTATAATACTCTATTTCTATGCTATGCATATTTATATACTTAACTAAAATATTTATTTTTAATTTATATTTTAATTTTAATATCATCAAAAATAAAAAAATATATTATGCTATATCATTTGTTAAATGTTATTAAAAAATAATATTATATAAATAAATCAAACAAAATAATATAATTATCCTTTTTAGTAATTTTATACGTAAAAATAATTATGATATATAATATTCAAACAAAATCAATTCTATTATAATTATTTTTTAATAAAAATTTTTAAACATAAATCATCTTCATATAAATATCTTTTTACTCAAAATTAATCCTCCAAATTAAATTTACCGACTCGCCAATCCAAACGTAAATCACATCCAAATAAATCCACTCTTATCCGGAACCAATTTTGCAAACCCAAGTTACTCACAGTCAATCCAAACACGCGATGAAACGATCTGGTTCCGTCTTCCGTGGCACGTTTTGTGATAAAATAATCCGATCTTTATCCGAGTATGAAGCTCCCGCCTTCTCCAACCTATCTCCATTCTTCATGAATTACTGAAATGTCGCTTCCTGCAACTCAGTTCCACACCTTCTCCCTCCCACCAAAACTCCCATCACATCAATCTTCTTACTCTTCTTCATCCTCATTCTTCTTCCCTATTCCAATCTCTAAAACCCTCGTTCCACGATCATCCAGGACCCCCAAATTTGTTGTCCGTAGCTCCGCCGCCGCCACCCAGACCCTACCCAAATCTGCCATCCAACGAATTGCGGAGAAGCTCCGCAGCCTCGGTTACAGTGAGGAAAATCAATCTCCTCAACCAGAAGGTGAATCCGCTCAGAACGATTCGGCAGGAAAGATATTTGTTCCTTTGCCGCAGCAGTTGCCCAAGTACCGAATAGGGCACACAATCGACTCAAGTTGGAGCACACCCGAGAACCCAACTCCCCAACCGGGCACAGGAACTGCGATAGTGAGATATAATGAACTCACAAGCGAGGTGAAGAAGCAGAAGAAATTGGTGAAGGAGCTGGGGAGGAATAAGAGAGAGGAAAAAGTGCCGACATTGGCAGAGTTGACTTTATCGCATGGGGAATTGAGAAGACTGACGACTCTAGGGATACGTATGAAGCAGAAGTTGAAAATTGGGAAGGCTGGGATCACGGAGGGGATTGTGAATGGGATTCATGAGCGGTGGAGGCGGTCGGAAGTTGTGAAGATTTTTTGCGAGGATATTTCTAAATTGAACATGAAAAGGACTCATGAGTTATTGGAGGTGAGAGGCCTTTCTCGAAACTCATGACTCTTTTATCTGTTCCATGTATTATACTGTAGAGAAGTGATTTATGTTAGTTTGATTTCTTGCTAGCATGCGACAAATGTGTACTAGTACGATTATTGAAATTGCGTTATTACTTTAAGAAGTGGAATAAACTTTGGGGACTCTTGCTCTTTTAATGTATGTGGAGAGATATTAACAAAGTAAAGTTATAAAGTATAACTGGGAAATGGGAAAGATAGAAAATTGAGATCTTTTGTGAAAGCTATTACGTGTCCCAGCAACATGGCTGTATTAAAAATGAGGCCATTCGCATTCCTTTTTACTCATGTGGAAGTTAGCTTCTGAGCACACCAAACATATTTCTAATTTTTGTCTCACAAAAGTTTTGAATGATCCAATAAATTCAAGTATAGGATTAAATAGATTTACAATTACTATTAAAGGTACCACTACCCTTTCCCATAGGCAAAGCCAAAAGGCTTCTAGGCTTGCTTTTGTAAATTAATCCATTATGCTGCAAATTTAGATGATCTTAATGTGATTACCAGTGCTCTTGTCCAGACAGCCCAATTTTCATATTCATTTTGGTTAACATGGAGTTAGGTTGGATACTTCATGTATGGACTGGATGGTCAATGGATTGCTATATTGTTCAAACAGTTGGACTTTGCCATTCATTTTGCCTGATATTTTCTTTTTGGATGCTTTGTGTATGATATCATGAGGATATTATTCTTCAAAGAGCGGATCTTTCTCATCCAATTCGTCTAATTTTATTTAACATTGGACCAAGGTTGTCAAAATCGAGCCTTCACTTAAAAGTGTTTGGGGGGTCTTGTAAAAGCACTATACATACTATATGAAATTTCCTCTAATAGAGAATAGGGATATATAAGTATATAAGCATTGGCAGATAAGTGTGTCAAGTTAAGCTCAAGCACTAAAGTCAATAGTTTCAATTCTTACAGGCATATAATAGCTTAGAATATCAAATAAAAGGTTCTTAATTCTCAATCAAGTGTTGACCAAATTGTTAAAAAAGTTCATATAAACAAGAGTTGTTCTTATTTTAAATGTGAAACATGACTAACAAGTAACAAGTAATGAAGCAATGTATTAAAATAGTGATATTTTATTGTCCATCATCATTAAGAATGACGAAAACATTTAAACAACCAAATAGTTAAATGCTAATAATCATTATAATTTGTTCATCATTATCCTCATTGTTTTCCTCTTCAAGTGCATTATCATCATTAATTTCTTGATTTAGTGTCTCCCCTTCACTATCTCCTCTAGCTTCATCATTAGAAGCAATGTTGTTACAATCTTCCCTGTCCTCTCCTTCATTTTCGTTTTCATCGTCATCAAAATTTTTAATGCCATCAACTAACTCTAAGTGTTTTTTTTCCCTTTCTTTTTTTTTTTCCTCCTCAAAATAATTTGTTAAGACTGAGACAACAAATCCAAAAGCCTCACCCCAAAAAACAGCCCAATATTGACGGCAAATGGGACACGGCTTGTTTGAGTAAAATACTTTTACATACCTTAACAAGTGTTTTTGTTCTATAAAACAGTCTTATCCGAGAGTGACTTCTATCAGGGAATGGTCAATCTTTGCTTTCATTGCTGGCATTTATTGTAAACTGTTACTTATTATATGGTTTTCTTTTGGAGCACTTGTTGTGCTGGTGCCTAACCTATAATTGTCTTATTTTAGCTCATTTCCTGTGTCATTCTCAGAGAAAAAGTGGCGGTCTGGTTGTTTGGAGATCTGGAAGTAAGATAATATTGTACAGAGGGACCGATTATAAGTATCCTTACTTCCTAGCTGATAAAGTCTCGAGAGATGACAGCCTTGGTGATGTTTTACAGCATTCAGACAGTGATAAAACAGAGAGCCAATTATCTTGTACAAATTCAGAGACATATCCTGAGAAAATGTCAGACTCTAAAACAGAAAAGCCAAGTTTAATACAAGGTGTTGGTAGTCCCAATAAAGTACGATTTCAACTGCCAGGTGAGGTGGAGCTTGCGGAAGAAGCTGACCGCTTGTTAATGGGGCTTGGCCCACGTTTTACCGATTGGTGGGGATATGACCCTCTACCCGTTGACGCTGATCTTCTACCTGCTCTTATTCCTGGATATAGGAAGCCTTTCCGTCTTCTTCCATATGGTGTGAATCCAAAACTAACAAATGATGAAATGACCACGTTAAGGAGACTTGGCAAACCATTACCATGCCATTTTGCATTAGGTGGGTTTGGCCTCTGGCATCATACTTAATGTAACCTGACCAAAATTTGGTTTGATTGCTTTTCTTTGTACTTTTTTTTTTTCTCTCCTTTGGGGGTCAACAGGTAGAAACAGGAATCTTCAAGGACTGGCTGCTGCAATTGTTAAGCTCTGGGAAAGATGTGAAATTGCAAAGATTGCTATAAAGAGAGGCGTGCAGAATACTAATAGTGAGATGATGGCTGAAGAATTGAAGGTCAGTTGCTATTTTTGCAGTTAATTTCAACTAATGAAATTCTGCGCTTCAAGTTTTTTTATGATGGTAAAATAGTGAATGGAAGTTGTATAACCTGTTAATGCCTATGCCTTATTTTAGTATCATATGATGTGAATGAATGCCATTTATGCAAAAACCTATTACTTCTTGAAGCAGCTTGTAAATTATTGGAGAACATGTGGAGCGAGCAATTCTTAGCCATTCTTGTTAATTAAAGTATTATTTTATATATATATATATATTTTATATGACTATGCATGTAGTTGGAGCACCATGGTTGTTGTCCTTAACATAAATCAACTTTCTCCTTCTCAACAACTTGCAAGCCAAAAGTGGATTGCAAGACAAGCTGGATATGTATGCCTTCTACCTTTTTGTTGTTAGCGGATGTTGCAAGCATAAAATGCACTGCTGGCAAGCGCTACACAAGAAATTAAGTTTTTTTTTAATAATTTTTCCCCAAAAAAGAAAAAAGCACAATTTGGATTAGAGTTGTTCATAGGTCGAGCCAAGTTGGGATTGGGCTAAGCCCATAAGGGCTTGAGCCCTAGTCCAAGCCCATCTTAATTATGGTCCATTTTCATGGGTTAGTAAGGGTCCAAGTCCATAAGCCAAGCTTGGGCTTGGCCCATGTCGTAATATATAAGTTTTTGTGATGAAAAAGTAAAAGTTAAAATTATAACCTGAATAAACAACTATAAACTTCAAATTGATTGTAAATAAGGGAATGAGCTAAAAAAAATTCTAGATTAGTTTATTACAGAGAGTTTAGTGTATGTACCTTTTTCTTGAATTTTATGTGAAATGAAATTAAAGCATAACAAAGCCACTGGGTGATGTTTTAGTAGTGAGGTTCAAATCCTTACTCTGTTTTGTACCCAACAAAAAAATAATAAAAGAAAACCTAACTTCTAGATTAACCCTAAGGTTTGAGGTGACATTTCATGTTGGCTTCATAAAATAATTAGTTTAAAATTGAATTAATTATGTAATCAGCTCAATTCATCTTTAGGATTTGAACTGGACCATTTGTTGGAATGCCATAATTATGGCTTAATCATTTTTTAATTAGCCATGTTTATCACATAGAATTTTAGCATCAAAGTCAACTTATTTATTTCCCATTTTATTTTCTTTTCATGTAATTGTAAACAGACCTTAATTAGGTCATTTATTATACATCTATTTCTTTGTTTTTATTGTATTTGATTTGTTATCTAATCTGGTTATTTAGTGTGGATTGATGGGGTGTTGGAATTCCGTAATTATGGGGTTATTCATTTTCTGATTAGACTTGTTTTATCACGTGGGATTTTAGCATCAGAATCAACTTATTTATTTCCCATTTTATTTCTTTTTTATGTGATTGTAATAAGACCTTAATTAGGTTCTTTATTGTGCATTTTATTTATTGTATTTTATTTGTTGTCTAATCTGGTCATTTAGTGTGGATTGTGAACAGTTTTTCCCCCCTTTTTTAGATCCTAAGATTTCACTACCTTATTAGGGGCTTTATTTCAGGGCTTGGATGGCAGATTTATTGCTATCTACTTCTTTATATAATTTCGTCTCCCTCCATGAATAAAATAAAAAATTTCAAAGTCATTATTTTCTGAAATTCTTCATCATTTATTACTTTCATTACACAAACCTTTCCTTAGAGATAAAAATCTTATACAGACTTTTCTTGGGAGACATATTCTAATTGGCATCTCTTAATTTATTATACTTTGAAACATCTTTATTCTTATATCTCCCTTACAGTAGTTACAAAAATAACTTTATGATATTATTTTTTTAACAATATTTGAGGATGAATCTATGCACTCACATTAATTGTAATTATATGCATAATTATAAGACATGGCTTTTCCTAGTATCAAAAAATGATAATGGTAAATTATATATTGAATTATAAAAAATGTAAAAATAAGTATAGATTTTTCTTGAAATAAGAAAAATGTCGTGTGTGACTATCAAGTCTCAATACAATAGTGATATAACACTCTTAGTATCCCATTAGTAATTAGACCCATGAAAGCTACAGCACACTGTAGAGTAGCTTCCACACATAATCGCTGCAATTACAGTTACCCAAGTTAACAAATCCTCTCTGATCAGTACACCCCTTCCTCCACTCTCACCTTTTAGTGTTTGGCTAGTGTTCAGGATCAGCCCAAGGTTGAAGAGGCTTAAGCCTGGTATTTATTTTTCAAGCCTGTGGTCTTCAGGCCAATGGGTATCAAACCCATGAGATACAGGCCAAGTAGAATTATGGGCTGACCTGAGCCATGATCTGGTCTAATTTGGACTATTTTCTTTTTAAAGAAAAATTGAAAATATTTCACTGTTATTTGTCATATGTGTTTTTTATTTTGTTTTGTTTTTCTTTTTGGGGGGGGGGGGTGTTTGTGTATACCATTTGATTCATTGCATTGATGAATCAAATTCCCAGCGAATTTGTGGTCAGGGAGCTCTGATTTATGAATGTGCATGAGACTGGAATAATCAGAAGACCTAGAGATGTCATTGGAGTCTATATACCTCTTATCCATTGGCACGTACTTTGGTAATTAGAATCCTGATAGTGGCATCATCTGGCTTTAGCCATCAAAAGCTCCTTTGATGAAATTTGAGTAAATTTATGAGGTCACAATGGTGTCTTGAGTATTAAATAATCAGCTAACCAATGCTCATTTGGACAATTTTCAGTAAATTAATGATGTCATAATGTGATATTGATTGATCAACCTGTATTTGAAAATTTTTATTGATGTATGTAGAGGGTCATTTGTTTCAAAATTTGGTGCTGAATATTGCAATTGTCCTGTAACGTTTCTTTGAATTGGTCTGCTCAGAATAGACAGGATAGGCAGGAGTCATATTTTAAACTGACAAAGAGTTGGCCTGTTACTTCTTCCTTTCTTTCTTTGCGGGCCCAAGAAATGAAAAAGAACACAGATTTGCCAGCAGTTCAAATTGCATCATTACAGCACAACAATTAGCTGAGTCAGTGAAACACTGGTTTTGTGGCAACAGTAAAACCAATCTTATTAATTTATGCTAAGATAGTAGTTGAGTAGTCAGTTGTGAGAACTTAACTCTGCACAATCTTGTTCAATAAGGAAAAACCTTTAGGTTATTGTTCTTTCTGGATGTCAGTTTGATATAAGATTCACTTCCCTGCAGCTATTGACTGGAGCAACTCTTCTTGCTAGAGATAAGGAGTTCATTGTTTTATATAGAGGAAAGGATTTCTTGCCACTTGCAGTGTCTTCAGCAATTGAAGAGCGGAGGTATAATGCAATCCACAAGGACAAACTGAAGGTGGAAAACAGTTCATCAGTTACAACCACTCCAGAACAAAAACATGGAACTGTGGAGTGTGGTCCTGAACGCAATGATATTCCCTGCCGGAAAGAGGCAGCAATCTCTGAAGAAGGAAGGTTGATTGAGGCAGCTATTAAAAGGACCAGCATCAAGTTGTCAAAGGTATGAATTCATCAATAAAATTCAGTTTGCAGATTTTTATTCAATTTTTTTGGGGATTTACAAATAGCATCTTTTTCACATACAGGCATTAGAAAATAAAGCAAGGGCAGAAAAACTGCTAGCAGAACTGGAAAAGGCTGAGAACCCCCAGGATCCGGAATTAGATAAAGAGGGTATAACTGAAGAAGAGAGGTACATGCTACGGAAGATTGGCTTGAAGATGAAGCCTTTCCTGTTACTGGGTGAGTCTAGAATAAGATGTTCAAATTCACAGTTGCAGATCTTTTGTTGTTCTTCATTAGGATTGTATAAATGGAATCTTTAGAACTATGTAAAACATTTGACTTGAACAAATCTATCTCTGATAGATTTCTCCATCCTCAGGTAGACGAGGGGTTTTCGATGGAACTGTTGAAAATATGCACCTTCACTGGAAGTATAGGGAACTTGTGAAGATAATTTGTAAAGAAGGATGTCTGAAAGATGTCCATCAAATAGCTCAGACCTTAGAAGCAGAAAGTGGTGGAATATTAGTGGCTGTAGAAAGAGTGAGCGAGGGTTATGCAATCATTGTGTATCGTGGAAAGAATTATAGTAGGCCTGCACGTTTGAGGCCTCAGACACTTTTAAACAAAAAAGAAGCAATGAAGCGTTCTATAGAAGCTCAGCGCCGAGAGGTAAAATTTGCATTGTCTATTTCTTGTATTCATGTAGGAGTGTTTGCTAATTTGCTTTCTACCCTTCATAAAAGGAGAAAGAAAGGGGGGAAAGGAGATTTATTTGCCTGGTAGTCTAACCGATTGTCATTTGTTCCTCAAGCCACTTATAAAATGAAGACTAGATAGATTGATAAAGTTAAATGCTATGTTGCTAGTCTTGGCTAATCTTCATCATGCTTGAATTTGTCCTTTTTTATTTCTGAAAAAGGAACTGACTGCTTGCTAATCCTATACGTATATCACCTTGTAATTCCTTTCTCCTCACTTTTTCTTGCAGTCATTGAAGCTTCATGTTTTAAAGTTGAATGAGAACATAGATGAATTGAAACTTCAATTGGTAAGTGGTCCCCTTTTAATGATTATTTAATTATTTTAATAATAATACTAATATTCTTACCATCATCATCATCTTCTTGAAATATTTTATTTTTTCCCCATTCATTTAAGTCATGTTATTGATTATTCACTTGACCAGGTTAAAGATAAGGGGGCTAACAATAAGCAAATTACTGATGCATCAAGATTTGAGTTGGTGAGCTATGTCATGCTGCTTTAACTCTGCACTTTATTTTTCTAGTTACAAAAATGAGATGTATAATACTTTTGTTCCATAAGGTCAAAGAGGAGATAAAGAGTAGGCAATCCATTAAACATTCAGGATCAACAACTGCCCTCAAAATCAATGCTCCCTCTTCTACAGTACCTGCTTTGCAAGAAAAACAGACATGGGTAATGTATCTAATCCCCTTATCCAATTATTATATGAATATATGAATGTATAATATGGGAACTCAACATAGTTACCAAAGATTCTTGTTTGTCTATCTGCAATTTAAGTTTATTGTCATGGACATGGTCCACTTTGTGAGCTTGTCCACTAGAAATAAAAAGTTCATAAACTTAGCCTCATAGGAAAATTAAAATGATTAGTTTTAACAAGTCGATTGATAATAATGGAGCTTGTCAAGGTCTGGTTGGATTCATAAAGAAACCCAGGCAAGCACTTCATGGATATGACTAATGAATATAGAACTATTGACTGCAATTTTCACCCTGTATATTATATGGTTATGTCTGGGCTTTCCTTCCTTGTGTCTTTGTTCCTTTCTAAATTCTGATGTTGCAAAATTGATGTGGGTTTCAGTTGGATGAGGTGAATGGCTCTGTTGTTGATGCCAGGCATTGTGTTTCTAACAATGAGGCAATGGAATCGTCAATCACATTATCCAAAAGTGATCCTGAATCATCTGCTCCAACGATAGATAAAAAGAGTTCAATTGAGTTACCTTCTAGATCTGTATATCTTTCCAATAAAGAGAGACTTCTTCTACGAAAGCAGGCCTTGAAAATGAAGAAACGGCCTGTCCTTGCAGTAGGTATTATAATGTCTTATGGTTTTCAGCTTTTTTTCCTTTTGCTAATGTTGTTTGTTGTATCTACTCTTGCTGTCTGAGATTAAACTACCACTGGCATTATTTTTGTAGCTGCTTATAGTGTTTTATTGCTCCTTTTTTTTTTCTTTCAATTCTTTAAGCATTCATTGTGGAAACTTTATCTGAGGCTTGTTTATGCATTAACAAGTGGCAAAAACTGTTAGCCTTTTTGTTTATCACTTTTTGTGTTTGGTAAATCTACAATTGTTATCAACATCTTGAATGATGTTCATTCTGGATACCCGCGGGATGGTTTTAAGCGCCAATGGCTTCTAAATTGCTGCCCCATGCTTTACTTTCTTTTATATTTCTTTCGTGTATTTCCTCAAAATTAATTCAAAATGGGAGGAATGACATTGTTGTGTTGGATCGCCACTTCTTAGGAAAGAGCAATATTGTGACTGGTCTCGCAAAAGCAATCAAGGCTCACTTCCAAAAGCACCCTCTTGCCATAATTAATGTCAAAGGCAGGGCGAAAGGGACGTCAGTTCAAGAGGTGGTTTTCAAACTAGAGGTGTGGGAGCAAGTTTCTTCCCTATTTCACTTCTTCTCTTCCTCTCTGAATTTTTATTGCTTTTCTTAGGCGATCAGAAGTCCTGAAAATTTTCTTCCTTTATTCTTGCAGCAAGCAACAGGTGCAGTTCTAGTCTCTCAGGAACCCAGCAAGGTCATACTTTACAGGGGTTGGGGGGCAGGAGAGAAATCTGAAATGAATGTTAATAACGTGGGTACGGGTAAAGAGGAAGGGGCAAAGTCCGCTGTGTCTCCTGAACTCCTGGAAGCCATTAGAATTGAATGTGGACTACAGGGGAACAAACGGAAGACGCAACTCTCTAGAGATCAAAATTTCCCCTGACGTATTGCTGCAGATATTTATCCACGAGCACTGCCTGTGACGCGGTCCCCAGTGGGATTTGTCAGGGAATTGTGAAATCATATACATATGAAAATTGGTATTCGTTGAGGGGCCTAGAGATGATGTCAAGGGGAAAAGGGAGGAACAACCAAAAAGGAGAAAAAGAAAGTGACACAAACAAAAAAGGAGAGCCTCATTTAATTTTGAGTAAATTATACTAATCCGATATGAGGTTTGGTTAAATTATATTGACATTTCTCTTACGTCAAAAATTACATCTGATTTTTTTGACATTTTGATATATATTACAATTTTTTTAATTTATTTTTTTGTCAAGCAAGTTAGCTTTTTATATATGATTTTTTTTAATGTGACAGTAAAAGTAACTAAGTTGATGTTAATTTCTAATATGAGATTGTGATTTTTTTCAATATGATAATAAAGATAATTTAGTAATTTTATTTTTAGAAGAAAATATATTATGGAAAAAATTAATTTCGTTGTTAAAAAAATAAATTAGAAAAAGGTTATGCATAATTTTTAAAATAAGAAATGTGTTAAGTATAATTTAGTTAAATTTATTAAAAAAAATTATTGTGATTTACTCTAATTTTAATCTATTTTTCAATTCACATGGAAAATGGATCTCCTCAATATAAGTATAAAGTGAAGAGGTAAAATTAATGTAGAAGAAGAGAAAGAGTGAAGAGAGAATATATAAGACTTGATGAAATTTATCTACTTTTTCTCTCTCTCTTCTCTATTTTGTCCCCTTCATGAATTTATTCCTTTACCTTATTCCATAAATTGAGAGGGTGTGCGTATATATCTGGTGTATAAATAACCCCTTCGTTCTCTCACTATTTCCTCTCAGGGACCAAACTTTCAAGGCGAGGCCAAATCACATTGAATGGCAAGTAATTCAGTAGCAGAGTACTAATAGAAGAAAATGGGAGAGGCTAAGAGGAGAAAGACACGAGAAACAAAAGACAATGAGAGATAAGAAACTTACGGAGAAAGGATTTTTCTTTTTTTGGTCATCATTGATCCTATCCCAGTACTCTATCCTTGTCTCACAACAAATCCTTATAGTAGTCATAATTCAAAAGTTAGCTCACAAAATTGAAGAATCAAAAACATATGTTAACTCCACATTAAAATCACATAATTGTAACGCAAGATTCAAATTTTATACCTTGCAATGATACTAACTCACATCATCTGTTCTACACCGATGCATAGGATGAAGTTTTGTACAGAAATCCAATGAAAAATAAAGTAATAAAGTGAGAGTGAACTTCAGATGAGACTTACAAGCCCTATTCAGTCAATCACTTTTTAATTCTTTATCCTACAGGATTTTTTTCTTTTACATAAAGAGGATTCAAACTATTCTAACTTAACAGGATCTGAAACTGGCTTCATTCAGCCACCATTGATTGAAAAAAAAATTGTGTGAATGTTATTTGATTGGTAAAAACATTGGACAACGAAAGTAAATAGCATAAATATATGCCCTCGAACTGCTCATGTCCTTGTCCTTGATTTCAATGTTCTTATAGAATATCTGTCCCTTCTTTTTTCCGATTGCTACAAATGACGAGTCAATATTAAATTTCTGATTGTTACGCCTTAGTTTTTTAATGGGAAATGATCAAAATTAAAATCCATTAATCTTCTAAAGCTGACGCAGGAAAAAAGGCACGCAATGGATCAGCCAGAGTAGTCAATTGCTTGGGAATACCGCGTAACTGTACCATGCACTTGTACGCATTATCAATTAACTGCACGGCTGCCTCCACCAAATACAAGTGTTCAGAAAATTAGGGCAAGTTTTGATGTAGTGAATAATAATAATAAATTATTATTATTATTATTATTATTATAGGAATTGTCAACATTATCTCAACAATGTTAACTTTTACCTGTCTGTTAAAATTTACGAATCATATTAAACGAGCACCGCCTAAAAAATTTATAACAACATCATTGGGAAACAAAAGAGAGTCTTCTGTACACCTTTTTTAAATCTATGCATACAACATTTTTATTAAAGTAATTTTTGAAATTTTTATTAAAAAAAAACTGTTTACTCATTTTTACTCCATTAGTGATCACATTTAAGTTTAAAAGATAAATATCATTAAAATTGTTAAATGAAAACTATGCAAATAATATTACTACTAATTTATTGCATAAATGCATACAGAGTTTTAAAAAAAGGTCACATTCACCTTAATAATATTATTTTAGGGAAACCCTAGGCTTCATGGATGATCCTTTCTCTCTCTTTCTCACTCATGTACTATTTAATTTCTCCCCACCATGTCAGATAGATAAAGAGTGGGTGCACAAAAAACCTTGAATATCTCTCTTTCTTTCTCTCATTTGATTCAACGCCGGTCATCATCATGCCTCTTTGCTTTGTTCTCTATCGCCATCATTGCTCCCACACCATCCTCTTTGCTTTGGTCCCTCCATCCTCAACGACACCCCACAAACCTAAAGCCACCATCATTACTCCAACAAGAGAAGAAAGAGAAGAATACTCTCGATTTCAGAAACATGGCCGAAAGACACCCTTTGGCCTTTCCTGTCTTCTGTGAGCTTTTTGCTTAGTTCTGACTGAAGAAGGCTACTCTGATCCCTTCATCATCAGTTTCCTTCATTTTCAACAACTTCAAAGTCTTTTCTTTGGGGGAATCAAGCATCCTGGTCCGATTATTAATTTGCTACATCAAGCAAATTAATTACATGTACTCTAGCTCTCTATTGTTCCTTTTAGCAAACTTTTCCTTCCTTTTGCTCAGGTAAACTTCTTGAATCTAGTTATATAGGGTAAGGTCCATGTTATCTCAAGAGTAGGATTTGACTATTGTTCTCTTATTATGTGACTGTGTGTGTAGAAGCGAATATTTACATATGCCGCTTTGACTTATCACTTTGCTTTTACTATTTTGTTTGTATGAAGCTTTCTGATCTCTTGATGTTGAGGGAGTATATGATATTATTATTTTCTGTTTTGATAACAAAGAACTCATCAAGTTATATGCTTCTAAAATGAAAATAATTTGGATGGTCTCCATCGGCGGTGTAAGTAGATCTATTTCTGACTAATTTGGTTGCCTTAATTCTATGAACTTTCTCTGGAAACTTCAGCTAAAACTAATGAAAAAGAACATCTATGGATATAATGAAATTATATTATTCTATATATGTTCTTGAGATTTCGGGAAAAGGAAAACCCATCTGTTATACAAGTGTTATCATTCTTAAGAAGAGAAACTTGTTAATTAATATATCGGGAACTGAACTTTTGGGTGTTCTGGATTTCTGATCTCTTTCTATTGTGATCATGCTATTTCTCGTCTCCATGTGCACCTTCAACTATTTATCTATATACTTTATATATATATATATATATATATATATATTTCAAACTTGTTTTCTGAAATGCTCAGGCCAGCTCTTAATATACATGAATGAATTTAGGATTTACTTGTTCAGTTTATCTTAATTAGGCGTAAACTAGTAAGCCATGAATCCCCACTATATGGTTCTATGAATGACATTATATGTATGTAATATTGTTTCACGTTAATAAGCGTGCTTGTGCTTCTGGAATAAGAATCCGCATCTAGTGTTTGAAGCTGCCATGGCTGCTAATTAATAAGGCAGAATCAATGAGTTAATTGTTGTTGGTTGTTGGCATTTATATGCTCCATCTTCTAAATACAAAGCACACAATTTGTAGAGTGTGATTCTACGGAAAGTTTGATTTCTCAATAGGTGAAATTCTCATTATTAAATCGCTATTTGTAAGAAATTTTGAATCGGATTATTTATACGGTAAAAAATCATTACTGAATTTTTATGCAGTTAGCTTATCAATTAAATTGATATTATGATATTTGCTTCCCAAAAAAGTTAGTTCAACAGGTATGAGTTCAGTTGTTATCGCAATGCGTTTGCTTTAATTAGAATTAAAAAAAAATTATCTAGCTTAAAAATTTTGTAGTTTTTTAATACGTGAGACAGATAAATAGGAGCTCCAGATCAATGCTCAGGATATGACAAAATATTTTATAAATACTATTACTTTAGTAAATGCTACGTCCTACTTTTTTTTTCCCAATTTTTAGGTGTTTAGTACAATAAGTTTTATGGTAACATAGATGTTATTTATGATAAAGGATATTAAAGTACAAATTATCATAATATATATTTAAAATGTTTATGTTTTATATAATAATTAAAAATTTATATAAAAATGATGCATGTAAAATTTTTTAGAAGTTAACAAAATTAAAAAAAATAGTATGATATGCCATTTTTATAATTTTTTAATAATATAAAATATAACTAAAATGGTGCATGTTGAATGACACCATCATCTTATACAAATCTAATATGCCAAGGCCAACACGTAAGTATATCAAACGCCTTGTAACATGTTTACTATTGTCAGATTTTACTTAAAATTAAGTATTTTTCAAAACAATTCTAAGATGTCGCACATTATATTAGTACATTCAAGACTTCAAATTTTAAGACACTCAACAAATAAGGTTGATCTGTGGTTGAAAAGCTTTTCAATTGCCCTAAGCCGTTCGTAGCCCCGGACCGCAAAATGAATGGAAGCTTAAAGTGGTTGTCTTCGTAGACGATTGGAAAAGAAATTAAGGAAAACTCTTTATCTCCAAAAAAAGAAAAATTAATGAAGGCTTCTAATCGGACCCTACGCTCTTTGTCTCATACCTTTAAAATTTGTGATCACTCGACTCTACCTTTATGAGATATAATTATGACTCTGTATGGGAAGCGAATAGGTTATACTACATTGAAGAGGGAAATGTCAGTGATAAAGAACAAGACCTGAAGCATTAATTAATACGAATTTTCGAAACAAGTGCCCCATATATTTTATAAACATATGTACGAAATATATTATTCTACCGTGGGTGAAGGCGGTGGCTTTCATAGTTGGATTAATCCTATATAAATCGCCCCAAAGTTTACTAATGATATAAAGCTTCCTAAACTAATAAAGTGGTAAATAAAGAATTGTTCTAATACATAGACCATTTAAAGTGGCAAATAAATTTTGATTTTGCATGCGGAGTTGGCTTCATAAATACATAAGATTAGGCAAATCAAAATATGTCAACACCCCTATGCAAATATAGAAGGATTGAAATGGTGTAGGAATTCAGGGTTTGCACCTGCTGGATGAGAATTTATGATGAAGTGAAAAAGCACTCGAGAACTTCAGGTGACCAGCTACCATTCTAACGTTAAGCCATGTGATTCTGATTGTGCTTTTTTAACTGAAAGTCATTTTTCTGACTCTTGAAGGCCTTCCATATATAATGATGGAGGTAGATATAAGGGAGAGTGAGGCTGCTCAGAAGCCCTTTCGCAGTTCATGCCTCGCACTTGAAGCAACAAACATACGGAGCTGAGGATTCCAATAACTTCATTGCCTTCACGCGTCAATATTCCATTTGTCGACATGGTACGAGAGATCCCATCGATATTCGCTCTTTTGTTCTTTGTTTAATTTCTTTTCTTTGATTGTATTCTTATATATATATATATATATATATATATATTGGAGGAAATAAGGAAAAACCCAAACGAATGCGAAGCAATTAAAGATCAGTGGAGTTCACGCATACAAATTATTGTAAAATTTTGGTCGCTTATTTTCTCTTTCCCTGTCCTTGAGGGCTAATTTATTTTATTTTTTTAACTAAGATGTTCAACAGTTTTTATAAATGAAACAATCTAAGGCATATATACACACACACACATATATATATATATATATATATGTGTGAGACTTTTCAAAAAAGCTAAACAATATTCTTTAAAATTTCTTTTAATAGTAAAAATAAAAAAATATAATTTTTCAAAAGATATTAGTTACTCAACTTTTGTATTCAAAAGCCTCCTACAAAATTGACTTTCGAAAGACACATTATCCATTAATTGATTTCACAAAAAAAAAAGGCTTTCACTTCTCTTGGGCCTTGTTGGAAATGGATGGGCAGGAAATGGGCCAGAACTGGAAAGAATCATAGTTCAGTGTGAGTAGTATGATGAGATAGATATTTAAAACCAATTGGCCTACGAAATTTCCAGGCCGATATTTTTACAACAAGTGGCGGGGACAACTTTATGAATAAATCCTATAATTTTATCCGATAAAATAAATAAATATATTTATTTATTTATATGAGACACAGGCCATAAAATATAAATCACAGAGCATTGTTCGTTTCTTCCTGTCTCTCGTCTTCGAGACTATTAGTCACAGAAAATCTCGTCTGTTGCAGAAATCGTTGGCAATGACTTTACAAGCTTCCTCCTTCGCCGTTGGCATTCCTTCCTTCCTATCCCCCGTCAGACGCCACTGTAATTTTCCCGTCTTTCGAGCCCAAGGTAATCCATGCTTCAATCCCAATGCGACTATTCGCCTATCTCCGCTCTGATTCGCTCTTACTCTTCTTATTTCGTCATTAGTGATGATATTGATTCAGATGGCTATTTTCCAGAGCTAAATTGGATGTTGCTGTATGTCTAAGTTTTCATGGTTATTTCCTTTGTATTGTTAGCCATAGGCAGTTTGTGTTATCCTCGAACTGAGTGAAGGAATTCTGAATTTCACTCAAATGTGCCCAATAAATTTGTAATGTGTGAATTTGGTTTCGATGTTAGCTCTATAGTAGTTAAAACTGAAAATTTATTGTTTTTGCGCGAACTTTAGGCAGGTTAAAATTGGTCAACTGTTTATGTGTTGCAGCGTATCGATGTTTATAAAGGGATAAATGGGTTTCCTTTTTTTTTTTTTTTATAAATTAATTTTGAAAACTAGGACCCCATTTCATAGTTTCGATTGTCAGTTCATGCTTCCCGCTCGTTGTATGCCTTTTGCCTCCAATTTTGTAAACATCATATTTATGAGGAAGTAATTTGCTTGTTCTGCCAGTGGAGCCATCAGAAAAATCTGTTGAAGTAATGAGGAAGTTCTCAGAGCAATACGCTCGCAAGTCAGGAACTTACTTTTGTGTTGACAAGGGAGTCACTTCTGTCGTCATTAAGGTATATTTACATTTTATGGAACATAAATTTTCTTATCAATATGACTTGCATGTTTGGAAACTTTTTCTGTAGAGGTTACGGGTACTTGTATATTAGGATGTGGCCATCTTAGCCCGTTTCATGAGTCAAAAGATGGTTGCAAATGCTGTTTTTCTGCTCTTGTAAGCTATCTTGTGAGGCTTTTAGGATCTTACTATGAGTTTGTGAAATGGTGGTTGATCTTAATTTAAACACATGTATGGATCATGGTAAGCTACATGCTTAGATGGTTAATTGCATGAATTGATAAGTTTTTTAGATAGCTAAATCTTAGACCATTGAGTGTGACCATTTGGTTTTAGGAGATAAGTTTGGCATTCCTTCTCACAGATGCTCTTACCTATCTGTTTTAAGGCAAAACTTCGAATTTAAGGACTCTCACCACTCCTTGAAAACTGATGTTGGATCATTGGTTTTAGAAGTAGGTCAAAATCTACTTTTAGAAGCTTCTTTTCCTAATTACCTCTTCTCAACCCAGAGAACTCTTTTGGGCATTACTATAATGTTACGATGTCTTAATTAAGATTAATGAGAAATATTTTGAGCATTGTATGTGTGATATGACCTTGTCTGAATATCCAAAGCACTTGTGGGAAGATTTTAATGTAGATTTCGTATTTCTACTTTTGGTGAGGTAAAGCATCCGTTGGAATTTTTTTCCCCAGTTTTCCTATACAGAATGTGCAGCTTTCATATGTTCTAGTTGCTCAATTGATCATGTGTAGAGACCAATCTCAGGGAGGGAAATTTACAAAATAGAAGATAGGAACTTTGATGCGGTAGGCCACATTGTTTGAAATGTGGAACGTTGAAATAGACATCTGTATAATTTTTCTACGTTGATTCATTGCTATTCAGTGCAGAAAATCACATTTCTATGTTTGAATTTTCACAACTGTAAAAATTCTGAGAATGAGGTTCTTAGATAGTGATTTGCTGAAGAAGTGGCATATTACAGTAATAACACATACTTCAGTTTTTCACAATGTGACAGATGAATATGCTCGTATACATGTGTGCATATTATTTATATTCACATATTTTGCTATTAATTTTACATCACAAATTCACAATATATAACTGGTTTCAAAAATAGTTGCTTTCACTAGTAATGTTTCTTCCTTGCGTTATTTCTGTTTTGGAATAGGGGTTGGCCGACCATAAAGATGCATTGGGTGCACCGTTATGCCCTTGTCGGTAAATACTCGCTCTTTTATCTTGTTTCCAACCAGAGCTTTTGTCTTCATCCTATAGTTCTGTAGGTGATTGCACAGATAATTTAACTTGTATGTTTCTATAACAAAATTTTTCTACTTCAGACATTATGATGATAAAGCTGCTGAGGCTGGACAGGGCTTTTGGAATTGTCCTTGTGTTCCCATGAGAGAGAGGTAGGCGTATCTCCATAATCACTAGAGAATATATGGCTTCCATGTTTGTAAGATGTCAAGTTAGAAACCACTTGTTTTCATGAGCAACAATGTTTATTACTAGCATATGTTATGTTTGCCGCATTTATATTCTTTGCACTGGTCTTATGTCTGCATCTACAAGACTTGTGCTTGATTCTTACAAAGCAAAACGTTTGAATTTGACATTGATTGAAACATTGCAAGTACAAAGTTAGTATCTGAGAGTGGCATAGATCAAGTTAAAGCAAAGAGGCTATTAATATTCTTGATTGATGTGATACACTGGTTATAGTAACAAGAACATAGAGACTTTGATTAACCCTTTAGAAACTATACATAAACATAATAACAACCACTAGACAATTGGGTTTCTTAGTATATGCTTTATTGACTTCAACAGCGTGAAAGTTTTCTTTTTCCTCCTTTCATATTGTTTGATTCTTCTGTTGGGGATTTAAAATACATATTCATCTCATTAAACAACTGCACCAAATATTTTTTTCACCATTATAGCTTCATGACGTTTTATGTTGGAATTATAAAATATTTAAGAAGACATGTAAAGAACCTTCTGCCAGGATTTTTAAGAGTCTTGCTTAGGATAAGATCATTCAGCTTCAAAAAGAACATAGATGTATCAGTTGGCTGTTTGTTCCCAGCAAACTAATATGCTGACCATCAGGGATTAGACTAGGATAGGATAAGTAAAGAGGCCAAATAATAGAGTTGAGAGCTCTAAAGAAAAACATAAAAGTTTAAGGGGCCAAACACATAGCCTTTCAAGATTATTAGTAGAGCACAAGGGTATTTTTAAAATCTTGGAAACGTGGGTGCGGGTTGTAAGCTTCGATTAGCTCTGCCCCTGTGGTCAATGGTTAAAGGGTTGATATCAATCATGGCATTATTTAGCTAGCCAAAAAAAAAAATCATGCCATTAATTAGGGATGGTTACTTATTTTGTTCAGCTAATTTGTCCTTGGCATTATTTAGCTAACCTTTTGCTGCCTCGGAGTAAGATTTAAAGGGCTCCTCCGAGTTCTGCTGTATTGTTATTGTTATGATCCCCACTCTACTGGAATATCTTTATGCAATTGAAGTGCTTTAGTTGTCTATTTTGTATTTTTTATGGTTGTCAAACGTGGACTAGGAAATTATATATGAAACTTCAAGCTAATCCTTCCCTTGTCTCGCATGGATTTTTATACTCAAATTTTGTAGGAAGGAGTGCCACTGCATGCTCTTTCTCACTCCTGACAACGATTTTGCTGGCGGTGAACAGGTAATTCCTTAATTCAATCTTTTAAATGAACCTCTTAAATTGGCCCTTGAAAATTTAACTGTCTTGTTGAAATTTGGATTACTGTCCTTCAGTTAAGATGAAGAAATTACCACAGCAGCTGGTTGTATACGTTGTTTTGGCTACAAGTGTTTTGCTTGTCTTCCTCCACATATCACGTCTATGCATGTTTCGATTAAACTTTATTTCCTTCTCTGATGCAATGCAACATTTTCTTTTCTTGCAGGCGATCACCTTGGAAGAGATTAAATCAGCAACGGCAAATATGTAACACACACAGACTATTGTGTACTGTGTATCATCCTCTTCTAATTAGGCTATGTATAGATATGTGATAATATGCTTTATTTAGTTAATTGTGTGAAATAAATTATGTGAATTATGATAATATGTTTGAATTAAAATATCAGTAAAAACAATTATTCGATTTTGTGACATTTTGTGCCCATATAATTGTTATTAATTTAAATTTGTATATTTAGAAAATAAATATACTCCTTTAATTTTAAAACATTTTGTGCTATTTATTATTTTAAATTATGTGATGTATAATATGTTTAATTCAATTTTAAGAAAATATAAATAATTATTTAATAAACTACTAATTATTTAGGAAAATTAGAATTAATTTAATACTTTATTAGCAATAATAGAGTTGGGCAAAATTTATTAGAGAAGCTTAGAATAATTTCCTTACTCTAGGAATAGACATAGAATAATTATATTATTGTCTTGAAAATAGCTAGGGAAAAATTGATTGAAACATAGGAAGTAATATTTATAAATACACCAGGTAATCGAAATTAATTTACTAATTTACTTGAATGAAACCATGAGGGAATATTTCATTTAGGCATTTTGAAAAATATATAAAAAAAATTAATTTTAAATCTATCTAAATATTGAAAAGGGAACCAAAGGATTAAAATTACGGCGGTGCCATCCAAATTGAAAATGTAAAAGATGAGAAGGAAAGTTTTGTGATAACAATGATGTGGGTAATTTATTAATAAATGGCATTGGCAAGTATGAGATATTAGAATGAGTAAATAAATAATATTAGGTGTACAAAAATCAGAAGCATTTCGTTGGAAAGAAAAAGGAACATGCCACCTGATAGCAAGATATGGATTCTTTGTATTAAGTAAATAAATATATTAGATAAAAAAAAGAAAAAAAGAAGCTTTATATATATATATATAGCTATTTTGAATTATTATATTTTCTAAATATATGATATAATACGGTAGAGGATCATAATCTGATATCACCACATTAAGAAAGCGTATGTGTCACAATAGGAAGCTTTCGTGGGAAGGAAGCAATCCAATTGTAAACATGCTTCAGAAATGAGGTAGTGGCGCCACATAACCTTCTGAAGTAAGCATGCATCCATCATCCTAAGTCCAACACTGCTGGTAATTAAAGATTAAGCAATGGAAACTTGGCACAATATCCTTCCTTCGCATCCACTATAATAGACGCCTCTTTCCGCCACTTTTTCACCAAGCCGAATCAGCGATATAGAAAGGGTGAAAATTGAGAGAGAGGCGTGAAATAAATAGAGAGAGAGAGACGTAATTGGGAGTGAAAGAGGAGAAAGAAAGCTATTTCATCTTGAGGTAAAAATAATAATATTATCTCTTTTAATATTTTATTAGCCACAATTATAATGTTATTGTAATAATGTTATTAATACTGTGAATATCTAAATTAATGTAGTAATTCTGTCCATGAAATTAGTTTAAACTAGGTAACCACTTATGTTAAAAAAGTATCATTGTTAAGTTTTTTGCTTCAATTTAATTATATAGCTAGCACCATCATTGGTTTTTATTATTGTCATTATCTAGTAGAAATGTAGAATTTTATTATTTTTTATGTTGTGTCTATATCAAAATGACCTCCTTCTAACATACTTTTGAGGTTTAGGTTGTATGAGACTATATATATATATATATATATATATATATATCATGTGTTGGCCTCTTTCTAGCTATAGATTATAAATGAAAGGAGAAGAAAGCTTTTTTGTAATTTTTTAGAAAAAGGTCTCCCACATTTTTGTATGTAAATCAATCATGGGATAAGTATCTTCAACCTTTTCCAATTAACAAATTCGTAATGACAATCAAATGATATCTTTTTGACTTATTCTATATGTTTTGTGCCTTTGAAATCTTATTTCTTTAGTTATTAAAAATCAATTCACTATTCCAGCTTAATTCAGTTTTTTAACTTTCTACTTAAAATAAGTAGCCATAAAGAATAAATTCTTATAATATTTTTCGAATACTTTTAACCTGAGAAATCATGTAATTAGGTTAAGAAAAAAAGATAATAAATCTATATATTTATATATATGATGCATGTAAATTTGATGATAAGATTTAAAGCAAAGTACACTTTTCTTCTTTGAAAAATCATAATTTTAATTTTTTTTAATTTCGTGTTCCAATAATTTTCTTTCAATCATTTTGGCCTCTCAATTTGTTAAACTGCTATAAGCTGAATTGACTTTATAGAATACTTATGTGGGCATTGTGAGATGAAGTAACTATATCAAGTGTTTAGAAAATTGAAGAAAGATCGTGACTTTGGTAATTATATTATTGTTTTTTTCACTTTTCTAAACATTAAATATAGTCATTTTATTATTTTAACAGCCACATAAATATTCTGTTAAGATAAGTTAGTAACTTAATTAGATTTATGTCAATTTAATAATAAAGAAATTAAATTGATTCAAAATAAATAAATAAATAGGGTGAAAAAATGGAGAGACTTAAACTTTAAAAACCAAATAAAATTAGGATTATTTCAGGAGCAACATAATTTACTGTAAAATTTATATCACCTCTTGTAGTTTATAAAAACCATGAAATATTTAAAATATTCATATGGATTAAATCTTATTAAATAATGTTTTTACTATCTTTTTACAATATATTCTTTTGCTCAAACATAGTAAAGCTTTTAAATAGTGTTTGGTATGTGAACATTTTAATTTTTCAAACACATTATTAATAAGATGTTTTCATATAGTAAATATAAAAGTTTTGAAATCTCCGTGTTGTATGTGTTATACGTATATATATATATATAAACTCAAATTTTTAATAGTTAGGTTTCAAATACATAGAAATTATAATACTCAAAGAGATAGGCAGAATACTCAAATCTTATAATTATTCGCAAAAACTTCCGACTTGAGTCTGGGATTCTGGGTATGGGATGAAAAAGGATGAGTCACAATGGGAAAATTTTCTTTGGTTATTTTTAAGGGTTTGGATATCAATTTAACATACTAGAAAACTAGAAAAAAAAATCACCAAAAATACAATCTTTGTGTTTTAAATTATATTAATGGTTGTTTGAAACTTTTTTTTTTTGTAATTTTCCATAAATTAATTTTATGTAAACTAATCTCAATTTGGTAAAAATTTATTTATTTTAAAATATTTTTGGGTAAACAGGTTTAGAGATTTCAAAATTCAATATGAAGTGGATGGACTGTGAATTTGTTAGGCGTCAAAATATGGATATAAGGATAGAGAAAATATTTATCTATAAAGACATAAGACTATAATATCTTATTTATAATTATCTCTACATACCAAATGCAACATTAAGGATAACTAAATTACGTTCTGTCAATTGGAGAGTAAAGTAAGTTTACTCATAAATATAAATATAAAGGTATAAAGGAGTAATTTATACTATTTAAAAAATATCATCTAATTTCTGTGACGCTGTATACACATATATGAATTTTATTATTATTTATTTTTTGTTAATGAAATTTTTTTATGCCTTCCTTCTAAAAATTAAATAACATCATGCCAGAACTTGACACAAGAGATATACATAATTTTGGTTGGATATTTTAATAAATAAATAGCATACATCATACACAACAAACAGTAAAAATTAAAAAAAAAGTATGCTTTGGAAAATGAAAAAAGGGAAGAAAGTTTCAAGCTTTGACAAAAGCATATTTTGTGTGAAAAGTTAATTTTATTATTAAAAGGTGAATAGTAACAAAATTGTGATATATATTATATATTATATATAAAAAAATATATAATATTTTTAAAATAAAAAAGCATAAATAAAATTTATCAAAATATCATTGATAAAATAAAGTAACCCAAACCGGTGCTTGTCTTGGAGCTGACTCTGTTCCTCCAAAACGCGACCTGCTTCCTCCTGCGACGTGAAATCGTCGTTCTTTGTTCTCTTTTTTGGTTTAGAAGATATACAATCGAATATCACAAGCTTTTTCCCTTCACAATCCTCGCAGCTCAATCGCAAATGTCGCAACCCCGAGTCTTCATCACCTTGGGGCGCACTGGTCAGGTGCATTCTATGCCCAGAACTCCTCCAGACCAAGATACAGAAAAAAAATGTTGTGTTTGGAAAACAGCCTGAAAATTTTCCTCTTTCTTTAGTTTCATTTTGCAACATTGAGCTCACAAAGGACCCCCATATGCTTTATTAGCTGGAGGTTATTCCACTTATGCTTCTATTCGGTCTGATTCTAACTGTAATTAAGCCAAAGCTGCCTCTTTTATTTCATATGATAGTTGGATTATTGAAGCCCGCGTATTGTCATAGAAATGATTTGATGACTGTGAAATTTGTGTATTAAATTTCTGGATATGTAACTCTTGTTATAGGGATGAGTCGCACTTGCATCACTGAATGGGCATGGATATCTATATGTTCTCAATCTAAAAATTTTTGCAGGTGGTAGAAAGAGGCGGAACAGGATCAAACTCTGGAGAACTACGCTGTGATACTGGGCCACGGTCTGGAAGCAAACGATCTATAGGGGATGCATTGAGGATTTATCCTCATGGTTCGTTAGTCTCTAGCAAGCGGTGGTCCTCTCCTACCATGCTTTTGCTTTAACGTTGTGTGGTTTCATTCTTTTATTTTCTTACAAGTAAGGAGTATACAAAAGGAGGACGTTGTATTGTACATCTGTAATTTGACTGAAAGATAACAGAATTTGGTATATTTTGTGCTACACACTTTTGATTTTGCGAGTGTACTACTCCGTTTGAAATTTATTATCCTCATTGTCCCTAGTTTAACCACTGGCATACTGAACTCCCGTCCTTGAAACAAGTTGATGTTGAGAGTAGTTCTCACAATAGCCGGTTCTCTGAAGCTTCCTTCTGGGACCATGCGCTAATGCTTTTATGATTTTCTTTTTAAGAATAGTAGAAAAGACTCAGTCATAGCATTTCTTTACTTTTTCCATCTTTGCAGCATTAGGCCTTGGGAGCATTACAGCACACAATTTCAATGAGCTCTAGAAAGGGCAAATTATGGCCTTAGAGGAATGCATGTTTAATTATTATTCATTGTCATTGCCAGAACATGTATTTACAGCTATGTAATGATGACGCATCAATTTTCAGGCTGCGATATGGTACATATCAGGGTGCTCATAAGAACAGAGTAAATGGTAACATCTTATCTTTATATATTCAACAAGTTTTATTACATTTTATTCTATGTTTTTCTCCCATTTTCACTGGCTATATTTTCTTGAGATGAGCAAAGAAATGGGGCTGGCTGCAAAAGACCTCAGATTGAAACTAATGCGCCAAAGGTCAAAACGAATTCAATGTGATTTAGAAGAGCACAGAAAGATAGACCACCTGCATCAAAAGAGAGCCAAATCTTCTCTACCGTCAGCAAGTAATAGTTGGTTTCAGCTAAGGCCTGAGGCAAAAGAAAGTTTCCATCAAAGGCAAATATCCTACACACAAAATTCTGACCACATGCATCAGGTGGATTCAATGCGGAAACTTAACTCTTCTAGGATTGTAAATGAGGTCGGAGCTAGACCTTCAGACATCATATTAAAATCTTCTAGGGCTATAGCACCACTGACAAATTATGATGGCCGCCAACAGTTTTCATCCATAAGGGCAACTGATGTTTTAACAGCTAAGAGGAATGGTGTTTTTTATGCTTCAAGGCCAATTGGGTTCACACCTACTACATTCAAAGGCAATGTTGAGAATGCCAAACCAGTTACACAACTTGCACCAATGAACGGCATTGTGGACTCACAAGTAGTACTATTTTGTTACTCATTCTTCCTCTTTTTTTTCCCGTTTGTGTATGGCTCTCTCTTATATTATGTTGTTGCAGGGGGAGGTACCTCTTACTGTTTCTGGTCTCTTGCATTCTCTTGAATTGGAAAAATATGAGATTGCTTTTTGCGCTGAAGAAGTAAGTGTCTTGCTTCTATTGTAGATATTGCTTATTTAAATCAGCTCATGTAATTTTTGTTTTGCTTCTCGTTTAATTCCCCCCCCCCCCCCCTCTTTCTTCCCTTTTTCCTTCACTCTCTCACACCTTTATAAGGGCGTGTTTCCATAATGATGAAGTATTTTTTAGTTTTGACTGTTTGAATAATGGGTAGGATATACATAAACAGAGTAACAGACATTATTTAATTGTTGGGTGATCTGGTTTACAGGTAGATATGACAGCATTGAAGCAAATGGGAGACAAGGACCTCAAAGACTTGGGGATACCAATGGTACAATTATTTCACTCTCATTTTACAACTATTATTTTTTTCCCCCCAAACTTTTTTCCCCATCCAAACTCATTTTAGTTTATATGGCCCGCCATTCTTGAGCTTGTAGTTTTGGCTACTAGTCTGTTGTTTAATGTGTAATTGAAAAGGTCGTGCTAGAGCTTTATGCAAGAATGCGAAACTCCATTGTTTATCAGAGGATGGACGTGGGGGAGAATAGAGCTTTAAAAGGAGTGTCTTGTTTGCAGTTGTGGGCCTACATTGAATTTTGATGTCTGATTGTTTAGGTAGAAAGAAAGCTGAACCCTTTTTTCGTGGGTAATACAAGAGGTCAAAGGTCCAGGCAGAGAAGTGAAAATGGATAACCTTTTTTAACTACAAATGCGATATAAATATCAAGAGGTAATAGGCCTGAAATTGAAAGGTTGCCCTGAGCTTGAACCTATATCAAAGTCCCTAAAGAAAAGAAAAACTTAGTTTTTGTCACTCGGAAAACTTGGAAGTTGTTGGCCACCAAACGAGTACTTAAAAGCTAAACTTGTAAACTTTCAAAATCTGTTGGCAACATTTAGAATAAAGAAAAGTAGATTCACATTAATAATCATATGGAAAGACTTACCCGTAGACTGGTTTAAGCAGAGAACTTCTGTTAGATGAGCTATGTAGTTGCATTTACAGGAAAGGTTCCTAAAAATTGCTGCAGCACTATATTATTTTATAGAAAAGGTTATCTTTGAATAGCCTTAAGTTCATATTTATGAACAGGAGGGGTCGATTTGAGGAAGAAACCAAAGGATACAAGAATAGCTTAAACCTTCCTATTTTCTACTTAGAAGTTGCTATGTATGCATAATCTAGAAGTTGCTACGCAGTTATCCCCCGTCGATCTAATATAACACACATCTATGTCTGATTGCTTCTCACATAAGGCGCTTGAATTTTCAGGGACCAAGGAAGAAGATTCTTCAGGCTCTGTTGCCCCGTTCAAAACGGCAACTTCCACAAGTTTGCAACTTGAAATAGCTGCTTGATAAAGGAGAGGATTTCCATGAATCTGAGAACTGCCTAGAACATTGTTTAGCTAATTCACTGAGTGTTAATAATTTTAAAGCAGTGCTGTATTATATTGTGAGTTGAGATCGATGGACATCTATATTACAGGAAAGATTGCTATACAAGAATGTAGGAAAATTAACTATGGACATGTTCATTATGTATAGAAACAGTGTTTCTTTCTGAGCATTACAGATGTATTCTGACATTGTGTCAGCAAACTAGCCTTAGTTATCAATCATGTTAAGCAAAATTTAACGGATAACTAAACATTCAATAACATGGACAAAATTAAAAAAATTTAAGACTATGAAGATTCAATTACAAAATATAAGAGTAAATTAAAAATTGAGTAATTTCATCTCAAATGAACATTTATCCATAAATTGTCATCAAAGCGTACAAGAATCACTTTCAATCAATTATCAATGTCATATCTCCAGTCTCAGCAGGCATTTAGAGATGGAGTAGTAGGAGTACGAGGAGAAGTAGAACTCCTGGCACAGTCTTGTGCGTTCCTCGACGCCAGAGCAGCCAAGAACCGATTATTCCATCGCCCATTAACAGCTTTAACCGCTGACGAGGAAGATGAAGTAGCCCTAATACAAGCGTGGTCGGCTGGAAAACGGTGCTTGAGGCACACCTTCATGTGGCATGTTTTACACATGCTTGTATTAGAAAACGTCAAAACCTCCTGGCACCTCCTAACCGGACAAGTGGGTTTCTTTTTCTTCTTAGGGTCACAATCTCCAGACCTGTCATGCCTCTCCAAGATTGCCTTCTCGTCTTCTCCATTGTGACCGGTGGTTTCGATCGACATGGAACATGTTTCGCACACCACAACCTTCCTGCTGTTATGGTCGGATTTGGGGCAATTATGGGACTTGTAAGATCTATGTTCCAGACAGAACACCTGTCGGCAACCGCTGCATGTGAAAGGGAGGAAATCGAGTTGGTTGCAATGGTTGTGTTGGCAGTGTCTTCCTAAATCTGGGAAAGCTTCAGTTCCACCCGCCATCGATGGCTCTGTCAAGCTATTGTTGTTGTGTTTGATTTCTGAGAATTGAAGAATGAGCGATTATTGAATAAGCAAAGGAGGCGGTCTATTCATATATATGTTTGGGATTGAGGATGGCATGGCTTGGAGGGTAAGCCAAGACGAACAATCCGTGTGGTTTCGGTATGCTTTTGGACTCTCCGTAACCTTTAGAAGATTCTAGTCCCACGCGCCATCTTTCAATTTTTTATTCGGTGGAGACTGCGTGGCTGGAAATTTTTTTTTTCTACCGACTTCACCAATTTCCGTTAAATTTTTCAGCGCAGGTTGTTATATCTTTATTATTATATTGTTTAATTTAAATATAATAAATATTTTATAAAAAATATATATTTATTATGTTATTATTAAAAATGTATATTTTTATATTTTAATTAAATAGTAAATATATCAAACTTTGTATATAAGATTTTTCTTTTTCTTATATAAAGTAACTCATGTTAATTTTTTTTAAAAAAATTTAGTTAAATTATATTCATTTTAACAAGAAAAAATGTATTTTCAGTTCTTTTATTTTATTTATGATTTCAAATTTATCTTTTTATTTTATTTAGTTTTAATTTAATACTCTAACTTAATTTCAAGTTTTACTTTTATTTTTTAGCTTTAATTTCATTTTTGAATTTTAATTTTATTTGAAGTTTTATTTTTGTTTCTTAATTTTTTCTTCCAAATTTAACTCTTTAGCTTTTAAAAACTATTCAAAGGTTTCTTTTTCTATCAAATTAAAATCCAAATTAGTAAAAGGATATTAAAGCTAATCCACCAAGAAACTACAAAAAGTTTTTTGATTATACAACTTCGTAGTGTTAGGAAAAAGAAAAATTTTGAATGATTTATATAAGTGAATAGCTTAAATTGAGACAAAATGAAATTGAATGGACAAAAGTGAAACTTAAGGTCTAATTAAAGGATTATATTATAACAAAATAAAATAGAAGTAAAATTTAAATGACCAAATAAGAACAAAAATGAAGTTAATGGATCAAAAGTATATTTTAACCTTTTACAAATTACACCCAATTCTCCTCATTTATGATATATATTGTAGAAACTTCCATTTTAACTTTTGTGTAATAAAAGTTCATTTTTTACAGAATATAATATTATGATTTTATTTTTAATATAATGTAAAGACAATTAAGTTAATGTTATGTTCCAATATGAGATTGTAATCTTATTTTTAATATGTCAATAAAAATAATTTAGTTAACTTTATTAACAAAAAATAAATTAAAAAAATCAAGTGTAATTGTTTTTAATAAAAGAGATATTAGGTTTAATTTAGCCAAACATCAAGGAAATTGAAGGTAATTTATTCTAATATTCATCAACTAATCAAATTTATTAATGAAGAAGTAAATTTACTCAAATTAAATTTAGAAAATGATATTTATTTTAAATTTTAATGCTATTAAATTAATTCTATAATTTTAAGCAACAGAAAAATTGTTAAAAAAAATAAAAAGCAATAGTAAAACAATCCCAAATACATGTTTGATGAATACTGGGATCTTTCCAAATATAAAAAAATCACAATTTAAAATAAATTTGAAAGTGCAACTTAAAGATATCATATAAATTAGTGCGTTAAAAGTGTATGCCAAACTTTTAAATTTACTTTTAAATAATTTTCGAGTGCAAAATTAAATATTAATAATATTTTTTATTTCAAAAATAATAAAAAAGTATTGGAACTCTCCCACGTGCAACATTTAAATATTAATATAGATAAGACATTTGGGCAATAGATATGATTTTTAAGACTATGACTACTATATTTTGTTAGACTATTTTACAAAAATAATAAATTTTGCTACCAGCTTTTTTGTTCAAAAGTTTAGTTAATTTTGAATTAATTTTTGAGTCATTTTTACTCCGTTTAAGTCATAGTTAATTCTAAATTAATTTCAATTCAATTTTGTTACTATTTTTATTATTTAAATCATATTTAATTCTTAGCCAATTTACATTTAGAAAATTATATATTAGAATAAAATTAGGGCTTCTTAACTTTTGCCATGTATTAAAAATTAATAGTGCATTTAAAAATACGTTAACTCCTGTCAAAATCACATTTGACACAAAACAAAATATTAATACTTAGATATGAACATGGTTGCGATTCCAAACGAGTCCTAAATACACGGATTCAACCCAAGTAACCAAAAAAAATAAAGTTAATAAACAAATGAATAAATAAATTGACCTAAGACCCTAGTCAATGGGCTCTATACTCAGTAAATGAAGGCTGGCCCAATGGCTCCAAATAAGCTCAAAAACCCCCAAAAAAAGAAAAAGAAATGAAAATGGGCAAAACGCAGGATTGCCCTGCGTTTACTGAAGATTGGCTACTGATGCTCGACGCAGAAGGCCCAGGAAGGGGAAAATCTGAAGAGAGACAAAGGCGGAAGGGAATCACCGTGAATCTGAGACGGAGAATCAGGGTTGTATCCGTGGGGCACGACCAAAACTTTGCTGCAAAGGGAGAAGAGATTCTGAAGAGCAAGGACGGAGAGAGCGGAACGAAGGAGTAGCAGAGGGAGAAATCAGGGAAGCACCGAATAGAGATTGAGGGAGTGGACGGAGAAGCAGAAAAAGAAGAGAGAGCGAGCTGAGGGAGAAATCAAGAGGGGCTTCTACTTGGAGAATCTGGTTTTTTCTTTTCTGCGCTACCACAGCTTCGAGCAAGCGTGGATTGCGGGTATGTCAGTACATCGATTTTGATTCTCTCCGTGCTTTTGTATCATATGAATCGCATTTTGAGTTGCGAGGCATGTTGCTTTGGCAAGTGATGGGGGTTTGGTGCTAATCATAATTCTCTTACTACCCCGCTCTAGTCTTTTGAACTTATTCGCGTTGAGAATCTCATGAGCAATTAATGCATGTTCTTATCTAACTCTCTGGTTCATCTTGAAATCTGAGAATACATTGGAAAATCCTTTATATGTTTGATGAGATGATTCAAAGTTTATTGTTAACTAGTCAGTACTCTTCATCCTAGTTGGGCTGCGTTCCTTTAGGATTTGTTTGATGGTCCAACAGAGGTAAACTTCAAGAGGAATATCATGGTGTGGATGGTATTAGCTTTTTCTCTTTTGGCCAAACTGGATGGTATTAGCTTAATCTACAATATGCTGCACCTTTGTTTTGCTTGTTTGACTCACACCTTGAATTGCTTCAGGTTATACTTTTCTTGACAAAGTAGAATTAATTATTTATTGATTGTGCTGCATGAGATAATCAATGATTTTGTTTCCATGCTCCATATTGTTAACACGTAATTTTAGTGGCCAAAACGAAATTGCTTTGGGGTTCTCTTGCTAATGTTTTGGGAGAAAATTATATTTTTATGTTATCTTTATTTTCACCTGTAGAGTTTGCCATGTGTGTTAAATTATTCTGTTTTCAAAAATCAAAAAACAGGAAAAAATATATTTAAGAAAAAAGAAAACAAAAGAGAGAAAATGAATTGATGAAAATATTGAAATTCATTTGGATTTTATAAATTAAAATACACTAACTAATCTCAAGTGTTTTTTTATTTGTAAAATTAAATTAATTTCATTTTTTTTACAAAATATAAATAAAAGGCACTAAGCAAGTGATACAGTTTTCTATTTCATTCAAACTACATAGGGTTTGATTTCTTTAAAAAATATGTAGACTTTAAGTCACTTTTTTAAGTCAAATTTGTTTTTATAAATATTTAATTTTTTTTCAATCTTGTAAATATTTTATTTTTCTTTATTTTTTAATTTCTTTTTTTCTTTTTCTTTGCATGTGATTGGTAATTATAACTTAAATAAAACTAAATCTATATTAATTTTATACAATTAATTTAAAATAATTGTTCGATTGTTATAGGGTGCTTAATACTTTTTTTATAACACAATTGAATTTCAAATTCATCTTTGGTTTACAAATTATGTTTCTATTTCTTTTTAAAAATATTTTTTTAAGTTTTATATTTTAAAATAATTAAAATTTTGATAGTGATTTCAATAAATTAGTATTTAAAATTTTTTTAAAAATTAATTAATTTTTTCTTTTTTTCACATCATTCATATTATGCTTAAGTAGATATGACAGGGACCGATAATCAAAAGGTTCCAAAATTAGAAATAGTAGTATAAATAAATCATATATATAAACATATCTAAGATTGTGAACACTTAATTGTAAAATCAAAATTACAATGGACAAAATATAGATATTAGTATAACTACATTTTTTTATGAAGTCTCAATCTCCATCTTCTCTACCAAACTTAACCTATGTGTACCCAACTATCTTTTTAATTATTGAATAAATTACAAAAGGCTTTTTTTTTTGGGACACATGGATGCTATATTTGTTACTATAACGGAAGCTACCACAATTTCTACTGTGTTAGATGAAGTCCTTTTTGTACATTGAATTATTCCAAAGCGTAAATATCAATTACATTATTATAATAAATATAAGTTAGCCTAAAAAATAAAAATTATATCAATTTGCTCTAAAAGATAAAATATGTTCCATTCATTTCTGTTTTCTTAACTCACCTATAAGAAGTCCAAATACCTCGTGCATTGCACGGGGTTGAAATTTGATTCACATATAATAGTCAACAAACAAAGAGACTTTTCTAGCTCATGCATTTCCACTTTAGTGTAATAATCCTGGTTGAGATTGATCCTTTTTTCTTTAACATATATTATCTTTTTTCTTAACTCACCCAAAAAAAAAAGTTCAAACACCATTCTATTTTCAAATGTATCATAGATAGCATTTTATTTCCGGCTCCTAGTGTTAAAATTGACATTTGTTTTCTTTTCCTTTGTTGTATGTACGCGGTAGCTTAGAATAAAATTAGATAAACATAACCTGTCCATCACATTCATAAATTATATGGATCTATTATTACTTTTTTATTAAACTAGGAGTTTGGCCATCCATCTTCACCCAATCAATTTGTTATTAGTGAGAACTTTTTATTTTTATTTTCGTGAAAATCGTTTTTTTTTCTATATACTACCCAATTTAAAAATTCCTTTCAAACAAAATTAATTAGATACTTCTCAATAATCAATTATATTCTTTTTTGACAATATGTTTCAATGTACTAGATTAAATTGTCTTTTTTTTTAAGTAACACTGAACCTCCTTAATTAATTTTAAATTTGTACATAATTTATTTACAAATATTTTTTTTAATTCACCTAAAAAAAATCCAAATATCCTGTGCATCGCACTGGTCAAAACACTGGTCATGCTAATACAGAATTACGTTGGTACATACATAGGATTGGGCATGAGGAACAAAGCGTGTGGTTTTGAATTGCTTTCGGACTTCCCGTAGCCTGTAGACATTTCTCGTCCCACACGCCATCTTTCAATTTTTAATTTGGAGGTGACTCTGAGTTTCTCTCTCTTCGGCTGACTTTATTAACTTATTTTCACATGAAATAATATGGAAGTTTCTCTAATCTTCACAAGATAATCTGAACTTACAGGATTATTGATACACGTGGTGTTTAAAATTGATCAAACTACTCAAAAGTTAACTAAAATTGGGTTAATTAATTTTCTTAAAACAAAATTAAACTGTTTGAGTTTTAATTTTAGATTGAGTTATATCAAATCATTCGATTATCATACATATTTCTATAATTTTTCCTGTTATTCTTGTTTATTAAACATTAAATTATAATTTGAATTAAAATTGTATAAATTTTGATTTATAAAGGTTATATAAAATATTTTATGTACTATTTTGGTAAAAATAAGTCTTGGTTAATTATAATTTAAATCAATTGGGTCTTTAGAAAAAAAACTAAAATTAAAACTGATTCGATGGGGCTGATTGTCAGTGGTTTGATTTGATGTCATCATTTCAACAAAAATTTGATAGTTCGATGAATCAATTGGTTTGGTTTGACTCCATTATTTATACGCAAATCGATGAGCACATTTAACTAATAGTCTAATTGTTATTTTATTAAATTTTCAATTTAAAACTATCGATAATAGTTTAGTTTATAAAATAATAAAAATGATATAAGAAGTTTTATATCCTCAGATCTCAAGAAAGAACTAAGGAACTAGGACTTACTACTCATATTTATTTTATTTTCAATTTGAAATTTCAAAATAATTTTTTAAATAATTATTCACCGCTCATTATTTTTTATTTTAAATAATATTATATATCTATGTGAAATTGCATAAAAATATACGTTAAAAATATTGAAAAACTAAATTCTCGTAAACCCATAAATAACTGCAACAAAAATATTTATTATAGTTTTAAGGATAACTATTATTTCTTTATTGGATTTGATTACTAAATCCTAAAATTTAAAGTATTATTTTAACAAATCAAATTTATTTTTATCTAATACGTAATAAATTTTGTAACAAATATTAAAAACGTGTCATGGATTTTTTGGTAATACAAATTTTTAATTTAGGGTACTTAGATATATATAACATTTTTTAGCTACCTTAAATGCTTGAGATGATGACGTAGAAGATAATTCTTAGTGATTTTCATTGAGTTAGATAAGGAATAAATTATCAATATTTTGAAAGATAAAACTAAATTGGAACAAATAAAAATTATCTGATTCAATTGAAAATTCATATTAATTTTTTTTCAAAAAATCAAGAATACATTTTGTTCTAGCTAAATGGATAAAAACAGCAAATGTTGATTAACATGGTAACTAAAATCATATTTATTATATATATATATATATATATATAAATGTGTGTGTATATATATATATATATATATGAAAATTGAGACTGATTTTATTTTTATTTACATAAACCCTCTCATTGATTCCCATTTCCAACAACATCAGAAGGAGACTTGGACTTTGGAGTCCTCTGCAGTTACATTCTTCATCAGAATATCTCAGACTAAATCTCCATTGGACCTCAATTCTCTACGGCAAAGACAAATTAAAAGAATCATGTTGACTACTAGTAAACAAAAAGTTTCTTAACAAATTGTAAAGTTCAAAGTAGATCTCTCTTTTATTCATGTAAAGCGTCACATGATTAAGAGGCTTATGTAACAAAGTCAAATTTGTTAATGCCCAATACAGCAAAGATTGATTCCCACTAATACCCCACCACGCCCTAAACCTCAGACACTTTCATGAAAGAGTGTATTACAAACCACCGTTCATAATGCATGTTTCAAGACAATGTGCTTTTCCCTCAGCTTTTAGATTCAAAACACACTGTCATTTGCATCAATTAATCTCATGGCCATAGGATTATATTGGTCCCCACAAACTCGGATTAACTTTTATATGAAAAATAAGAAATGGAGAATGAATGCGATGAGACCATTTGGGACGAGGAGAGCATGAATTTATTTGCAGAGTAATGCAAAAACATTTAAGGTTGGAAACATGGCTGAAATTAAATTTATCTGAATCTAGAATAGTGTATTGAGAAGGAAAGAAAAGGAAGGGTGTTATGGGGTGGGACAGGCAAGGAAAAAGGAAGCAATCTCTTTTAGAAAAGGGAGTGAGATACGTCCAGCCTAGGACACTCAGAAAGGTCCATTTAAGCAAGTGTTCTACAGAAACTTAGCTATTAAGGATACACTAATGGCTTCAGTGCGTAGCTTATTAGTTGGAAAAACTGCATTCTCCATGCAAAGCATTTCAGTAAGATACCATTTGGCTTTTGCTCACGAAAAGCTAAAATGGTAAAGCGAAGAGGTGGGGCCTATCGAAGACAAATAAAAACACCCTTGTCTTTGACTTCTGCTGTACACTGATGGTTGATTCATGATTTAATGTATCATCTGTAGTATTGCTGGGCATAGTTAAACAGAAAAAGATTAAAATTTTTTAACACTAAAAATTTTAACATTAAAATTTGATTTTAAAATTGACTTCATAACTCTAGTTTTTTTTTTTCCTATCTACGTGTCGTGTATTTTCTTTTCTCCTCACAGAAAACCCTTCAGTTTCTTGCTACCTTCTACAATAAAATCCATTTGGCCAAAATATTTACCTTTTCCTGCAGATTGGAAAATAGAATTAAAAATAAAACGGGGTATTTCAAAACCATTAACGATTTTATACTTTCACTTCTGTTTGATACAATGGAGAACAGAGAGACATGCTCATGATCTCAACAATCGAATTAGAAACAGGGTTGGTTTAAATCAAACTGGTGTGAGATCTGTGCAAATGTGGCAAACAAGAAGCTTTCTGCAGAACAAAAAGACTAAAAGGCCAAAGTTGTTGCAACATGATAAAGCTGGCCACATAGAATGGTGTTACGCAGGGGATGGACTGAATATATCACATGCGAGCTTGTATGGTCACCATCATCAAAAGACTGATTCTTGTTTTTTGAATAATAGGGATTCTAATATGAAAATATCTATATACTGAATTATACATTATGTTTATTCATAAATTGACCAAAAACTGTTTATCAACAAAACAGGGTAGGCCACCAGCAGATGATGTTTAATCATAATTTCTTAGTACAATAATTTAATCTCATTCTAAATTTATAAAGACAATTTTATGAATTCAGTTAAAAAATTTACGAGTGATTGGCGATTGACTATAGTTTTTCCCAATTATAATCTTTTACATCAGGTGGTTTTTAGTGTGTAACACACATGGTGTATGCTTAAAGAGAAAGCAACAAAAATTAGTAATTGAGACAAACCTGAAAAACACAACCCTATAGCCTAGTCTAGACAACCAATGAAACAAATAATTGAGAGAGAAATTTCGAAAACCGCACTAATTAACTAGTAATCAATCTAGGGACGGCAAAAAATCCAGGGAAAAATAAAAAGCAATAAAAAATATTGTTATTTTAACTAATCAGTTAGAGTGAACTGAGACTAATTATAGGCCGATTTTTCCGAAGCCGAAGGAATCGAAACTGTCCAGGTAACAGCTATAGACCACACTTGACTCTCTCAGGCTCAGCAACATCGTTTTGTTGTGGAACCGCACTCAGACTGTCTCCTGCTCCATGTCGATCATGCTCGTCATCGTTCTCTGAAAATCAAACTCTCTCAAATTTCCGGGAATTCGGTTCATACAAATCCGATGTTAGTGGAGTTCTGATAACCTCGAATCTCTGATTTCAATTAATGGAATCTCGGCCACGCGCCTTTGAACATCTCATTGATACTTGTACACAAAATTGACGAACTCTATTAATAGACAAAAACCATGGAGTTTCAGGAGAGTGTGAAGTTCGTGGTCCAGAGACCCGTGCAGAAAAAATGGGTTTCTCATAAAGCAACAGAAGCAGAGAAATTTGCCGAGGCCGTCGCTCCCCGGCGAAAATGGAAGATCTTCTACAGGTCATCGTCGTCCATCCCTTCAAAACAATCAAAACCCCAAAAGAAAGAGCCCCCAGAAGAATTTCTCTGTCCCATATCAGGGTCTCTCATGGCAGACCCCGTCATCGTCTCCTCAGGCCACACCTTCGAGCGAGTCTCTGTTCAAGCGTGTAAAAATTTGAACTTTACACCACTTCTCTCCGATGGCTCCACGCCCGATCTTTCTACAGTAATTCCCAACCTTGCCCTTAAATCTGCCATTGCTAAATGGTGCCAGAACTCCTCCAACGTCCCTCCCGAGCCACCTGATGTCAACTCTGCTGAGAAGCTCGTACATACTCTAATGGCGAAGACCCAGAAGCCAGAATCAAGTTCCCAGAGCAAAACAGAGGTGCTGAAGGTAGTAATCACAGAGAAAGAGCTGATTCAAGGGATGAAGGATAACCCCCGTGTGAATTTCAATCACGCAGCGACCGAGGTTACGCGACGCCCAACCCACTTCTACTCGAGCTCAGAGGAATCAGTGGATACTTGTGCTTCAACCCCGCCTCTGCAACTTTCAACACGACCAAGCTGCTATTCTTCTCCTTCGTCTTCAGAAATCGAAGTCATAACTCCTAGCTCACCCGAAGAAGAAGAAATCATGGCGAAATTGAAAAGCCCACAAGTGTTCGAGATCGAAGAAGCCGTGATTTCACTCAGAAAGCTCACGAAAACCAGAGAGGATACGAGGGCCCATCTCTGCAGTCCTCGGTTACTCTCCGCCCTTCGATCCTTAATCGTGTCAAAGTACACCAATATTCAGGTGAACGCGGTCGCAGCTCTGGTGAATCTCTCATTGGAAAAAGTGAACAAAGTAAAGATCCTACGGTCCGGAATTGTTCCTCCGTTGATTGACGTATTGAAGGGAGGATTCCCTGAGGCGCAGGAACACGCTTGCGGTGCAATCTTCAGCTTGGCCCTCCACGACGATAACAAGACTGCAATCGGCGTGCTGGGTGCTCTGCCACCGCTGCTCCACTTGCTCCGATCCGAGAGCGAGCGAACTCGTCAGGACTCGGCGCTCGCACTGTACCACCTCTCCCTCGTACAGAGCAACCGGACCAAGTTGGTGAAACTCGGGTCGGTTCCGATCCTAATGGGTATGGTGAAGTCGGGTCAAATGACGGGTCGAGTGCTGCTCATACTATGCAGCTTGGCGTCTTGTGTGGATGGGCGAGCGGCAATGATGGATGCGGGTGCGGTGGAGTACTTGGTGGGGTTGTTGAACGGGAACTTGGGTTCCGGGTCGACCCGGGAGAGCTGTGTGGCATTGCTCTATGGACTGAGTCACGGTGGGTTGAGGTTTAAAGCGGTGGCAATGGCGGCGGGGGCGATGGAGGTGTTGAGAAAGGTGGAGAAGATGGGAAGTGAGAGGGCGAGGGAGAAGGTGAGGAGGATATCGGAGATGATGAGGGTGAGGGAGGAAGAGGAAGAGGAGGATGTGGATTGGGAGACGCTTCTTGACTCGGGTTTCAATAGTCGGAGTCGGGTTCGCAGTGGGTTGGGTGAGTCTGCTGCTAACTCGTCCGAGTTTTGAGTACAGCCTTTTGTTTTTTCTTTCTTTTTTCCTTGACTGTAAATTGTCTTTTTTTTTTTTGAAGGGGATCTTTCCACCAACCATGCTGGGGAATGATGAGGAAATTCATTTGTTTCTCTTGTTTTTTGTTTCCAACTATATTTCTGATTTTAGTGGTGAATGGAAATAATTTTTTTTTATTTTAAAATTTTTGAAGAATAGGATGGAAATAATAGTAGATTTTGAGCTCAAAATGAACTGTGAAAACTATGTGGAGGAATAAAGAGGTTGGAAGGTGAGGATAGAATAGAGATTGAATGGAATAAGTAAGAAAGAGAAGATTTTTCAAGGGAGAATATTCTTGTTACTTTATTCCTGCATTCAAAGCTGCCAAACTTCCCTTTTCGCTTTTTTTTTCCTTTCCTTTTACACACAGAATGTGAAACCTTTAACTGCCAAAGTAGGATACCAATTCCATTCTTTTTCAGCTATGGGGAAAATTAAAAAGTTTAAACCCACAAAGGCCCATTTACTCCCAAATTCCAATTAGATTAGTTTAACAAGAAGTTAGTTACTTAATGTGGCCCAAATTTTGGTGATTTGATCTTCCCACGTGGGCCTCTTCCCCCTTTTTAAAAATTCATATGGAACTATTTATATGAAGGAAACAATTTATATGCAAAGTCTTTATATTTTTATTATAAAGTTCTTCAAAGTATGTAATTTTTTAATAATAAAATAATATCTCATTAACTAAATTATATATTTATTTACTCATTATATTTTAATTAAAAATTTGATAATAAAGATATACAAAATTAAATTTAAGTCTAATATTTATAAATATGTCCATAATTGTAAATGCCTGAGTTCTTTAACTAGGGATTGATTTTTCTAGAGCGCAATGTACTTTACAGAGTAAATCTGAATTCTTTTACAAAATTAATGATTAAGATTGCCTTAATTATCTTACCTGAAGTGTTTTAAATTAATAAGAGTACATAAACACAAATTCATGTCTTTTGTCTTTTCCTCTTTATTTTTTTTTAAATTTTATCTTTTATTTCTATTTCCTTTTAGTTTTTTTTTTCATTTCTTTACAGTAAAATTTATTTTTCTTCCTATCTTTTTCTCTCTAATTTCTTCTCTTACTTCTACATTCTTCAACCTTTCAAATGTTTTATTTTATTTTTTAGTAAATTAGGTACTTTTTCCTGTGAAATATCTAAATTATATGACCCTTTCATATATTTTATAAATCTTTAATCTATTTTTTTCTAAAATCAAAAGATGTGTCATTAACTACTTCTATAGCAAAAATAAACTATAATTATATATATTTTGATTAAAATATCCTTTTATCTTTATATATTTCCATCACAAAAAAATGTTATATAAATTAAGTATTTCTCAGAAAAAGAGAGTTCTCTTAAATACTCAGTCCTTATCTTTCTTCTACTAATACATATTTTGTTTTCACTTTGTGTGTTCTTTAATTTCTCAAATATCTTCTTTTTTTTTTTTTCTCTCGTCTTAATCTCTCCAATACTCGCTCCTTATCTCTTTTCCACTTAGATTAGAAAGAGCTGAGGACATGTTTTTATTTAACAAATGGGATATATGTTACCAACAACTTAACTGGAAATTTCATAAAGCAGCAGAACAAGCTCTTGAAGAATGAGCACCAATATTCAAAGCCAATAAAGTTTTGCCATAAGCCTCATCACCATGCAAATTGACAGTTCGGTGAATAATGGGTCTCTTGTCAACTATAGACACGTAAAGTAGTAAGTTTTAAGATCATTTTAACAATTTATTTTATAAATAATTAAAATTTTTGTACTCTGTACACATCTCAATCCAGTTGAGTAGTACTATTGTGGTGTCTTTTATTTTTTATTTTTCTAATTACATTATATTGTGGTGCTAATAGCCCGAAATCAGGGAAAGTTGAAGTTGTTACCTATCAATTCTTGACTTGTTACTTTTTCTCTGTTTGTTGTCTAAATCAATTTCTTTAGAAAAGCAAGGTCTAAGAAAGAATCCAAACCCAAATGTTACTTTTAAAAGTTAATTACTTTAGGTTAGTATTTTGAGACTCTGCGTTTCTTGTCCTTTCTCTAAATGATCAAATTATCTATTAACATGCAAGTAGGCCACTTATTATTTTATATTTTAAAATTTTAAAATGAATTTCAGACCGAAATCCTGGGAAGTCCTCAATGAGTGGGAATATGTTATGGGAAACAGGAAAAGAAAATTGTGTATTAGTAGAAAAAACAAGAAATTGAGTCATGTTTTTCTAACAAATTTATGCATTTATGTACAAATTTCCCTCATCCATTGTGTAAGTTTTTAAATCAACGACATATCTTATATTTTAAAATTACTTTAGAAAGTATTTAAAATGAGTTAAGTTAATTTTTAACGGTACTCATTATTTTCTGCTTATTTTTTATTGCCCCCAAAATACAAAGACCTATGCACACAAAGAAAAATGAATCCAAGAAGCATATTTTGGATTATGAGCCCTCCCCGGTCGCTGTTTTATGGGCCGAAAAGAGTGCAAATGCCAGGCCCATATGGACCGACTTAGTAGAGTAAGCCCATTGGCTTCCCAGTTCAACATCTCCAGACCCAAATGAAAAGCATCCTATGCTTGGGAAAGAGGAAGCATACGCTAGAACAATTCAAATTCCTTTCTGTTTAGTATGAGCAGGGTGTTATTTTTGTTAGAAAGAAATTAAAAAAAAAAGTAAGGAGAAAGGAAAAAAAAAAGACTTTAATATATACTTTTATTTATTTGTATTTCTCCCTCTGTCTCTCTGTAATATAACGACGCACAAGGATACAAATTACAAAAGATTCATTAAAAAGATGTTAAAAAGGGTGATGATAACTGGCCCACTTCTAAAAAAAATAATGAACATATCCAGCCTGGTTAACACTCATCAGTTTGACCTCACGCCAACCTAAACCATTATTAACTTTTTGACCACAAACAGAAAACCTTACATCTTTTGAAAAAATTGGAATGAATTATTGTTTTCTCTTTTAGAAAGTACTTAAATTAAACAGTTTCCTCATTTATTATAAAAACATTAATTTTAGATATAGTTTTTTATATCTTTATTATTAAGTTATTCAATTAAAACATAATAAATGTATAATTTTTTATTAATATTATAACAAATATAGAGTTTAAATGAGAAACTAGATAATTGTCTATAAAAATTATATATTTATCATGACATTATTAAAGAAATATAAACTTATTATATTTTAATTGAAAAATTTTATAGGAAAAATATAATGAATTATATGTAATTTTTTTCATTATGAAAATACATACAAATTCTTTAAAATTAAAATATGACTAGAATAATTAAAATTATAAATTTAATTTATTTTGAATTTTAAAAATTAACTATTTTTATATTAAGCAAATATTTAATACTTGTTATCTTATATAGATAACAGATATAAGAGTATTTTAGGTAAAATATATATGATTGCAGCTCATCTTTTATTGTAGGAGAAGGGAGTATAATTTTTTAAAATAAAGGGGAGGATCATGTAATTTAAACATGTCTTAGAAGAGGAGAGTGTAATTTACTAAAAAACAAAAAAGATAAATTTCATCTATTAAAACAAATAAATTAAATATACACTTATAAACTATTTTTTTAAACAAATAAAACTCATTAAAAATATTTATATATGTATTAAAAATTAATTTTTTGATTTATTTTTAAAAAATCAAATTTGAAAAAGAATTTCTCTTATATGTTTAAATATGGATAATCTAATATTGTAATACCATAAGATATTAATATTTCGTTTATTTGATAATAAAATAAATCATTAAACAGGAACATTCAAATTTATTTAATAATTAATAATATTATTGTAAAATAGACTATCAATAGACTTTTAATACCCACACCCTCAAATCAAGTAACACCTAACCCCTAAAAAAGGGAATCCAATGTACCATTGCATTTAAATAAGCAAAACTTCCCTCCAGGACGTATCATATCTCCTCTTTCAATTTTCTTTGGTTGAAATACGATTTTCAACAAAAAGGATATATAATTTGGAGCTTTTGGATCGCTAATTACAATAAAAAAGATAAAAGAATTTCAGTAGAAATATTATATTCCATTTTTATTATTATTAGAAAAAGAAGTATCAAGCAATGTGGGGTTATTATAATATTATTAGCATAAAACTAGGCATGATTAAAGATGGACAGGACAGACACATGCATGGGACACCAAACCAGCTCTTTCTGAGACCAAATTCAAGCTATCTACACGCAATATTATCTTTTCAAATCGAAAAGCATCTCCCCCATTTTAATATTGTCTTGATAACTTCTTCTTCATTACCTTTTTTTTTTTTGGCCTTTTTTTAGTTTTGTCTTGTTGTTATTTTTTTTCTTTTTTCTGTGAAACAAAGTGGCTTCCTCGTTATTCTTTTACTAAATCACTACCAAAACTTGACTCCGCGTCCTTCAATAATTTAAGGCAGTTTCTTGAATTAACAATCTATCCTACTTTCAAAAACTGAAAAACCCGCTCTTTCATGACAAATCCACTAACCAACTTTCATAAACTGGCGATTCTATCCACCAAAATCAACACAAATGCCAGCTTTTAAGTAACATCACAAAAAGAAGGAGCTTTATTGAATTTGATAACGGTTGAACACTCTTACTCATCTATTGATCTGAAAGTGAAAAAGGCCTGAGAACAAAAGGCCATACCTGCTTACACAAAGTATGTATAATTGAGCTTAAAATATCACAATTCATTCATACACTGACATGTATCAATATTACTATAGGATTCTCGCAACCAACAAAGAATTAATGTCTAACGATTGCCTTCAAATCAGTTTATCTGATCACACCTGCGCCTGATCTCTCCTTTTCTTCCGGTTTGTACTCCAGCAACACTGAGCTTTTGCACTGCTTGTGAAAATGCCCCAAAGAACTTGTTCTGATCCGCTGCGAATTCTTCGACAAACGGCCTCGTCCTCGGGTCGTTGTACAACCCGCGATCCGATTTCAAAACCCCCAAACCCTTCGGCAGATTCTGAAAGTACATGTTATCGAACTTGTTGGGGGTCATAATGTCGTTAAACACCGATAATGTAGGATTCTTCTTGTAATCCGCACACGCTCTCTGCAACCCCTCCGCGAATCGAGGGTTGTATTGAGGATCGTACTGCGATAATTTGCTGTTATTGTAGATATCATTGCTAATTTCAGAGCAATGCGAGAACCCAATAGTGTGAGCCCCGCTCAGAGCTACCATTTCTTCCACGGAAAACCCTCTGGCCGCGAAGATCTCGATGATTTCCGACATCGACATTGACGGTTTCGGAAGAAGGCCTTCAATAGCCGAAGCCTTGGAGACACGACCGTCCCTCCGACCAAGGAAGACATTGTAGTAGGGACCGCCAACCATGGTTATGAGGTCGCGAGTGGCAACAGCGAGGATGTCGGCGCAGGAGACGGTGTTGGGGCAGGCAAGCTCGAGAGCGGTCTTGGCGCGAACGATGGCGTCGAAGCCGTCACCGGGGAGGGAGAGGTTGATGTCGGCGTCGCGCTCTGCTTTGTTGAAGAAAGTGGAGGAGATGAGGACGGAGGCGTCGCAGCCGTTGGGGAGGCAATCGTGGAGGAAAAGGCGGAGGGTGGCGCCGGCGGTGGTGGGGCTGGTGATCTGCTTGTTGGTGATGGTGTCTTGAATGATTTGGTTGAACTGGGGGCAGGAATGTCTGTAGTAGTCGAGGGTGAGACTGGAGTCTGAGGGTTTTACAAGTGATACAACTGTGAGGAAGAGCGCGAGAATCGTTGCTCCCTCCATTGTAAGCTTCTAGTACAGTCACAGAGCAATCTCTAGATGCGAAGGGCGGAGAACAAAGAAAGCAACGAAGGAAGAAAGTGGGAGTGCAATTAAGGAGGGAGAGTCAGAGAGGGAGATCACGCCCTACACCCTGGACCATCAACCACGGGATGCGGGCTTCGAGCTGTCGGGGTCGCACTGGGGTAGGGCCTACTTCATGCCGGGGTGCGTATTACGAAATCTGAATTTAGATGATAAAGTTTTTTTAAATAGAAAAAAAAAACACATGAGAATTGAAAATATGTATAAATTTTTTTAACTCAAAAATCACTTTATAAGTGAGTTCCTAATTAGTGCATGGTAGAGAACGACTAGGATGGTGACACGTGCTACGGCTAAAACAACAAGGCGCCGCGAAAATACCAAATACTCGTATTGACATGGACACTGAATGCTGCTAACATTCACTAATGGCATCATGGAGGGCCACCATTATAAAAAGACGCCATTATATGAACATGAGGATTCCTGGATTAAAGGTGTAAATGAAGGATGTTTTTTTCCTTTATTAAACATCAGCCACTACCTATAGAATAACATTGACAGTGGATAATACTAGAAGGAGAGGTGATTATAAAATTATAATGGAGATGGAGGTGGGTATGGGAGTTCAATACTTCACTCAGCAATGGGTCCCATTCAGTTTCCTATGCCGTTCTACTATAATGAGGAGCGGTGTTTTTAACTCTCGACAACCACCTTGCTGTGGTCTGCACTATTTGGTGATCCTATGTTAATAAAATGAAGGAAAGTTGAGTGTGATTAAAAATAAATAAATATAAATTAGCCAAATTTTAATATAATATACGCAAATGTTTGACATGTTCAAATGTTTACTCTTCATACTATACCACGACGCCCGCAACCACCAACGAAACATAGAGATTAATATTCGTTGTTTTGCACTGCAATTTTGGCAAATTCTATAACGAGAACTGCTTCTGCATTCTGCATGATAGAATTAATGGCTAAAAGACGGGGCGATAGAGTTGAGAAATAAAAACCCTTTTTTTTTCTGAAAAAAAAGTGTTACATATACGGTTATTTCGGCTGAATGGAGAGATGCGTGGAAAAAGGAAAGGACGATGCTAAATAACATATTAAACTTCCAAAATGAGGTGATTTAATTGCTAAACTTGAATTCCCTTCCACAATAGAAATATCGATTTTCACCCAGGTTATTCCGTTGTTGTTCACATGAATTATGAAATCTGACCTTCGCCTAGTGCAACTTCACTAGCTTTGTCAGAAAATAGAATTCCATCATTCCCATTTCTTCGTTTGGAGTACAATATATGAGACAGAACAGTTGGCCATGAAAGAAAAGTAGTTATTAGAAGGAAAGTACTAGTACTACTAATAAATTCGATGTCGGACTAACAAAAGAAGCCACTTTCAGATTCAGGTAAGTCCATTACAATAAAAATTAACAGTATGAGGATGGAAATATATGAATGAAGTATGTGGCCAAAAAAAATATTCATGAAGTTAGAAAATGGATTGGGACAGGCACATGCGAATTGCGATGATCACCTCTGTAATAAGATGCATGTGCTAGCTGGTTCTACCTCCATACATGTCTCCTTCCTGTCTATATCAAAAGCCTCATAGCCTGCATGCTCTCTTCTACAGACACGTGTAACTTGAAAAAGAGAAAATTAATTTTAAAAAACTAGCTCAGTATTATTACTATCCATCCCATCTGGTCTGTGGCCCATGCCAACGGCAGCTCATGTTAAATTTTTTGGCCTTTTAAGAAACACAATGCCAAGATTCTTAATGGTAGACAAAGCTTGTTTTGAAGGCCAGTTAAGAGCATGAAGATGACAGCTTTGGCAGCATCTTTAGATTTGTTACATTATATTATTATTATTATTATTATTATTATAGGATTTTCCTTGTCCTCATTCCCCAACATTGCATCACTCTTTCCTCTCTGTAATTGCAGTTTCTTCTTTTGGGAGAGGGGAGGGTATTGGATAGAAAATAGGAAAAAAAAGACAATAATAATAACGACAAATCGTACCAGTATTAGTGCAGATTAAGGAGATTCATGAGATAAACTCATAATACATTTTACAAACTGAAATAACAAAACATTTAATATATTACTTTATTATGCTTTCGAGTCTTCAACGGTAAATTTCAGAGGAAATCAAATGCCCCCGCAGAGTAGAGCTTGTAATTGTCAGGGTTCCTCATGAAGCTAGCGAGTTTTGAGTCACTGGAAGGTCCCTTGAGTGGCTTGTACTCATTCCACCAACGCATGTAGGTGCTGTGCTTCAAGAAAATCTCAGGCGAAACTGCATAATTCTTGAGCAACCCATAAACATAATCCTCAAACTCGCTCAATTTCTGCCTACTAGATTCTTCACTGCTCTTCTTTATCTCTCTGCAAGCAATGAGAGCCTCTTCCACACGTGCCCAGAAGCAAGAATCCAGCGTCAGAATAGATTCCACATTCTGTTTATTATTGATGCGTGATGATTCCTCCAATGATTCTGTTTTTTCTTCTTTATGCCACTTCTCTAGCTGCTGATAATGTTTGGATCTTCCTTGAGTCTCATAGTGTTTTCCCCCACTTATGTAGTGATCAGCAATGTCAAGTGGCTCAACCATTCTTCTGTAATTAGTGCCAGCAAATAGCCAGCGGGTGCGAAGAGCAGCTCCTTCCTTCTGAGGCTTCATCCCTGCCTCTTCAACCATTTCTCTCCAGTAAAATGTGAGCTTTTTCTTCCAGCCAGTAATATCTTGGTCCCTTGCATACCCCTGGTTTTTGTACATATCGTACATTCCTGTCTCCCGATCTTTAGAGAACTTTTTGTACCATTCAAGGTAGGCCATATATAACTTCACCTCATTCAATCTCTTGGATGGATCCAAATCTTTCTTCTTCAGTTGCAATGTGGTTTCTAGAAGCTTCATCTTTTCCACCACATGCTGTCAGTGTCAAGTGATTGGTTCAGTTAGAAAATATCAAGCAACAATGATTGCCGCTACTAGAAGAAGAAATTGAGGTAGGTTATAGGTACCTGCTGTATTTGCGAAAGGCCGAGTGCAAGAAGCTGGATGATTATAGTTGCTTCTAGTGAATCACAATGAGCCATGTTTTGAGGCAGTGAAGTAAAGGCCTTGCAAATAGCCCCACGGTGGAGATTTTGCACAATGTCTGCATAATGATGAATGTGCAATTCCTGATTTGGATCACTCATGGTTGACCCCGTTACTGCTAAAAGTTCCAAAATAGATTCAGGATCATTGAGACAAGCAGAGCCTTGCTCAGAGCACAAGAGAAATGTGCCGAAGGGCTTGTACGCATTGGTTGAAATGAAGGACGTAGGAAGTGCGTCCTGGTGTGAGGCCACGTGGAAAAAGCATGAATTCCAGGTAGAGCCTCGTGAAATGGCTTTTTGAAGGGATGTATCACCCAGAAGGGGTGAACCAAAGGTGATGCAGAGTGGTGAGCGTTTCTCTAACAGCCACAGAGTGAACAGAGAAGCAATTGATCCCCCAAGAGCATGTCCAGTTACTATCAATGGCTTGGAATTATCAATCTGCATTATGATGAATCCATTCCCAGTTATCATTTGGAAAATGGCATTTTCTAAGATAAGCTGTTAGATAATTTAGAAGCCAAGTCATCTTGACTAATCGACTTTTTTTTTTTGGGGGGGGGGATCAATTCTTGTTGGTTGGAAATTCAAATATAATAAGAATATATATTTAAAATTGATCAATTGTGTGGTCTAACACATCAACCTGCGTTTGGAAAAGAAAATGATACAGTTCATGCAATACGATGATTAAAGTTGAATGAGAATAAAATGAGGATACATATGTTAAAGATTTACAAGTTTTAGATTGAGATTACAAATTCTCAAACTGAGCCAAAAAAGTCTAGATTATGAGTAAATATAAACAAACCTCTGAAGCTAAAATATGATCAAAATATTTTAAAAAAATAATATTCATTTCTTTTATTAAAATATAATATTAAAAAATATAATTTTTCAATTTTTATTTCAATGTTATTTATTTTATAATAAAAATTATAAATTTAATATTTTTTATTTTAAATTTAAAAAATCAACTATTTTTATACTGATCAAATATATATTTAATATTTGTTGTATTATATAAATAATCTATTTAAGAGTATTTGGTCAAAATATGTATAGTTGATTCACCTTTTATTACATAGAGTTTAATGAAGTGCATATTTTGATTTTAAAAAAGGAGAATATAAATTGTCAAAGACTGTCTTATAATTTAGTCTTTGATTATTGAAGTAAAAGAAGATGTACCTGGGATTCCAATTGTTGGAGCTGCTGAAGATGATCGGAGAAGAGGGAAATTGCAGCCTTGTGAACGGAGAAACATGGGATTTTTTCGTTACAGAGGAATTCAAAGTGGGGGAAATTGTTGTCCTTGAGAGCTGAGGATGAAACAAAATCTGCTTGAAGATGACGTTGAGTACAAATGGGAGTGGTCACAAATGCTATTATTGTCAAATCCGACTCTTTCTTGACTTTGAAAGATAGCTTCTGGTCTCCACTGATTTCTGCATAAAGCTCCAAGATTGCCTCCAGCGGACGGCTCAGAAGATTGGAGCTCGTAACAAAACTCGCACACTCTACTCCACTGCTAAATCTGCAGTGGCTTAAGAACCAATAGTTTTTTGTTAATTTGTCATGGGCACAAAACAAAACCAAGAAAAATTAAGAATATAGTTGGCTTCGCAAGTGCATATGGAAGAATTAAGCACACCGGTGCAATTCAATGGGCTAGAAATGGTTAGCTAATTTGTTACAACCAACACTTTTAATAGCTTGTCATCAATATTATTTAAATAGTTCTATCATATCAGTTAAACATTACTAACATATAGAGAGACTCTTATCAGCATATCAGTTAAACATTACTAGCATATAAAGAGACTCTTATCAGCAAGATCAAAGGTTGTTACTAACTGTGCCGTACACTTAAATTCTTTAACGTGCATCATAATAAGTGCCAAACTGAGAGAAGTATATAACCTCATTTTGTTGCCATGTGGGGTAGATTGGTTCATCCTGTTCCTGCAAAGACTATTGAGTGTAAAACCCACTTCAAACGTCTATGTGAAATCAGCTTTGTCAACAGCAATCTGATAAACAAGGAAAGGAAAGAAGGGTGAAGATAATAATGGGTAAGGGGGATCTGTGATGGTTGATTTTTAAACAGTAAATGAATTCAGTTTCATAGGAAACTCACTGGAAAATGGAATGATCTTATGCGAAGCAACCAAGGAACTGCTGAAGTCAATACGCGCGTCAACTGGTTTAAAAGCCTAGTCTTCGGAGAAAACCAAAAAGTAAGGGTTCATATGGGACCACCAAGTTGATAAGCCAGAAGGAAAAGAACACCAAAATTTCATCTGTTACCTTAAGTGACTTTAAAGTCAGCTAAAAACGCCCTACAACTTTAATCTCAGTGGATTTTTCTTGTTATACAAAACCAAATCCACTGTATATGTTAGGGATATATTAGGGTTTGTTTAATTTGATTTCCTTATCGGGGGCCGAGGCAAAAAAAGAAAAAAAGGGTGTTGGGGGCAGCACTATAAGGTCTAATACTTAATATTTTAAGAAAAAAATTATAACAATATACATACATATATATATATATATTAGATAAAAGAAATTATTATTTTTTTGGGCCTGAGAGAGAAATTAAACTAGCACTTGTATGATATAAAAAAGATAATATATTGTATTAGAATCATTTGTAAAATAACGCATCATGATTATAGCTTCAACAGTTTAAGTAACATTAATACGATACATAATATGAAAGCGGACGTAGTTTTTAAATATGTTTCGTTTTATTTATTTTATCTTATTGGTTAATTTTTTTATGAAATATATAAATAATTTTAAGTGAAAAACAGATAAAATTTATCTGTAATTTGATTAAAAAATAATGTATCAAATATTTCTTGTTAAAGAGATTACTTAACAAATGTAAAAAGTGAATAGCGTCGCTTACACCCTTTATCTTTCCACTCAAATATCACCAATTTTCTATTTAACTTTTGACGTAAGTTCTTGGAGAGGGAGAGATTGATGCAGTATAGTGAATTCGGGTTTGTCTTTATTTTCTCCGAGCCTTACGGTAAGCGTCGAAGTAGCAATGCGACGAATTGGGACGAGTAATTCGTTATTCCTGGGAGTTGAGAGCTGCACAGAGGTTAGATAGACGCACAGATTCCGTGAGCATTTAATTTAATTTGGATAGTTTAGAATTTATAAATTTTTTTAATTTTAATTTTTTTATTTTAGAAGATTTAATATATAGAATAAAAATAATTTTATAAAATACAATAAAATAGTATTTTATATCAAAAAAATTTTATAAAATCTAAACCATTTAAATTAAAACTGGACAATTTAGTGCTCATCTCCTCCAATTGGCAGAGAATCCGAGCTTGGTGATATAAGCATTAAATCTCAGTATATCAAATTCTGATAACTTTTTTGTCTTTTTAAGCCAACAAACTCTTCTAACACTCAAGGTTAGAGAGAGTGTCATTTAAGTTTAAAGCTTTTTGAATGAGTATATTATTTTGTTTATTTATAGAAAATTATACTATATAAATTTTTTAGTAATAATTTTTTAATCAAATCATTCATAGCTTTTTAGTGAATTAAGTGAAATAAATTATATTATAATATTTATTTATATTTGCACATTTATATTTTTTTAGTAAGAACGAATTTCATATTAAATCATTCATAAATATACCTATAAACACTTGCTAAATTAATTAAAAATTTATTTTTTATATTTTAAAATTAATCACAAAGATAATTCTTATAAATATTATATTAAAGTTTAAATGAACTAAAATATGTATATATATATATACACACACACGCAAACTCTTGGCTGTAATGTAAGTAACAAAGTGAGAGACATACACGCCCTGACCACAATCATTTACATTTAAGTTTTACCTAAATCTATCTTAATGCTCAACGGCTGATTTATCCAACCCGAGCAAAATGTGACAAACAATTGAGGCTCAGATTACTATCTCTATGAAATCTATGCCATATCAAGGACAGCAATCACTTTCCTCGTTTCTTAGACTACTTTTTCTTAAAAAATATTATATATATTGTATCATGTTTCGTATAAAAAATAATTCACTTTTGATGTGAAATTTAACAAGATAAAATAGTTTTCTTACTGACCCCTCCATTCACCAAAAAAAAAAAAAAAGGTTTTCTTTCTATTACTATAGCCCCTTTATGAATGAAAAATCATTTTTGCAGAGGAAATAAATTCCTAAAGAATTGTGAAATTATCATTGATCATTAATTTATTTTGAAAGTACTTTGTCAGAAGTTTTATGTATCAATATTTCTACAATCATGTTCGCAGAACAAACTAAGTGAATGCAACTCTAAAATCCTATGATAATAACACCTGTCAATGCACGGGAGATCTTCTAATGGGGTGGATAATTTAATTTTCTTTTTCATTAGAAATCAAACGAACAATTTTTTGTTTAGGCACAGAAGCTTTTTTGTCAGCTGAATACAATTCAAATAACCAGGGGATAAAGAGAATAACAAATGCAAGTTGTTGATTCCAAAACTACGCTGAGGCTCAATGTTTGATGGCCTTCACATTGTCCCCAAATCTCAATGTTGGTGTAGTTGCAACCTGTGGGTGACTATTAATATTTAACCAAGAAATCTGTTAAAACATGCTGAAATTTCAGCCTCATCTCTATGAAGATCACGAGAGCACATAAAAACCCTTTAGTCTGAAGCTAATAAAGAGATGAGGAAGACAGGGCAAACCCATGGTTGGTGAGAAGCTGGTCATGCAATCAGCAAAACTGCCGCATAGACGTGAAGAGGTGAAGAGTCATCTCACTGTAAGGTAGCTGATTTATTTCCATATAGAGATCCCACTCTGATGCATACTAAATTGCCTTTCGAGCAGATGGGACTGCTGAATTACAACGAATGTCCTTTGTGTATGTATTTGTGAGGGCAAATAGTAGCAGAACAAAAACAACTTGGGCACTCACGATCCCAAAATGGCTGATACTATTACCAATTTCCATCCAACTTCCTGTATTTTTAACCTGTTATCATCGATACCATTAGTAGCATGCCTATGTTTATATATTATCCCTAAATATTACAGTCAACAATTGGCATGGATAGAGTTTACATCAGCAATATATGGTATAAGGCCTTTAAACCGAGAAAACCTAGAGTTTTGATGACCATTTTAACCAATAACAGATGGATGGCTTGCCATCTCAGGATTTGATGAATTAGGTAATATTAGTTAAAAGAATGGTAACCAATAACTACCATGGTTGTTTAAAGTCCGAACTATATTCATCTGCAGTCTAGGAAATGTAGACACTACCTATGAACACAGACATAGCGAGATGGTCCAACTACTATTTCAAGTATAAAGCATTGTCAAAATTGAATAAGTTTTAGACACAGACAAGACTCGGTTTACTGAAGAGTCCATTCTTAGTCTGGGTTGATCAGTACTAGATAGTTCCCGCCAACAAATAACAGGAAAACATTGCAGATCCTAAAACTAGACCCAAAAAAAGGAAAAAAGAAAAAGAAAAAAAGAAAGAAATTGATGAATGTATTTAAAAAATCAAAATTACCATCTAATTGTCGGATTGGATATTGTAAAAGATTCATTACAGATAACTAAGCACGAAAAAGAGATTAGGACAAAGTAAATCATTCATATATGGTAAGCTAAACTTAGAAAAGGCATTATCAATTATCAATTGATTCCATAATAAAAAATTTTAAGTCCTCATTAGATCTTCGTAATTAGTAGTAGTTTTGATTCTAAGAAGAAAAAGACCCCAAAAAAAAAGGCAAAAACAAAACAAAACAATACAATAATAATAATAATAATTTGCTAGAAGCTGATAGTAAAAGAAGAAAGGCACTTGCAGCATTTAAGACATTTCTAACCATTAAGTTGACCCCTTGGATTTGATACAATGAAGTAAAGTCCGGAAAAGAGTGAAATTATCAATAAGATGATTATACCAGGAAGAAGAAGTGAATGGTCATCACATCTGAGAATAGTATAACAAGAAAATAGCATCCCATCCTTGGAACCTGGTTCAATTTGGTTACCGCACTGAATACACATCTGCATTTCACTCCATCGTAAGTAATATAAGATTGAGAAATGTTAAAATAAGTTTAGAACCATTAACTATTCTTTCATTCTACGATTCATTGCAAGCACCATATACATTTAAGATCAACAATGAAATACAATTTAGTGACTAGTCTTCTTACCCAAAAATAAATAAAAAATTAAGTGACTGTTCTGATGACTGGCAAACCAGTCTTTTTTCAATGATGAGTTGGTCAACCTTAGAGCCAACTCATCAACTTTTGATTTTCAGTAAAGATGATGGTGATAATCATGGTAAAATCCACAGCTTTGAAAATAGCAAATATAAACACATCATTTTGGTTGGTGTGCATCATCAGAAAGAAATGAGTTTACCCGTTCAAGATAATTGAGTCTCAAATAGGTAATATTGTAGAATATTTGCAAATAGCTACACTGCAAAAAGTTGTAGGTCCACTTACATGACAATCATGAATGGTATAAATAACTTGAAGATAAGTAGGGCTGCCATCAGGAATGGCTGCAATTGCAAGCAAACAATATCAGTTTTCAAGAAGATTAAAGACAGGTAACTAAAGATTTCTTCAAAAGCTCAACCTTTACTTACACTAAAGACAGTAATGAACCTATAGACAGATGAAATCTCAAAACTAGCGATACTTGCAAAATTTCCAGTTCCAAAGAAGGCAACATTGAACAAAACCATCTGCAGAATACAATAGTTTGCATAAATGTCAAATTCAAAACCAATTAAATAACTTGTCAGGCTTTATCTGATATACATTATTACAACAAGAACAGCTCAGCATAATTCTAAAAGCTTGGTTGGCCTGGATCCTAATGAGACGCTGATTACAAACAGCTGAATAAAATCTATTTCAATATTTAATCCTTTAAAGATCTATTTCTCCATTACACCACTTGTGGAGACAGCTCCAGCTTCATCTTGGACATTTTATCACTGCAAGTCAAATCATCTACCTATGCTGCACCAGAGCATTTAAATCTCTTTGCTATCCAGGCCAAATAATCTTATTGACTTCCCTCATCTTATCCTCTGTAGGGCTACACTTAGGTTTTATGGTTTGAAATTCTTGACTTTAACTTCACAAAACCATTCACATACTTAAAAAACCATGAGAAATCTAGATGGAACGGTTCCTCAAAATAGCAACCTCACCAAAGCAGCTAGTTCAAAGCAGTTAGTCCATCATAGTAACCAATCTCATTCAAAACTGTCCTCTTAATACAATGATCCTTCTATACAGACAAATTCTAAAGTAATCCTAAATCTCCTAAGATAAGAAACCATAATTAATCCTCTCAAATTACGAATTAAGAATAAATTCCAAGTCATGCAATGCCACAAAATAGCCGTAATGTTTAAAAGATTATACATTCTTATCTCATTCTCCAAACTGTCCTAGCAGAAAACTCATCTAATGAAGAGGTTAATTCAATTTAAAAAAAAAAAAAGAAACAGAAACAAAAAGATGTTCAAATCAAACGTGGTTAGGAGGAAATATGACAAAGAAAAGAATAAGACTTACAAAGATTAATGGGATTCTCACATCAGATAATTGCAAAGACCTATTATCATATCCAAGGATGAGATGATTCTCAATGCTTTCAGTGGAAACTGATGACCTGTTCACGATATTTAAATTGAGAATTGTGTTTTCAAATAGTATCCATGCCATAAGTACAAGAGCAAGAGCAGCATAAAATACAGCTTCATATCTGCACAGGTTTCAAGAAGAAAGAGATTAAACATCTGTAAGCTCACACTAACGAAGTTCAAAGGGCATCCAAAACCAAACAGGCTGATGAATAAGATGTACCCAATGGAGAGAAGAAGAAATGAAGGTGCAAAACCAAGAAATATGGAAGTGAGCCGGGATAAGAGGCTATTTGCTGAAAATAGTGGGAGTACCATCGAAAAACCTAATGCAAGATAATTTAGAAGTAAGCAATAAGGTAAAAAAGAAATAGAGGAATAAAACACCTAATCTTAAGAGGATTTAAACTTTTTGCAAAAATATAGACAAGATTTGAGAATGATATAGTATACCAATAAATATAGATAAAAGGCATCTCATGCAATTTTAACTGCCTTAATTCAAGCAATCAGTGGAATGAATGATAAGTAAGGTGGCAAAACTGAGTATCTTGATTCTTGAACAATCAAATGACAGAGTAGTATGTAGCCTATATAAAGAATAATTGCTTATAAGCTAATAAAGGATGTTAATCAATTATGTGAAACAAATTCAGAGTTCAGACCTTCAAATCCATACCTATAATAACTGACATACAAGGCATATCTTCAAGGTATGCAACAAAAATAAAACTGTGTATATTAGTTGTGTTAAGAAAAATTTTCATAGTCACACATAGCAAAATTTCTGTAGTTGCATCCTCACTTTAACATCCACAGCTTAAATGTGCACTTTATGCTCTAGTTATAAAACAACCATTTTAGGCCTTAACCTAATATCTTATTTTTAGATTAATACCATATTCAAGGAAGTAAAATAAGTGCCATATCATATATGCCAAAAAACTGTGTATTTCAAGAAGGAATAAAGAAAATGAAATAGTATGATGCTACCATTACAAAAATGTCTGAATAGCACTAAGAAACTTAAGCAAAAAGAGAAGAATCAATAGTATACCAGCAATGGACCAGTTAATCAACTGGTGTAATACATGCAGTTCTTGCTTCTCAGTTCTGTGAGATGTTGATATATACACCATCACTGAAGAAAAACCAACTAAAATAGCCTAGTCATGACCAAAAAATAGTAATCAATGGATATGTTTGAAATTATACATGATTGAGCTTCCAAGCCAAATGGAGGAAAAGGCACCTGTAAGTAAAACAGAGCTGAAAACTTGGGATTCTTGAACTCTTGATTACATATACTAAGCCAATACTTATTCCTACCAGCATTTAAATCTAACCATCTTGCAGCTATTCCTATAACAATGATAATAGCTCCACTAGCAACTCTGCAAACACAGTTATAAAAAATTTATACGCTAAACAATGTTGTTTAAATTCAGAGTGTGTAGAATGATATGAGACAGAAAAAGTGACTGACAAACCACCTCAAACAGAAGAAGAAGATAAATAAAATCAAAAGAAGTAGAAAAAAGGTTAAGTCAAAGATGTATGGGAAGATCTTTACGACAGGGATGACCAAAGAAATATCTGATGCTTGATGGTACAAAGGGTAAATAACACATTAACACCTCTTTGAAGTATGGATAAAGGTGCATTTGCATGTTGTCAATAAATAATAAAAAAAATGGAATGGGTTTATAACATAAAATTAACAATTAAAAAAATTAGGGTCAAAGACTAATATTAGAGAGTATATTTAGAATCCAAAACATGATCAAAATTTGTATATTACTTCTTAAGCCAATTGCATAGAAGTTTGGAAAAAAAAAAGCACTAAGGGGTACATTTTGGAGTTAGGAGGAGAAGAGAAGAAATCCAAAGAAAATGGCAGGAGTTGGTTAAATGATAATTTCCCTCCCCCTTATTTAATCCGCCAAAATCTCCTAAACTAGGGAAACTTAAAAATTTAAAGGAAGGGAAACTTTGAAACGTTAGTTGAAAATCCTTTATTCTCCTCACCTCCTTATACTACACAGAAAAGTAATGAAAGAGACAAAGAGGTTCCACCAAGTAAGAGAGATTAAAAGGAACAAAGAATCATTACAGTCAGTAAGAGTTTTTTATCTTCATAGCTATGCAAAGGGCAAGTAAATGTTAGCTTCTATTCATTGTATCCCTTTGGAGTCCTATACATAAGTGTGCTAAAAATAAAATTCTCCACAATAAAAAGATAGTATTTGTTTATTATTATGAATACATATCCCTAAGCATTGAAAGAGAAAAAAATTAATATACAATGCAACAAAATTCGAGTGGGAAAATTTGATTATCATGCTTCATAATTTCAAAAACTAGATACTTTGTGAGTTGAGTTCAGCACAGCAGGTTCTGTTAGTTTCAAATATTGAGTTTTGGATTCCTTTACACTACACAAAGGATAAACTAAAGGAAGTAACTTACACTAACTGATTGTTGTCAGGGATTTCTGCTGGCATCAATGTGAAAAGAGACAAGAACCAACATGCAAGGCAAACAAATATTGGTATCCCCGGTCTCCAGGGAATTGACTTCAAAAGATAAAAAGAAGCTGTGGCCCCTGCAATCAGGAAGCACCAAGTATAGAGCTTCCTTTCTGTGAAGCTGTTCACCTGCAGAGGGAACCAAATAGTTTTGATAAGATGGAATATCTCTTTACAAGGCTAGATAAATGTGTTTAACATTCATACCAGGAACTCAAGAATGAAAATTGAGACAGCAGTAATTGCTAGAAGCTTAATGATATAATTCATTCTTCTCCCAGATAAATGCTTCCACAGTGCTTTTACAAACTGATATTCACTAACTATTTGCATCCACAAAAATGATGTCATTATCATGTATGCATGATAAAGAGGAGGAGAGTGCTCCAGAAATAATAGAAATGAAAGTATTCCCATCACCAAACATCCAACTAGGTGTAACTACAAAACAAGAAACAAGATTTTATTAATTGGTAACCATAAAATAGAAAAAAAGAAATTATACTAAAAAGAAATCAATTTGACGTCAATTATTTTCAGCTAAGAAATTCAATCAACTGAGCCTTCACATCATTCATACATTCTCATTTATATGATGGTATGTGTTTCTCCATAACATCTCTCAATTTTCTTCCACTTGACACAATAACTCACAAGAAGTTAAGATAACCAGGAATAATATTATGGAAATGCTAAGCTTACACAAACATTACTTTTCCAAGTTTATTTCTCTGAACTGCTTGCTCCATTCCAAAATTAATTCCTGGCAATGAAGTATAAAACTGCAGCACATGAAGAACAAGATAAATTATCCAGCCACTGTACCCAAGAGTAATTACAGTCATGAGCATCAGCCAGTCATAAGTTTGAAAATAATGAAGTCCTTGCAATGCCAAACTTCTTAGGTTCTGGGACAGGTCCATTGCAGCTTCATAATCTCTAGCCATTATCAAACCCTCAATTTTGTCCAATAGAGAGGAATAATGGGTGAGTGGCTTGAAGGGCTTAAAGTAAAAAGAATGTGACTGCTTAATATCTGAAATTGTCAATGAATACAACATAAATAAGCAATTATCTAGCCTAGTCCCCTTCTGCATTGTCATTGAGAGAGAGAGAGAGAGAAAACATCACTCTATTGTTAATTTCTAAGTAAAAGAGATATAACATTTCACTCTTAAATTGGCTCTTAGCTAATCCTCTTTGTATTGTCCTGGTGAATAATGGTTATGCCCCCCTGGCATATTCATATTTAAAAATAAAACAAAAATTTATTTCAAATTATTGAAAATTTGAAAGCACCAACAATCAAACCAATGGCACCAAAGTAAGTAATCCAAAAGATGCCAAGGCATTCAAGAAAACAATACAGTAAATATCACAGAGAATAAATCAATCTAGGCAAAGGATACGTGATTTCTGAAGAAATTGGTTGAGAATTTCTTTTGTATTGGCTAGCACAGCTTCAACTTCTTCTGCCTACAACATAACACAAGGTTGAAGCCTTTGTTAGATCATCTACCCATTAATGCCCACTCAAATTGCAGATTTGAACTCTTGTAATTAACACAATACTTTGCACTTATTCATGTAAGTTATACTTTTCCACCCTATTACCACAGGTAGGATCAGTCAAATTAATAAAAAATTAGCAAATATTCCACTGAATGTAGTAAGCAACACTACATCTGCCTGACATTCATGAAGATCAACAAAAAGCTCTCTATCAATTAGAGCTAAGGGTTGATACCTTGGTCATATTAATATAGTCTAAGGGCAAACTTCCAACAGAATTAACAGGGCATGGCTGACCAAGAAGTGTCGACTGTCAAAAAAATGAATTAACATATCAGATCAATGAAACTTAAGGATGGTTGGAGAATTTTACTTTTAAAATTGGAACAGAAATCTTCAAAAACAAAATGCACAACCATGAGTGGTGTAATATCAGCTTGATTGACATCAACCCTTTCTATTCCATGGAGGCCCCATTCAGCTGGTGTTGGCGTGTCATGCACATGGTCATCAACAAATCGAAAACCACAATCAGTATGGTTGCTGCTGGAAATTGGCTTTGGATATTTAACACCAGCTCCCCAAGCAACAAGGGGAGTATCAGTATTTGAAGGATGCCCATCTCCATGGCTTCCTATAAAATAAAAACCATAACTATGTCACCTTTTCTATTTCAACACAGCAATCAAATTTCACCCCATCCCATTGTGCGTGTCCTATTTGAACTTTCACAAAGTTTAAGAAAACTTTTACTATACAATACAGGATGCCATGTGTTTGTATGCTTTTACTTTATAGGTCAACATATCACATCAAGCGTATTTCCATAGTACATTTAACCTTCTGAGTTTTAAAGAAAAAGGAATGATAGCAAAGGAATTACTCTTTACTTGCAAAGTAAGACATGTTTTGTTTTGGTATTGGTCAAATGGGAAGTGAGACTCTTGAAGTGTAACAGAGGGAGTAACTGTGATACAGGTGAGAAAACAATTCAAGTACTTGGAAAACAGATAACACTTTCATATCCAAGGCAAGTACCAAGTTTAAGTTCAACTAAGAATATGGAGAAGTTCCAGGCTGTGAGAGAAAACATAGCTGACAAAAACCCAAGTACTGGGAAAATGGAATGTCATAGTTCCCCAAGATCACACCAATGGCTTCCTTGTGCAAATTGAGTTATACTCCACTACTATTTGTAAATTGATAGTCAGGAAGAGAGAGAGAGAGAGAGAGGAAAAGATAGAGGTCAATTTGATGTGTCAGCCCTCTGAAAGTATAAGCACTTCTGACACCAGTTGCTACCCAGAGTATGCAATCTAGACACAGACTGCACTTCATTATTATTATTGTTCTCCAAGTGAGTCTATAAACTGTGCATATGTCAGGAACTGGTAAGATTTTGCTGCTTTCCACAATTACTGTCTTTTAACTACAAGACCAGAATGCAAAGAACCCTCCTCAACTTAAGGGGTTCAGCAATTTACTGCCCTCAACTTTAAAAGTTGATTAGAAACTCCCTAAACTTTCAGTTTATGCAAATAACTCCTCTGTCAACTTTTTTGTCCAAAACCCTTACACTACTTGTCCATATAGGCCAAGTCAGCAAAAAATACACCCAGCCTTTTATCCCAAGTGGCAAAATAAGGGCTTCTTTGTCTTGTCCATGTGCAGAAAAACATGGAAGAAATGACAAAAAAATTCTTATTTGCCACTTGGTATGACAAGTTGGGTTTATATTTTCCCAACTTAGCCTATACATAAACAAGTGGTGTTAAAGTTTTAGACGAAAAAGTTAATAGAGTCGTTATGTTGCACAAAACTAGAAGTCAAGGGGATCACTGGTCAACTTTTAAAGTTGAAGGGATTAAATTGCACAACACGCTAAGTTAAGGGGGGTTATTCGCATTTTGACCAAGTAACAAGCATAGTAAAGCACATCAATTTTACTCAAATGTAGATATTGCGATATCCATATGTCAAAGTCCAACTTCAGCATGTTTCAACAACCTATACTGAAATTATCACAACTTTGAGCATGTGGCAAACCAAAAGTTTATCCAGAGATAAATATCGTACAAAAAAATATTCCAACCTTTGTCACTCATCCCATGATCTGCCGTAAAGATGTAAGCTGTACGGTTGTCCTTAAAATAATCTTGAACAAGATTATAAACACTTTCAGCTATGTGGTCAACAACCTTAACATTGTTGAGATAGATGGTGGAATAAGGCCTATGTGCATGGCCATTAGTGTCACAACCAAGTAGGTGCAGGAATATAACAAGATTATCCTGCAGAAGTAACTCCTTCAACTTTAAGTCTTCCCTGGACCTATTCAAAAGGCTTTGAAACTGATCAAGAGACCACATGTCCAGAAAGGATGCATCTGTGTTAAGAATTTAAGAGTGTTGAATCAATAATTATCCAATGAAGTTGAGGATTCGAGAAGCTGATATATAACACATACAACAGATAGAATTTTAAAATAAATAATCATGATTATGGGAAATAGTAACAAGGGAGGAAAAATACTAATATATGGCAAGTATTAAAATAGATAAAGAATTCAATGATGAATTTTCCGATTTTACTTTACTCATCAAAGTTAAGAAAATATTGGTGGGAAATGTTTTAATCATTGAAAAATTTGAGTTCAGAAGCTGCTGCCAGACCAGTTGCAAAATCTTCAAACTCATGGGGATAGGAATTCCAAGTGCTGTGTTTCAAGCCACCACAGAATATTGGAACTATATCAGGACTTCCATAAGAAATTGTATGCCGACTTCTGTTAAAGACTGAATCAAATTCAACAGGATTAGCCTTCCATCCTGCATAAAACGTGAAGCATCTTTTAGTGGACATATAAGTCATGGAAATCATCAAACGCTAACGTGTCATAGAAGACCCACCTTTCGTAACTGCACTAGGATCTTCATAAAAGCCAGCAATTATGGAAACATGACCAGGCCTTGACTCTGTGGGAGGGCGAGCATGAGACACTCCCCAGCGACCTTGTGTTTTGATAATTTTTCTTAAGAACGGTGCTCTGTAATTTCCTTTAGCATCCGGCTCATAGAACTTGTCAGCACGCAAGCCATCAGCTGCATTATAATTTTAGCTTGTCCCAATAAGTAAAATTGCGAATTAGCATGTAACAAAAAAAGTCGGCTCCCAGCAGGAGTTCTATATCAATCAATTAAGAAAGTTCAAGGCAAAGGGTGACGCTTCACACTACTTCTCTAGATATACACAGACAATGGTTAAAATTCAACCTTGAGTACTGAGACTTAGGAGTATGAATTGTCAAAGAAAACGCAGAGTTTAAAGCTTAAAGGCATGGACAACTTACTTACATAATAAACTAAAGCAAACTAAGAACCCATATATTCAATTGATTATCATATAATACAAGTACACAAAACAAATATCCATTTTTTAAGTAACACCATTCCGCAAACAGCTCAACCCATAATCACTAACCAAATCCCAGAAACATAGTGGCAACATTTCAAACAGACGATTCAACAAACAGAGAGTGTGCAATAGATCGTACCAACTAGAAGAACGAGACGCTTGGCAGGGGCAGTGAAGCGAGGAGTGACGGGATCTATGCCATGAACAATGGGGGTCTTGAAATAAATGTCGAATATGCTGAGCATGTAAACTGCATGAAGAATCACACCCAGTACCACCAGCCATCTCTCCCGCCTCTTCAACCATTTGGCTCTACTACTTGCCGCCACTTTGTTTCCCTGGGCATCTCTGCTGCCTAAGATCCCATCGCTGCGCATTTTGTGTCCCTTCGTCTTCGATCAAGCTTATTACTAACCCTGTCCTGTTTTTTGTTTTTTCCTTCGTTTCGAGAAAAAAGATTTGAAACTTCCTGCCTCGGCAAGCCAACTAATTCCTCGACCCAAGAATGTAGAAAATTGAAACGATGAAAATTTCACCAAAAGTTCTGATTTTGACTTATTCTATTCTACTCTTCTTTAGTAAAGTAGTCTAACAAAGACTCGTTCATGTGTACCCGTTAATACGTTGGCTCCCAAAAAAAAAAAAAGAAGGTGTACACGTTAGTAAATATATTTATATTCCACATAGTTACTCTCATTGTAATTCAGTAATTGATTAAGTGGATATAAAACTTCCTCAAAATTAAATCCAATTTGTCCTTCTTCTTTCCCCCCGTGGTTTGTGTATGTTCGGTTTGTGTATGTTCATCATAGGTGTACTTTGTGGGCCAAGGTCCAATGGACCTAAACCAAAATATTAAGCAAAAAGTAAATTTTAATATCAAAGTTTCACTCAAGTTTTTTTTATTTTAGTTGTTTAAATTTTATCTGATCTAATACAATTTTTAAAGTTTGAAAAAATATGTAATATTATCTTTTTTTTAACGACATTAATTTTATTAACAAAACTGTCTGGGTGGCCTTGCATATAACTTTACAAGTTAAATAAAATAATTATGTAAAAAACTCAAACTTAAACTACACCATTTTGCTTCTCCTGATTAGTCTAATGCTAAAAAATCATTCTCTTTATCATTTTTGTTCATATCTTATATATTTTAGCCTTTTTTGAAGTATATATATGAGTTGGATCTACTATGTCAGTGTTTTATTCAATCTTTAAAACTACATGATATCACATCATATACTTCTATTAATAAAAGTTGATAGCATCAGGAAAAAGGATAATATTGATACATTAATAATTATATTGAACCAAAATAAATATCTCAACGTGAAACCTGAGTTGAACTTCAAAGATTAGGAAGTGGACTTTTGTTGAAAATATTATTATATATATTGTCCAAAAATAAAAAGGGAAAACACTACAAACTGCAATAGTAAAATAAAGATAAACAATGTATGTATGTATGTATAATTGTCAAAATCGATCGAACTTATCAAACAATGTGTGAGCCTATTTAACCCGTAAAAACAGTAAGTTGAGTTAAATTTTACAAAATCCACATAACTTTGATATTGTTTTGATCTAGCTAACTTAACTTACAAGTTATATGAGCTAACTCATTTAATCTATAGGTTGGCCCTTTTTATTTTTAAATAAAAATTTTATTGCTAGATTTATTAACTTTTAGGTAATTGACCCTTCAAAACAAGATTTAAATGCTCTTGATGAAAAAATTTAAATAACCCCATATTTCCAAGTTTTCATTACCTGTTTCACTTTTAGGTATTTGATTTGAAACTATGATACTTGTGCTAATTATTTTTATTTGATGATAATAACACGATGTTATTATTAAAGGAGTTGTTTAAGTGTTTAAAATTTAACTTAAGTGTTTAAGCTAATTGTTTGGATTTTGAATACTTATTTCTATTATTTATTGCAATGTTAAATATTATTTGCTATTATTTTCTTTTTAAATATTCTGATGGGCCTGTATAGTCCTATTGATGAGCTGAACTAGATATTTTGCTAATGGGCCAATCTAGCCCAACTCATTTAATCCATAATGAGTGATGAGCCAACTCATGTGAAATAAATTGGTCTATTTTGACATCTCTAATTACATATATAGCAAATGAAACCATATGTTGGGAAGTGGCACTTAATGATTGAGTATTAAGGTCTCAATTAATTTGTTTTAAGAGCTAAGATGAGATTCATACTTCATATGTAAATGAGAAATTTCTAAGTATACATACAAATCAGTTATTGCAAATAAATTGATAAAAATCCACGAATGTCTTCTTACACTATCTAATTGTGTATAAAAATGTATTAAATTTTTTTCACAGAAATTAACTTAATAAAAGGAAATAATATCTATTTTGATTATTATGGAAAATACTTTAAAATTAAAAGTCTTTATTACACTAGCCCAATCTGAAAGAGTATCCCTTCAAAATGATCTAAAGAAAAAGAATCCGGAGAAACTAAGAACGTTGTTATCGTCAGTAATGATTATTAAAATAAAAAGATTAAGCTATATGAGACGATCGATTATAGCTCTTATTCAAATATGATACTTAATTGCACTAATCAAAACATTGAAAGAATGACGTTGATACAGCTATAACAGGAAGGGATATATTAATTTATTTGAGTCCAACAGTGTATTCAATTGTTTTGACAATTGGCCAACTTAAAATTAAGCATAAATTTTAGTTAGTCTTTGACTAATTTTTAATTTTGGGTTTAATTCAATTATCATTCGAGGCTGAAACTGGAGAATCGACTAGGTCTAGAAAGAAATATCTATTTGTACTATATCTGATATGTGAGCGTCGTCATATGCTTTAAAATAGGTAGATCGCATGGTTTAGTATGGTATATCAATGAAATCACATCTCCACCTGGCCTAACCTCAATATTTGTAGATATGCAGAATCCAGTCTGATGGGGCCACCATGAATGTACAAAAGAAAGCAATGCAACCCGTACTACTCGAGACACAAATATTTGATAGATGACTTGAATAGTACCAGTGTTCAATAAAGCGGCAAAAGCACTAAACATTATTACTTCATATGATTATTAAAATAAAAAGATTACGATGGGAAAGGGAGTAAATTTGTTGAAACAAATCTGGCAGACAACCCAACACGCAGAGAGAGCATTGGCGTTTTATGGGGCACATATGCAATAGTACAGTATATAAACACACTGCTCACTGAGTAGTTAATTTAAGACACTAGGAATAGAAAAGTAGTTAAATATTTAATATAGTGATAAGTAGTAAATTGTGAAGAGGAAGATGATGGTATTGTTAAGGGCACTTGTATCGGTTGCCGTGGGTCACCATGTCGGTGTAGCACTTGCCACAGAGTTCACGGTTGCCATAAGTTCCCGGAGGAACACACTTGCAGCGCTCACAGCAGGTGCTGCATGCTCTCATGCACACTCTCTTCCTTGAGTGCAATTGGCACCTATTCTCACACAGTGGAACGCAATCTGCATTCCCATCAAATAATGCAATTTTAACCACCGTTCATTATATATATATATATATATATATATATATATATATCAGAGTAAAGATGAACCAAAATATTTGTACCTTTGTTTGATCTAACTATGGGGGCTGCTGGAGCTGGAGCTGGAGCTGGAGCAACAGGCGGATTCACTGGGGACCGAGGTGCCGGAGTAGGTGGTTGCACCGGCGGTGGAGGGGTTGGTGCCTTTACGGCTGGGGGAGGCGGAGGAGTTGGTAGCTTCACTGGTGGCGCTGGTGTGGGGGCCACCGCAGAAACTTGAGGTTCTGCATAGTTCACCTGTTTCAAATACCATTACCAAATATAGTGTTGTTTGAGCAAAGGGTGTGCGTGTAAAGGTAGACTTTATGTAGAATAAGAAATCGTGAACGAACCAGCAAAAAAATTGACATTAATTTAGGGAAAGGTTTGAACTTTCCAGTTTGGATTTTCTAGTCATGAGAAGTCAATCAGACCAAAAGGGAAATGGATCAGGATACTGTGCAACAATTAGCAAAGTCGTACCTGCATGACGAGCTCTTCGTCATAGGAAGAAACCTGCATATAATATAATGAAAGAAGGTGGGATTTTCATGTTAGGACGCTCAAAGCAAGAAAATAATTTCATGTTTACTTGTTTAAGCTGAATGGGTGGGAAAGTGAAGCATACAATTGTAGCTAACAGAACAAATATGCCCAGCAGTAAAAGACGAGATTTGGAAGCCATTCTTCTGAAGCAGGACCCGGACAAGAATGGAAGTCAAGAGCAAGAGCAAGGTGCAAGGTAGTGAATAATGTTATTGCTAAAGCAGAAGCAGAGTGTGGTATAAATAGAGGCACCTGAAGAAGAGAGAGAAATTTCAATTTCGCTGGATAGATCAGTGTTACAGTGCAGATAAATTCTGGGGAGATTTGAAGGTGAGTACTAATGCATTGCTGTCTCCATTACCGAGTGAAAGAGCTTTGAACCCACGTGGTCCCTAGACACTCTTTCTACTAAACTAGCATCTCTATTTCCCCTAAGAGTGTGTGTTGCTAATAATCCTATGCTTCTTCACACGATGCCTGTCTTTAAGGAGTAGATTGAAAACCATTCTCTGGTCCATGACAGCGTGACTTATCTTCTGAGTTCTGACCACCCATCTCGGTTTAACAAATTTAGCAGTCAAAATAAATGACACGCCGTTCAGTTCGATCAAGTTTAGGGTCACTTACTTGATCACAGCTAATAAGCACCCCACCCCACATGACCAAAAGTAGGGGAAGGGTGGGCCAGGACAATGGCTGTCACCGTACGGGTTTTGTAGCTTTTCCTTCTCTTCTCTGCTTTTAAGTCAACTTTATGAGGATTGATTGAGGAGGAGAAAAAACAGCTACTTGATATATTCTCTTCTGATTTACAGTGCGTTTGGATCGAGAGAAAAGTGGGAGGAAGGAGAGGGAGGGGGAGGAAAACGAAATTTTCCCTCATTTGGGTCTCATGTGTTTTTTTTCTCTTCGAAATGGAAAGATTGGAGGGAAAAACGGGTATTACTGCGTAAAATAATAATATATATATTTAATAAAATTTGTAAAATATTTTAATTAGTTAATTAAATTAATGTTATAATTAATTTTTATTATTACATTAATTAATATATTTTACAAAATAATAATATTTTGTAATATAAAAATTAATAGATGATATACAATTTTTAAAAAATTATAAAATAAAATAAAAATCTGACTGCATTGCAGTCGGACATATATGTCCGACTGCAGTTTGGTCTCAGCTATGTCCGACTGCATTACAGTCGGACAACATTTTCCGACTGCAATGCAGTCGGACATATATGTGTGTCCGATTGCATTGCAGTCGGACACACACACATATATATATATATATATATATTATATTATAATATAATATTTATTATATTTTATATTTAAATTAATTAATATATATAAAAATAATATTAATATTTATAATTTTAAAATAATAATTTATAAATATTTTTTTTATAAAATAAATTTAATTAATTTAAAGAACAAATATTTTTAAAATTTAAATATATATTTTTTTATTAAAATTTGTTGTTTTTTCAAAAATAATTTTTTAAATATTTTTTAAATTAATTTTTATATCTTTTATTATTCTTATTTTTTAAAAAAATATATATGTAAAAATTTTAAATAATAATAAATTTATTATTACATTAAATTAATATATATATATACATTTATATATTTTCTCTCCCCTCACTTCTCCCTCCATCCAAACGCAGGGGAGATTTTCAGTTTTCTCTTCTCTCGCCTCTTCTCCTCTCTTTTCTCTCCCTCTCTTTTTCTCTTCTCCCATCCAAACAAAGCATTAACATGTAACTCATTTAAAAAAATCATTTTTAATTTAAAATATAAATTATTTGATAATAATAATTATTTTTTTTTATACTCTGTATTAAAAAAATTTTATTTAATAATAATAGTTATATTAATTATAGAGATAAGATTAAAAAGATATAATAATATTTAAAAATTTTAAAAATATAATTAATTTAAAAAAACATAAATTTATTAAAAGTAATTTATATTTTAGGTTAGAGAGAATATGTAACACACCTAATGATAATGCAGAGTTTACAGTAATCAAGTAGGTAAAGTTTAGGGGTAAACAAAATCGAACAAAACCGAACCAAACCATTCAAACCGAACCAAATCAAACCAAACCAATAAAAACTGATTAACAAATAGTTTGGTTTGGTTTTTTTAAATGTAAAACCGATTAATTCGGTTCGATTGTCAGTTCATGGCATGTTTGGTTCGGTTAAACCGAACCAAACCGACAAGTTGCCTATACTATTTTATTATAAAATATTACTCTTATTTTATGTTATTTTTTGTACTTTTCAAAACTTTTTGTCAATTTATGGGTATTTTTTAGACTAAAAATAAAAATAAAAATAAAAATAATAAATTATAAATACATTATTATTGGTTAAAATTTAATAAGATGTATAATATTAGAAATTAAATTCTATATATTGTAAAGAATAAAATTCTAAAAAAATATTTTTGGCCAAAAAAACATGAACCAAATCGGACCAAACCGATTAGAATTCAAAATCGAAAAGGTCCAAAAAATTGTTGAACCGACAAGGTTGGTTCGGTTTGGTTTTAGTTTAAAACCGAATCAAACCGAACTTATGAACAGTCCTGTAAAGTTTCTCGCGAGGTGTGAGAAATTTGTAAGTTTGTGGACGCTTACATGATTGAAGACCAGCATGGAAAGGACCACACTATGATCCAGGTTAAATTATTGGCTTGGCCTTTCAAATGTTACCGATGGCGGGAAAAAGTGGAATATAAGTCAGGAAAAATAAAACATGAACTTGGCAACACAAAACCCATGAATCTATGACGAGCTACAGCCTACGATACTTGGAAGTAAATGACCTTGCGCCAAGAATAATGTTACTCCTATGATATATTTTATGTAATGCCGACACGCTGACTTTGATCAGTTTCTTCACTTAAATTTAGAAGATATATAGAGATGAATGTTACATTTTTTTGGGTTAGATATAGTATTGGAAGTTGTTAAGTAAATAAAATAATTGATCATCTATATTTAGTACATTTTTTTATTCAAGAATATTATATTTTATATTATGTAAAAAATGAAAAAGAATTCTAAAAATTTTCTGTACATATAATATCCCTAATATCTAAATGAAAATTTCGGTATAGCAACTAAGCATAAAAAATCAAAAATTAAAAAAACTAGATAATAATAACTAAAGTAGTTGGACAATGGACAGGTGAAGAACCAAGTAAAATAATAAATTGGAGTAATGATACCCTGAATTCATTGTTGGATGAGAAAAGCTCCGTAACTGCTCGGTGTCATTAATAATAATAATATTCCCTGATATCAAAGGCGTATCACAGTTTACAAACACCTGCTCGTCAACCTAGACTAGCAGGATTTCTCCTTCTTAACGTGTAATGCCTTGAACCCGCAAGTCAACATGTCTGCTCTAAGATTTAGTGGATTGCAATTGACTTATTTATTTTGGATAGAATTAGAGAATTGCACAATTAATTTGAATAATATCCGCACTCCGATTGGATTCGTCATCTTAATACACAGGGTCCCTTCTCTTGAGAGATTTTGCCATATAACATATCTCTGCGTTAGTTATGGCAGTGTCAAAGTTACTTGGTGTAGCCTAGTGAGGAGTGTAGAGAGAGAACTACTTAACGAAGAATTTTAGCTTCAAATTCTTATTCCGTATAAAAAGAAAAATGGTATGGGCAGTACCTCAGCAGCATATCTATGGTTCATGAAGGTTATTTTTGAAAGAGAAATTATTTTTAAAAAAATAAAAATAAAATGAAATCTTATATTTAAAAGCATAATATAAAAAAGAATAAAAATATTTTTAATTAGATATTTAGTAAAATAAAAATAATATATGAACAAATAATCAAAATACTCTATATAAAAAAAATTAAGATCCTAATTTTTGTTAATTAAACATACAATATGCAACAAAACATCTATGATTTGTCGACCTTAGCCTACTGAAACTGTTGTAGTGATTTGGGACAAAATAGTCTTTTGCTGAATCTTTTTATTTTGAACAATATCTTTCTCATTTACAATTTGATAGAAAACACAATAGCAGCATAGTGTATAAGGACTTGCTTCCATATAGGAAAACCTTTCGAGTGTACGAAAAATATTTTTAAATTTCCCCTCTTCCTTTTAGACTCCTTTCCAACGTTTTCATAGGTACCAAATATATTGCGTCTCCAACACACCATCAAGTAATGATTCAAAAGCACTAGAATCCAACTACGATACATTTGGAGGGTTAAGAGTTTCATTTCAAATTCTAACTAGTTTGAGCAGTCGTTCACCATTTTTAACTCTGAACTACCATATACAAATCAATGTGTCTTCAAATGACCAAATTTTCATTTTATATATGCCCCCTTAATGCCAGAAAAAATACAAGATTTTGTTTATTCATTTAATTATCATTCGATCTAAAAAAATAGCTTTTGTTTTATTTAAGCTCCAACCTCTTAACGGCTGAATGAACTCTACAAGGGATGCATATGCAGAATCACATCATTCCCTGCATTTAATATTCATGCTGTGAAATTACACTTCTTGATGGTACCAACATAACTTAATGTCATATAACTGGGTTAGGTTGAGCTGAATTGATTTAAATTCAGCGTTACAGCTTGATTCAACCTACCAAGCTGGTTTGACTCAATGAGACAAGAAAAGAAAATTTCTGACTTTGATATCTTCTCTCAAAGCATCCAACCTAATCGTCAAACATCTTTAATAGCTTAGATAACTACCTAATCAACCACCAAATCCTGAAGGCCCACATAATCCATAGTTATTTAAAATATTCTATAATCAATGCAATTCTGTAACAATTACTGTTACATGTCATAATATTTTATCCTTTTTTTTTTAAATAAAAAAGGTAAATACTTCAGCCTACATCAATTTTTTAAGTTGAATTGTAAACTTTTCAACCTTCCAGTTGTGCTTGGCCAAAAAATAAAAAATAAAAAAACTTCTAGTTGTGTAATAAATGAAAATCATTACTTCACTAATCTCTACAACAGAAAGTTCATGGGGAAAGCATATACCATTTATCACGTAGTTGGAGGCAATGACAAGATAAAATTACCTTCTCACAAAGGTTTCTAATTAAGCTTTAGGAGAGAATCGTGGAAACAAGAAATGCATTACTAGCACTGACTGGTCCAATCTGAGAGAGAGATGAATATTACCTACTAAAAGTGAAATCACAATACATTCAACATCCTGCATTCAAATAACAGTCCATATTAGAATGAAATGATTTAGCTGCTCCCTCAGCTAATAAGAGAGAAAAAGTTAATCAACACCACCAATATGGTTTAACCAAACTGGAATGACTGTAGTAGGCTATAATCAGGAAAACGTGAAACGTTTTCATCCTCAAAACACAACATATCGAGTCTAAGTAGCTGCATCCTCTTCATCCTCAAAACTCAGATTTAATGTTTGTAATTTAAAGCCTGAACCCTGTATGGTTTCTACCAGACCCGAAGCCACTCCTGTAGCTTGTACTGTAGTCTGTTTTTTCAACTGCATCGGAAAACGGAGCACCGATGGTTAGTAATGACATTGGAACTTCAAGTTGTATGACTGAAGTACAGCAAAGTTATATAATGTTGACTTAAAAAAACAAAAAGCGACAAATAGACTAGTGTTGACTAGTATATTATTCCATCCTTAGTTGTCTGCCAGGGCCCACGTTGCAAGGTATTACGTTTGACAACATTTATGGTTGACAAGGATATAATATGTTTCGATCTACTATTGCAATTGAACATTAGGACGCATTTCTGAGGATTGCAACCCAAGCAAATAAGGTGTATGATATTGTAATTTAAATCTTGTTGGCTGCTGATTCTAATGATGTATAATCGGGTGATATATAGAGTCGATTATTAAAAACAAACAGCAATTATAGTAATAATATTTGAGTACTTTAAACATACCTCCACACTAGCAATTCCCTCAATAATCTGAACCTTCAAATTTGTAACACCTTCTATCTCCTATAAAAGTATGATGGTACATTAATGAGCAAGTTTTGAGGTCAACATGCCAAATTGGATAAAGAAAAATGACAGAAAACAAAATCAACAAATTATTTCACAGAATTGCAATTTTCTATCTATAAAACTTTGATTCTAGGAATAAAGTTAAATGAAACGCATATGACTAGATTAAGCCACAGTCGTTGCCACAAACAAGAAACATACTTGCTCCACTTCATCTTCATGGTGAAAGCAGTATGTACTATATAGTAATGACTGCATGTCAAATTTATTTGCTGAAATTTCAAATAATGTAACAGATTACAGGTATGAGTATGACCATATTATTTTATACTTTCACTTAATAATTCAGTGTCATCGTTCGTTTTTCTATTCTTCACCACCAATTCAATTACAAGGCTGACTATGGTTCCCCAATCCCCGCATAAATTGTCGATCTTTCTACTAAGTTATATTATGATCCCAGGTTGACCAGATTGTATTTAAATACTAAGATTTTATACTGTAATCTTATGATATAACCACCCACAGATTTAAAAAAATGTTTTTAACTGAAAACTAATGCAGATAATATCATAGCTTGATTCAGATTCCAATTCAGGGCATGTTGTCAAAATGGGCAACTCATAAAAATTCATATCAGTACCAACCAGCCAATAAAACCGTGCCCATGTCTTTAAGAAATGAAAACTATAGATGATCATTTTAAAAAACAAATTCCAATAATAAGCAAGCAACGCTATTATTTGCTTCAAAACTATATTCACAGAAAAAGAAAGTAAATAAAGAGTGTCAAAACATTTACCTCTAAGGCTTTGGTCACTGCTGGAATAGCTGATTCATTCAGTGTTCCCTCTGCCTTTAAATTTCGAACAGGTAAACCGTAAGTCACATATAGAATGATACAAACCATAAAGTTTCTAAATGAAGGCCTAATTGTAACAATATATACAAACCATTGAATCAGAAGAATTGGACTGTCAAACGGTTTCCTGGTCAATTTTAAGACCATAAATGCATAATAGGTTCTGATCGAGTATAATAGCTTACGGAAACTGTTACTTGGATAAGCAAGCGATGGTTTTTTTAGAGCAAAATCAATGACAACAGGAACAGAATTAGTACGCTATCTGAATTGTCAAAAATCAAGTAAGTTTTCACATAGGCATTATAACAAACAGCTGTTCGTCGAAGAAAAACTTGAGGTACCTGAAAGAACATGGTAAGAGTATCCGATGGGGAAACGGGAACTACAACGGGTTGCTGTTCGGATGTTGATGGTTCTTCTTGTGGGTCTTCTTGCTGTGGAATCTGGGTTTCTCCTTCTACCGCCTTCACCATTCTCAGTCTACGGTTCTTACTTCTCTGCTGTTTCAAATCCCCAAGGTTGAAAATTGAAGTGGGGGTAAGACGAGACTGCAAATGAACGTTTCGAAATGAAGGACTGGGAATTCTATGAGTAGAGCAAACTGGAAGGAGAGATGAAAATGCAGATATTGAGACCATCATGAATCACTGCGTGTGTACTTGATGAATTGACTCAAGCTTGGAATTGAAGAGCCCAACTTGGGTGTCCTACACAGCCCTTGCAATCTGGCCCCCTATCCGCCTGCATTTCTAATGAGATTTTCTACTCTCTCCAATTAAAACAGGCCACGTGGCTTAGACGTATGCCAAAAGCCAACACTGTTACTTCTCGTTGGTTACAAAACTATTGCATAACCCGCTGGCTCTAGTTTATTAGTTAATAGCGACAAGTGTAGACAATTAGCAAAGTGATTTTCAGTTTAAATTTTTGTTCTATTATGTTAAAAAAAATTTTAAAAAAACTATTGCGATGAGTCATTATTATTCCTAACCTAGCAAAAATTATCATAATATAACTCCATTCTTAGAATAATTTTAATTACAGAGAATATATAAATTGATCACTGAAAGATACACTTTCATATTGTTTGATTCCTAAAATTAGATGTCAAGCAAACTAATTTTTTAAACATTTTTACTGAATTTATTCTTTATAATAGAATTAATAATTAACTTAATTCAATAAAAGGACTAATGATTACTGAACATGCAACTTGTAAAAACTATTTGATATCTTGACTAAACTATAAAAGTGTATCTTTCCAGAACCAAATTCTACATCCCCTTTTTATTATACACTACTCTATATATGACTTTATTATGTAATTATTAATCGAATGCAATATATTTTTATTATTTGACTCCAGTCTTTTACACTTCATTTAAAGGCGAGAAGAAGACAGATAATTTTAAAATGAATAAAATCAAAGACTGTTACTTTTTTTTTTTTTAATACATAATAGACCAAAAATTTTAATTTAAAATCTTTTGCTACCTACTCTTATCCCTTGCTAGTCATCACCAGACCACACCCAAATAAAGTTGATTTATTCAGTTCGATTATAAAAAAAGAATAGAAGCATCAAGTAATAAGAAAAAAGCATTAGGTTATTTTGATATGCAAATTTTTTTAAAGGAAATGGAAATGAGGAAAAAGAAAAGGGAATATAATATAATTTATGTAGTCAAAATCATGTTTGATATGATCAAAAAAAAGAGAAAAAAAATACCTTTACATTTCTATGTTTGGTTAGAGTCAAATAATACAAGAATAGAAAGTAACGTATAAAATTAACTAAAATATCTCTAATAGAAAAATAAAAAAATAATAATTTTACCTAAATTTAAAAAAAAAAACAAAAAACAAGAACAAGCTTTACCTACGGATAAAAGTCATTCTCTATATTACCTTAATCTATTCCATATTTTCTCCTACTAGCGAAGCATTTGGATCCCTAATCTAGTTAGGCCACCCATGCTAACATGCCACATCCTCTGCAAAATGATCAATGCCATAGTGTTGCAAGATGGCAATGATGAGTGACTCATATGGCTATGGAAAATATTCCTCCTTTACACATTCCATCCAAGCAAATGAAGGATCTAAAAAAGGTTAAGCTCAACAATGCAATATATAGTAAACAACTCAAAATCACTAGCATAAGATAGGTTGCCATATTTGTTGAAGATGCAATAGGCAACTACATAATGTAACACCATGTTCTTCATGGATAACTCAAAAGACTTTAACTGATGATCATTTATTAGAAAACCTAACCACACAAACTTTCTTTTTGAAACTAATGACCTTTCTTATAGAATAAGGATTATTAGTAAACATGTGTCTTATAAGCCTAGATAATTTCAAATTTTAATCTATAGTAGCTTGATCAAAAAATAATTTTTCTACCCTTAACCTCAAATTGTAATGGTATTGTAAATTTTGTTATAGGTCAAATTGGTGTAAAAGGCTTTTACAACTTTGGGTCTTTAGTCCTTTTCCAAAGAGAAGAAGTATTAAAGATTCATGGCTCTAAAGCGGTCTAACATTTCAAATTCCTCAAACTCAAAGAAGTTGAAGTTGATAGATCTATATGGCAATACTCTTTTCTTTTGAAATAAATTTTTGTACCTCTTTTCTTGACTCCAATTGGAGAATGAGACTAAAATATGAAAAAGGTGACTCATAGGTAGCGTTTTTGGCTTTTGCTTTTTTTTAGATTACGTATAGCAACCATTAAGATGAACAAACCAAGAGTTACAAACCCCTTAACTAGAATTTTCAATCAATGTTAGAAGAGGCACACAAAAAACACCTTGTGACAGTCATGTGAAAGATCTTTGAATGAGTCATCTTCATTAAAAAATAAATATAAGCACACTCACAAGTAGAAAAAAAAAGTCCATATCCATAAAGATTAATGGAGGAAATTAAGGAAAAGAAGGCAGGGTTTGGTATGAGAGTTTGAGGGAAACAACATTGAGAGAGAAAGAGACAAATAAACAAAATTAGGATAGTCAAATTTTAACACTGTTAGTTAAAACTAGGGCAAGTATCATAAATGAGGGATTTAACTATAAGGAACTAATCAATCAACTATCATTAAAAGCCAATCAATTATTGACATACAAAAAGGTATTTTGGCCTAAACAATTGAGGCAGTTAACTATCATTAAGAGGTAATCAACCGTTAAGATATAAAAAGGTTGGTTTGGCCCAAACAACTGGGATAGTCGATTGATGCTAAAGATCAATCAATTATTGAAACAAAATGCAAAGACAATATGTACTTGTAAAAGATCAATCGACTAGTGAACGTAAGCCAATCAAATAGAGTGACATAAAAGCTCCTACAATTGTTGGGGCAGTTTAGAATAAGCAATTTTATGATTAATTTCATTATCCACTTAGGTCTCCTCTAAGTCACAACCTTAGGCCCTTCTCTCAATCTCATAAACAATGTATGTAGTTGATTAAGCATCTTTACCTATTGTATGATCTTTTCCAAATACCATCCAAGGTCAAAATGCAAAAATGGCCCAAATCTAAAAGGTGCTGCCCTTTTGTGGATCCATAGTAAAAAAGATTGAAACTAATGAAGTATGATTGAAAATATAGAGCAAAATAAAAACAACATTCAATTAATAACAATATTTATCCTAATAGTTGCAAGGTAATTGAAAACACATTATGAATAAAAAGTAAAGAAATGCAAGTGGCGATTGAAGATAATTACTTCTAGTCATCTAATCCACAATTTTATAAAAATAAAAAAAGTTTCTTAACATTTAAATTAAAGCTAGCATATCAACCTGTATAGGGTTTACCCATAATAATAATACAAGCATATGAATATCTTGGGAGCCAAGTACTTTCAAATGGAAACATAAATTATATTCTTTTGCAGAAAAGACCATATCAATATTTTACTTTTAGATATTCATCCCATTTGTCTTAGTCATCACACATTTCTCCTCAGGGTCCCATTTAAAGCTAGTAGCATTTGCCTCATAAATCATGCCATAAATAGTCGTCTAATAGCTTTTTAGTGTTTTTTAGATAAGACAATATATAGATAACCCCTTTCAAACCAAATATAAGAGATTTTAGGTTGTTTGTACTAAGCATAAGTCTCCAAGATCTAGCCTGACAGGAGTTTTCAATATACAATCTCATATGAAAATATTAAAAAGTAGTTGGACAACTATTTATAACATGATTTATGGGACAAACACTAATGGCTTTGGATGGGACCCTGAAAAGAAATGTGTTATGGCTGACAAAGACATATGGGATGAGTATTTGAAAGTAAAATATTAATATGGTTCTTTATGCATAGAAGTACTATTTATATTCCTAATTAAAGGGAGTTGACTTTTAAAATATTTATATATTTGTATTGATATAATGGTTAACCCCTATATAAGTTAATCTACTAGCTCTAGTTCAAATGTCGAGAAAATATTTTATTCGTATAAAATTATGCTCTATATGACTAAAGTAAGTATTTTTATGTACCAGTTACATTTTTCTACTTTTTATTTATGATGTGCTTTTTTTTAATCACCTTACAACTATCAAGATATATAGTACTATTAACTTAATGTTATTCTTATTTTTCTCTATTTTTTAATCATACTTTATTAGCTTCAATCTTTTTCATTGTAGACTCATAAAAAAGTAGCACCCTTTAAATTTATGTTATTTTTACACTTTAACTCATTTTGCATAGTCTTTGAAAAAGACCGTGCAATGAGTAAAGATACTTAATCAATTGTGGACACAACAAAGGAGGTTAACAGAAAGAGCTAAAGTTATAATCTAAAGAAGACTGAAGTAAGTAATAAAATTAACCTTATTGTTGTTTATTCTAAACTACCCCTTAATAATGGAAGTTTAGCAACTTCGACATCTAAGAATAAAATACAGAGGAGCTGTGATTGTGATGACCAATTTGTCAATGCCTTTAAGGAAGTCGTTGCTAATATGAAGCAAGAGTTATAATTGGCAGTTTACGAAATATGTAGCCATGTTGATCAAGTCACGTATAAGGCAAACATGGCTGCTAAAGTGGAGCTACTGTATTCAAAATTGGCCAAGGTTGATAGCTAACACAACATGAGAGATACATGTGCATATTAAAATTTTGTTGATTACATGTTACTTATTGGGTTTCCAACCATTCCAGATGTTAAAAAAGTTACATGGATTTGATATGTGATTGAGTAGGCATGAATGGGTAATAGGAGAAGTCTTGTTGTTTATCAGTATGATGGTAATATATGTATGGTTATTGAATATAGGTTGTAAAGTGTTTTGAATAAATTCAATAGATTGTAAAGTAAGTACATACAATGTTGGCCATAGGTGACCACAAAATGGACTACTAAATGTAACTCAACATATATCAAGCTAATTATGTAAATATTATGTGGTAATTATATGATTGGCCATATTCTTCAACTTCACTCCTTGTGCTTAACTTCTGTTGCCTGTTGATGGATATTTTTTTATTAAATGTAACCATGCTTTTATCATATTAAGACACATTAGTTTTAAGAAGTGTTCTTTTGCATATGGAGTATGATTATATGATGAGAGAAGTAGTTCAATAAAGGTGTGACATATGAGACATGTTACTATATGAGTTAAGCATAGTCCATTTGTATTAAGCAGCCTTTACTTTATTCTAATGAACTATAAAATCTTATGTATAATCCATTTGTATCAAAGGTTTGAGAAGCTTAATATTATAAGAAAGTTAAGTTTTGTAACTTCATAGGGCACAACAATTAATTGAAAATAAATAATAATTGATTATTCTTCTGTGAATTGACAGTAAGGGCTTTTGTGTCACTCTAGTTGCTTAGCTCTTACTGGCCAGTCGACTACTCCTTTACAGGTACATGTTGCTTTTGAATTTTATTAGCAACAATCTATTACCCTAGTTGTTTAAGCCAAACCACCCTTTTAGTATCTTGACAATTGATTACCTTTTAACAATAGTCAACTATCCTAACTATTTAGGGCAAACCATCATCTTTGTATCTTAATCATCACATGCCTTTTAACAACAATAAACTGATTAGTTTCTTATAATTAGTTCCTTCCTTTTAAACATTTGACAATCAACTAATATGTGAGACCAATTGATTGGCCTAGCCTTTACTAATGGCGTTAAAAGTCAATTGCCCTAATTTCATTCATTTATCTCCTTTTCTCTCAAACTTATTGCTTTCAATCTCTCACACCCATACCACTTTTAGGCAAACCTTATGTTTTTTCCCTCAATTTCTTTCATTAATATTTGTAGATTTTGACAATTTTTTTTTGTAAGCATCCTTATATATGTTCTTCAACGAAGATAACTCATTTAAGGATGTTTCACACAAAAATCACAAAGGTATTTTTTAGGTGTCTCTTTTGACATTGGTTGAAAATCATAACTAGAGGTTGTGACTCTTGGTTTATTCATCTCAATAGCTACCCAATATTATCCAAAAAGAGTAAGAACAAAAAATGCTACATTTAGGTTATCTTTCTCAAATTATACTCCTCTATTCTCTAATTAGAGTTAAGAAAAAAGTTATATAGATTTATCTCAAAAGAAAGGAGTATTGCCATATAGAAATGTCAACTTTGACTTATTTGAGTTTGAGAAATTGCAATATTAAACTAATTTAGAGCCATGAATCTTGATTACTTTTTATCTTTGAAAGAGGATTGAAGTCTAAAGTTGTAAAAGCCTTTTACACCAATTTGACCTATAACAAAATTTACAACATCGTCACAATTGAGGTAAGGGGTAGAAGAATTATTTTGGATCATACCACTATAGCTCAAACTTTACAGCTACTTAGACCTATAAGACATATGTTTATTGATAATCCTCATTTTATAAGAAAAGTCCCTGCTTTCAAAAAGAAAGTTTGTATGGTTAGGTTTTCTAATGAAGAGGTTGATATAAATGATCCTCACTTGAAGTCTTCTAAGTTATCCATAGAGAACAAGCTATTATATTTTGTAGTTGCCTATTGCATTTTCAATGAAAATGATAACCTATTTTACGCCAGTGATTCTAAGTTGTTCGCCATGTATTGCATTATAGAGCATGACTCCTTTCAAATCCCTTATCTATTAATGTAAAGAATGATAGGATGTGTAGAAAAAGAATCCTCTCCATTGTCGTATGGGTCACTCGTCATCTTTATCCCCATCCTACAACACCATGGCATTGATCCTTTTAAAGAGGATGTGGTGTCCTCTTAAGAGATTAAGATCAATAATCTAATTTGGATGCATTTTATCAAGCAAGACAAGTAGCGGATTAGAAATGGGGAAAAAGACTTGAGCTTACCCTTCAGATTGGCATGCACATCAAGGCTCCATATGCTTTTACATCTCTTCCTCCTCAAGTTGAGACTATCATACCATAGCCTTTCATTCTTGTAAAATTGCAAATGATAAACACTAGGCTTATCCTTGTAGAACTAAAAATTTTGACATAAGTTACTCTACTATATAAGCAATTAACCTTACATGCCCTCATGCTAGTATTATTATTGCTTTTTCCAAATATAAACATCATACTCTACAAGAAAGAAGAAAAAAACTATATGAAATTAGGGGATATACAAGTAAGACAAAATTGATAAAATATTAAAGGTTATTTTTAGGATTGCATATAGACCAAGTAAGGTTAGGTTTCACCTTGACCTAGTGCTTAGCCCAATTTAAACTGAGCAAAAAAATAAGGCTTGTAAGCTAGTCAACCTCATGTTTAGCCCAATCTAAAACTAAGCTAAATAGCCAAGCCTAAACTAAGTTTTCCATTTTTATTTTTAAATTTTGAATGACTTTTAAACTTGAAGTGCTTATATCTTTATAACTATTTAACGATTTTGGACAAATGACATCTCATTTTAATATGTTTTTACAAGATTTACATAGTAGAAATAAAAAAAAAAAACATAGCTCCAAAAGAAGAAATAGGCAAAAAATAAACGCTTAAAAGGTAAAACTTTAACAAATTATAACTTAAAGTATGATAATTCGATTAGGATTTTTTTTATGATAATTCTTTGAGATAAATATGATGCAAATAGCTAAAAGCAATTTAATTCACTTATTTTTCCCAACAATGCATATTTATTTCTATTTTAAGTTTTTTGCTTTCAATTCTAAAAGTATACATTTTTTATTTCATTTTCTTTCCTTTGAATATAACAATCATACTTATGAAGGACCTTGACTCCTTAATTATTTATAATTTGTAAAACATTTAAAATTTTTTAGCTAAAATTATAATAAAAAAAACTTTAAAAAAATTCTTTTCATTTTGGTTGTCACTTTTTTCCCTTTTAATTTTCACTGGATTGAGCCAAACTAATCAACAAAGCTAGCTTGGTGCCTAGCCTGGCTTTGCTATACATATATATATATATATATATATATATATTTTCACTCAACTCAACCTAGTCTAACCTAATTTAACTAAGCATCCCCCAGCCAGCCAAACTAGTGTGTAGTCCTAATTATTTTAATGCACTTACAAATGGTTCCATCATACCCAAACAATATAACCATCTAATGATAATCACCAATTTATAGTTTAGCAGACTCACGCGTACAAAAATTTAATGCAGACTGTTTTATGGAAACTTTTAGCATATGCATGGTGCATTATGTTACCCATGCACCAATTAATGACAATCAAAACTCACAAGTCCTTTAGATTAACACTCCAAAGTGGATCCCAAAACTGAAAATGTCAAATCAACTGCTTATTCCCACTGGTTTGGTTCATTGATGGAATGGTCCACCATAGGGATACAAAAATCTCTCTTGCTTTAAAACTAAGACATACATAAAATTAACTGCATCACACTGACACATTGTTCAGACAGTAACATCCATAAGACCACAACCTCCCTTACTAGATAAAAAATGCATTGAATTAAAACCCTTTTAAACTAGTCCACATAGCATTTTTCAGTGAAGGTCTTCTAACGAACTTTATCAAAATCAAACACTGAAGTTTGATCAGAAGTTGAGAACCACCTGCTTGGGAAAAAAAAATCACCATCAATTGTCTGGAAGCAAAATCTAACTAGAGAAACAATCGATAATGAAGTCATACAATTATAGTTCATGCTGTATCGTACTCAACAATCGAGGGTTCTACTCAACTCCTTGTTTCCCTCATGCACACAAATACAACACTGATATACAGAAATTGTACAAAGCCAAGAACTAATCTACCAATTTCTCTAGATCCAAGTGACATGCTAACCCCACTAGATGGAATTGCAACTTCTCGTCTTCGCTCCCCACAAACAATCTCCACTTGTGCCATAGAGCCTCAACCGGTGCCAAAATTAGCCTACCCGTATCAACGTACCATACCTGCGGAGAATAAGTACCGAAAACAACCACCAAATGAGAATGCCAAATTCTTTGCCCGTGGGAAATGATATCGGGTAGATTGAGACACCGGAAAAGATGGCTTCAATGGTAAGTAAAGCTTTTTCTTGTTTTTAAATTTAAATCTAGGTATAATTTATTTTTAAAACTTTTTTAATTAGAGATATTTTTGTCAATTTTGCATGTTACTTTCTATTCTTATATTATTTCACTGCAACAACCAAAGGAATGTAAAACATTTCAATTCTCTTTTTTGTCATACCAAACATAATTTTAACTATACAAATTCTATTACATTCCCCCTTCTTTTCTCATTTCCATTCCCATAAAAAAACTCTCTACAGCCCAAACATAGCCTCAGTCATCCAAATCCTCCCGATGCGTACAAATATCATAATCACCTTACTAGGATTCGCAAATTCATCCCCAACACTTGATGAATGATTAGAAGGATTCAACAATGATTGACACCCATCAGATACCGCTGAATTGTCTGTCCACATAACCATATATAAACGGACCTTTCATCAGATGTACCAGAATCAATTCTACTTGTATATAGCAGGAAATGAATCTTCTCCTTGGGGCATAACAAGATTTAGTTTAGAAAATACACTTACCTTCAAACTACAGGCTAGAATTGTGTAAGTTGAAGACAAACATGAACAAGCATAAGCAAGTGGAGGTTCAGAATCAGACACATTTTTTTTTTTTTACTTAGGGTAAGCTATTACATAAGCAGAAAGGTAATGCGCCAACATATATAATTTGATTTTACTAAGGATTAATTGGGTTTGCCAAAGGATTAATTGGGTTTGCCATCACTACAAGTCATCTTGTATATATATATATATATATATATATATAGAGAGAGAGAGAGAGAGAGAGAGAGAGAGAGAGACTACAACTCCATTTTAATCCCTCACAAATAAGATCTTATCAATTTGATTCCTCGTAGATATTTGTTTTCAAAAACAGTCCCTCACATATAAACTTGTCATCAAGTTAGTTGCTCTGTGTGCCAACCATTTAAAAACTCAACGAAAGGACAATCAAATGCTGACATGGCAACATTAAATACCATGCCAGCTTATTTTCCCCTCTTCCTTCCAACATAATCAAACCTGTGCGCTTTGGTTGCCTCTTTTTTGTTTTCTTGAAATTGCTCTCCCCCATCACACAAAGGCACCCACGACATTTTGTCCAAGATCCCCACGTTGCTTACCAATTCCCTTTCTATGGTAGATTCCTGGCTCTTCAATGCTCACTTCCTGATTCCCACCCTTTTATGGTCAACCTCAACATCAAGTGGCACCCAAACTTCTAACCCCAAGGAAAACCGCAAAGCTACATTGCAGTTATGTATCAACTCTGGATGTCTCATCTCCCAAATGATTCACTCTTTCAAATTTGATGTAAAATGATTTGGAAGATGAAATATCAAAAGTTGATACAAAGATACAATGTGGCTATGACAGTTTTGCATATACAACCACTCAATGTCAAGGCCACAATAAGAGGATGATAATTGAGGCAGTGGGTGTTGAGGAGCCAAGAATCCACTATGAAAGGAATTGGTGAACAATGTGTAATTAGAGAGGGTTCAAGAAATCTGGGGATGGCACATAGAGGGATTAACTGTAATAAAGGTTTCATTTATGAGAGATTGTTTTGAGGGAAAAAAATCTGAGGGACCAAATTAAGAAAACCCCCCATTTGTAAAGGGCCAAAATGGGGTTCTAGTGTATATACATATATTCAGAAAATTTAACAGACTTCTTCACCTACCTAACTTTCACCTGCATAAAGCTAAGGCACTAGCACTGCTGCTGGTCAAGCAGTCAAGCAACTTACAATCTTCTTCAACTTGGCCAGCTGCAGAAGCATAGAACCCAATAAGTTTTTTTTCTCTCCATCCTAACAAATATAAGTATATAAATATGACATGGTCAATAAAATGTTTAGTTGTTCATAAAGAGATGTATATCATTGCAGAAGGTGCAGCATTATAGTATCCAAGTGATGGACCCATTAGGCCCAATAAGGAGTAGCGGGTTTATGAAAGGAAAAAAAGGGATAGAGGCCATCAGGGGAAAAGGGTGATTGAAGGAGGGCAAAATGGGGAGTTACTAACTATAACTGATTCTGACCTCATGGGGACAGGTGGCAGGGCGAGAATGAGTGGAAGGGAGGACGGAGAGCATAGAGGGGGAGGTGTGTAGCTGGAGGGGGGTATCGAAGGAGGTAAGGGAGAGAACCTGGCCTCTCAAAAGCTAGGAGGATGGGGAGCTGAGCTCTTTCTTTCATTTCTGTTTGTTTTTACATTTCAGCTATCTTCTTTTTTCTGTTATCAATCTCAGTCATCAGCTAGTGTATCAGTTTTCCTTTCTCTCTTCACTATCAAGGAGAAGGAATAACCAAACTAGAAATAATAGAAATCCATTTTTCTGGGCTCCATCACCAAGTCTATTATGATGCAAAATCAGTTGAGGTTTATTAACAGTTTTGGCTGCAACACATTTTGGTTTTGCATGCGGTAAAAAGATTCTCATTTATTAGAAATGCAAAAGAAAAAGAAAGAAAAATTATTTCGAGTTGGAACTCAAAAAATAAAATAATAAAATAAAAGGTGGGGGGGTTGGGGACTTTACCTTTGAGATTTATGGCCAGGTTTGCTTGGGCATCAGCTTTGGAGTTATATTCCTTAAACATGAACAAAGTATGTTATTCGCACAGCGATTACCAGTGAGGTAAAACAATCAAGAGAGTTATCATCTAATCAAATTCAAACAGAGGGAACTACGTTTATATTTTCACATAATTAGTACACCTAACGCTATCTGTGCTAGTAAAAAACCTGTTAAAGCTGGAACCGTCAATTTTATTAGCAAAAATTCAGCTATTTAAGCATATGGATCAAATAGCCCCTTCATAAGAAAGCAGGTGCACAAAAGAACCATGGAAACAACACAAAATATTAGAAATTAATTTTGTAAAAGATATACAGGCAAACTATCTTAACACGTTTTATAGAAAAAAATGATTGTTAAATGCCAGAATAGATGTTTTTAAACCCCCAGCTTTAGTTCCAAAAATCTTGCTTGCAAAATGTAAACTCCTAAAAAGTGACTTGTACTTAGTGTAGGTTCTCCAGTAAACTTTAGAGAGACTGTACATACGCTTAACAGCTCAACATTTTCAAGGAAAAAAAAAATCTAATCTAAATGCAAAAACTCTCAGCTACCATGTTAATATTCAATTGTCTCCTTCCTTTTTCTTTGTTAGTCTTGCATATAGTCAGAGGTGCACCACGTATAAGTACTTTTTTTTTCCTTCTTCTCTTGGAAATGTTACAATGGACTCAATATTAAACAAAAGTAACCATAGAGCAATTACAAGAGAAGAAGGTAGTAATTCTGTCAACCTACATTCCAAATAAAGTAAAATTCTCAATCACACCATCAAAATTTCGAGATTTCTAATTGGAAATTTGCACAACTTAATAGGTAAACAAGAAATGGAGGCATTTTGCTATAATTTTCTCAATCTAATATATAATAGAGAGCTAAAAATAACAAAGTACCCTAAGAACATGGTTGATTTGGAATGATAAGAACTGATCCTTCAGCTCCTTGGCCTCATTACACAAGTAAGCCATATTCGCATTTTTTGTTTTCCATAAACCCTTCATCTGTTACAAGAGAAATCAACACAAACTAACCAGCAGAAAATGTGCAATAACTACAAAGCAAATGATAGTTTAATTTCAACTCAACAATATCTGACACTGCAGAAGGATTTGAATTAAATGAATCCAAAGGTTTTTATTTGATTCGGGTGCCAATAAGGTATAAACAATAATTGCTGCTTTGAAGTACTACTTCAAATTTCCATGTACTGTTCTCTCTTTTTCCTAAATTTTAATTTCATTACAATTTTCTCTTAGGATACAATCTAATAATGTAACATACAAAAGTGAGAGAGTGAGAGGGGGGATGGAAAGCAATATACATAAATTAAACGTATGAAGAATGATGCACACTCCGAAAAGGAAATGACAAACCTGATTGCAGACAAGTAGGGAGTCTCCTTGGACACGGATGTGTTTATATCCTTTCCTAATGGCATGTTTCAATCCTAAAATCAAAGCACGATATTCTGCAACATTATTTGTTTGCATACCCAGTCCTTCACGCAATTGACAGACCTATGTAGGCAACTTAGTGAGCCACATTTTGCAAAGAATATTTAGATGAAAAAAAAAAATCTTGCATACGACATATACCATGTTTCCATCTTCAGCACGCAGCACAGCTCCTGCACCAGCTGGTCCAGGATTTCCTTTTGCAGCACCGTCAAACTCAAGAATACAAGAAAGCTGAAGATAAGATATGTCTAAGGTTCACTGCTGGCAATATTTGTTTTGATAAGGTATGCCACATATTATGGCAAGGAATAGAGATAAATATAACAAAAAAATAAAAAAAGACCACCATATGTGATAAAATCAGTAATGAAAAAGAAAAAAGCTCAGATATCTAAAGGTCAAATGCATAAGTTTCAAAGAGAAACAAACTTCTAAAACATTTACCGCAAATTAAAGACCTACTGATCCCATGTACACTATTGCCACGTCTTACAGCTATGATGTATAACAAAGCTTTCAGTAAATATATTGTCATACAAAAAGAGATAATTTTTGGTCTTTCAAATATATTTTATACCAAATACAAATCCCAGCCCAGCCAATCAGGAGAGCAAAGATAATTCATTATACATGCCAGCTCTCACAGCAAAACTGGCAACTTTATTTAATAAAATTGCAAGTTTGAAACTATCTCTCTAATGTCAGAAAGAGACATAAGAATGTCAAATAGCATCAACAGCACTGAGTCAACACATGACAACCAGTGAAATGCATAGCTAAACCTTAATAGTAAAACGGGACTCATATGTGCTTCACCTACCTTCATCTATAGTGTCAAGGTTCAAATTTCTCATGTAGAAAAGGAAAAATTCCATAAAACATCACATATGTTTTTGGAAAATTTCAGCTACTCAGTCATATGGTAAGTGTATAATCATTAACAATGATTATAAGCCTTGAGATTCTCAATGTCAATCAGGAGTTCAGGATGGATTGCTGCATTGGCCCAATGGTACTAGTGTAATTTTACTCTGGCTGGCCAGTACACGCAGCCAGCCTTCAGCTACAGGACCGTTAAATGCACAGGCTTGCATCAATTATAAATTTTTTATGTACTAAAAAGTAAGCAAGACCTGAAATGAAAACAACTACCTTAAGATATAAATCATCAAGAAAATGTCCATAACACACTTAAATATGACTACCAGAACTAACAGATCTACCATTTTCTAGATCATACATATTAACAATGCAGATCATAAACAAACCAACTTACACAAGTGGACAAATCTGATTGGGCTTCATTTTGAATTTGACGCCTCTCAGAATTTGTTGAAAATAAAGATGATCCAACCACCTTCAATGAGAAAAAAAAAACCGGGGGGGGGGGGGGGGGGGAAGTAGAAAACACGGTAAAACTGGCAAATATAATAAATCATAATTAACCACCCAAATTTTAGGATTATAGCTTTCCCATTATAATTTAAATCCCAGCAAAAACTAAAGGGAATATACCACACACACTGGACCTAAGGAATGTGTTATTTGATCTTCAGATCAATAGTGGCCAGAAAACGTGTCCAAATGCGTGCTATACTGCTATTAGTAACATTGAGGTGCATAATTTATTTTATGTTAGCATTAACAACTTACACTATTAATAAGTTGATCAGGTCCTCGCAATCTCTTCGATGGAGAATTTAAGTCAGATGCTTTTCCTCCAGAATGATATGGTTGCTGAAAGAAAATTAAACCCCGTTGAAGTTATCTTTTGTTTTTTCAATTTCAAATTTGCAAGAGCAGCAAATGGCATAAGCTCTAGAGTAACAAATGGAAAAGAAAATTAAGAGTTTAACAAAGATAAGCCAACATTATCAACCCCTTTGACAAAAAGGAACAGTGCCTATGGTGCTCGAACCTGATAAGGACATGCAACAATTCCTCCAAAAAGTCCTTCGCTCACATCAGCAGCGCTGATAGAGTAAGCAGCTTCCTTAAGCCCATGTGAGGCAAGGTACTCCTCAGCGTTCTTAGATAAAGAATATCCTTTGTAAATCTTTAAGGAGCCATCAGATACCTGTTGGAACATGTGAAATGTGAATACTCAAATGGGAGAACACAAATAAGCTAGGAAGAAATTATGGTTGCCAGCAACCAAAAGTCAATCCCCTTAGTCTAGCATAGTTTTAATTAAAAAGAAATTCCAACTACAGATTGAAAATAAAAATGCTTCGCAACTCGAATGTGCAACCCAAGACAGATTATGCGTCAAACAAACTGGTTAAGTTTAAAAGTATTTACGGAAGATGCAAGATGAACTTGGATGTCACTCAAACTCTTGTAAATGCCAACAACATCACCCTTCTTAACAACATAGAAAGCATCCTTCTCTTCCGACATTGGGAATCTGCAAGGAGGAGACCAGCATTTTAGTTGACAAAAGGAAGACAAAAAAATCACATGACTACCGTAAAACAAGTTGTTCATTGCCTAGTGCACCAACCCAGTTCCAGAATCACTGATGATCACCGCTGGCCCGCAAAAAACCTAATTACCAAAACGGAACAATGAGAGGAAACTGTTAAAGAGCGATAGATGATTCAACCCGTATGTACTAGACAGCGAGAAGGAATATGACCCGTGAATGGGAGTGAGGCTGAAAAGACAACAGTTTGGTGTGTTCAAAACATTTCGTTGGATTTTATTAATTTTAAATTTTAATTGATTTAATTCGATTTTTATTCTATTTGATTTGGGTGGTTTGATTCATTTTTTTTTAATTTAAAATTAATTTTTTTAAAAATTTTATTTCTGGTAGTATATAAAATTTAATTTATAATATTTTGTCTCTCTTAATTTTTTTTGGACTAATGATAATTTTAAATAATTTATTATTTTTATCTTTTTTTTGTTTAAAAAAATTTTATACATTTACAAAAAAACTTTAAAAAGAGAAAAAAAATAAAAATAACACTTTATAATAACATAGTATAAATAATTTATATATTTTTTAAATCATTTAAAAAATACAACTTTGATACAAGTTTAATTAATAAAAGATCTTATTAATCTAAAAAAAATATTAAATTTTAATTAATTACAAATTTAATAATTCAATTTGGTTTAGTTTAACCAAATCAAAAATAAAAAAAAAAGATAATTGAATCGACTTAAAAGATTTTAAAATCATAAAAATTAAATCAAATTATTTTTTATTTTTAACAATTTAATTTGATTTAATTTGATTTGATTTAATTAGTTTGATTCGATTTTATTAGTCTTCACCATCAAAAGTAGAAGAAAGTGATATTTATCGGGAAAGGAGCTTGGTAAAGTGGACTCGGGGGAAAGTAAGAGTCTGTTTGGTTGAAAAAGAGAATAAGAAAAAAAATAAAAAAAAAATTGATAGATTGGGATAGGTAAGATAAAAAAAGACTATTTTATTTTTATTTTTTAAAAAATAATTTAATAGTTAAAATGATTATGTAATGGATAGAAGAAAAAGTACAAAGATATAATAGACATTGTACAACTAATAAAAAAAATGCATTTGTATTACCTTATACCAAAGGGAGCCTAAGGTTACTGGGTTTTGGGGGGAAATCGTTGTTAGGTTACTGGGCTTTGGCGGGAAAGGGTAGATGGTCCATGAAGGCCCATTAATTAAATTATCCGAGGGCCACCACCTGCTTGCCGCTTACAAAGTCCAATCAAACAAGATCATTCTGTGCATCTGGACCCAAAAAAAAAAAAAGACCATTGTGTACATTGCACCTTTTACTAAAAATAAAATATGTAAAATATTCCTTTGAAAGGCTTAATCTAAATTATAAAATTTTGAATTTTTTTTTGGGGGATAAACCGGAAGGTTTGAACCCTTAATATTATTTACATCTTGATCCCACCTTTATCACAAAAATTATTTTAAAGTTTTTTATTTTAGTTATAAAAAAGACATAAGGCCATGAGAATTGGAAAAACAAAAAAAAAAGGAGGTAGAGAAGCAATTAAAAATTATGTTTTACAATCAAATAACAGAAAAAATGCGTGTCTAAATTAATTGCAGCATCATATTATTATTCTAAATATATTTTAGAGGGAAAATTAAATTTAAGCAAAAGAATGTCTAAATTAAAATTTATGGGGTTATATTTATTATTAAGTATTTTTAATAATTAAATTCACATTTTTACTTATTCATAATTTATATCAAGGAGATATAAAATTTTTGGGGGAAGGGGTGTATATACGTGATGGGGATGGTTTAAGCGTGCGTCGTTGTTCTAGACAATGAGTCATGAAATACGTAATATTTTTAGAAATTTAGAGTACGTCGTCATCTAGAGCAATGACGCTGAAATTTTAAAAAAAAAATGTCATGAACGAAGACGATGACATATGAAGGGAAAAATTAAAAGAAAAATTTGTTAGTGCCGAAAAAATTGGTATTTGCATATATATATAATTAGAAAAAAGATATTTTTTATGATAAAAAACAAAAGGACGATATATGTACGAAAAAGGAAAGGAAAAAAGCCTTTGGCAGCTCTTAAAGATTTTGAAAAGAAGGAAAGAAAACATGATTTTAATTCCAAACTGTAAGCGTAAGAGGAATATTGATGCAATCATAAGGTCTGCAAAAACGAATCCTAAATGGCCATTCTTTCATTGTGAGATAATCTCGTCAAAGTGGAAATAATAGTTTCAATTGAGATCATGAATCTTCAGAAGTTAAACTCCAAAATTTGAAGCGGATTGTGTTTGAGATGTAAAATGGGCACGTGCCACAAGCAGTTAAAATTAATCATCATGCTCAAATTGTTATTAGTGGAATTACTGACGCAGATGAAGTCGGTTGGACTATTGTTTCTACCTTAATATGGAGATTTACTTTATCATATTATCAGCAATTGGAGGAAAAGTGCTCCCATTTCACAAGCTGATGATGTCTGAGACAATAAGTACAATTATATTCTAATAATATATTCTTAGGTCTAAAAGCTTTACATTAGTAAAATCCACGAAAGCCAATGAATCACCACTTTCTGATAATTAAAACAAACAAAAAAATGAAAAAATGAACAGAGATTCTTTTCCTATGGATCCTCAGTGCTTATTATTCTTTATACTTTCTCATTATACATTCAATTCTACTTTTATCTCTCATTTCTTGCCTGCTGATCATTTCATGCCTTATTATTTCAGCTCACCTGCTCACCTATTAAGTCCAAACCCATGACGAGAAATGACAATCCTTGGAAAAGCAGGAAATAGAAATGAACCCCATGTGCCGATAGAAGGCTTCTTGCAGATGCTGTGAGTAAAAGAAAAGCAAGTGCAAGCTCCTTCCTGTAGATTCTGTTTCTCTTCTTCTTCTGAGGGGCTTCCACTTGCTTGAGTTTGCTTAGTAACTCCAAGCCAGACTCGGAATGCCTCCTTAGTATTTTATCTTCACTCGAGGACTTTGATTCTCTCTCAGCCAAGGCTAACAAATCTGATTCAGATGATCTACCTGTCTTCTTTGTCACCACCCACTCATAAGCACTTCCTAGCTGAAACAGCCCAGAAACCATGGCATTGAACTTTGTCACTGACATGGTGTTCTCGAAAAGCAGGTAAGGGACTAAAAATGGGACAGATTTTGGAGCTGGAAGAATGTTCAAGAAAGACATGAAAATGGGGACATAGCAGATCACCCAAAGGGGTAGTTCAGCTTCAGGTATGAACATGGTCAAGGGTAGGATGATACAGAACAATGTGAATGAATAGAAGGGAAGTATAAGTTTCCTCAGTAGGAAAAACAGAAATATCAAGTTTGCCTTCTTCCATGCTGTTATCTGCACAAAACCAGATCAGATGTGAGAAGATCATATACAGATATCCCTGTATAAGGACTAGATATTAGATAGAAGTCCAAGACTTGGATAAAATTCTATCAAACTCGCTAATAAAAATAACAAGTGAAACAAATATTTTTAAAAGACCTATTCGTATAATGTTGATCCATAAAAAAATTTCCCTCAGCGTTATTGAAGAACTTGACACTGAACTCTTAAAAATGGTCTCCTAGGCTAAAAGAGAGAAGTTTAATAAGACCTTGGAAGTTATTATAGCAGGAAGGCATAGACGGAAAAGCTGCATTGGACCAGAATGCCAGCGATGTTGCTGTTTCTTATAAGCCTCATAAGACTCTGGTAATTCACAAAGCACTTTGACATCGTTAAGGAAGATGAACTTCCACCCATTCAAGTGAGCTCGGACAGCTATGTCCATATCTTCAACTGTGGTTCTCTCTAGCCATCCCCCAGATTCCTCCAAGGCCTTTATCCTCCACACCCCTGCTGTTCCATTGAATCCGAAGAAATTAAGGAAATGACCATTCACCTGTTGCTCCACCTCAAAGTGAAAGCACAGGTTAATGTTCTGAAGCCTTGTGAGTAAATTCTCATCCTTGTTCACAAAGGACCATCTAGCCTGAACCAGACCCAGATCAGGCTTTCCCTGTAAAAGAAAAATGTCACAACATCTTTTAAGAGATTTGTTCAGACTTCAGACTTCTTCTTATTTGGGTTATAGTATTAGTACCTTGAAATGGGGGATGGTTTGTTTAAGAAAATCAGGGTTTGGCTGGAAATCTGCATCGAAAATTGCCACGAACTCGTAATCCTTAACATAGTCACATGCCATAGCTGACTTAAGATTTCCAGCTTTGTACCCAGTTCTGATCAATCGATGCCTGTACACAATGTTCACCCCTTTCTCTTTCCAGGAGGAAACCTCTTCTTTGATCAGAAGCTGCACATTTCCATCATCTGAATCGTCCAAAACTTGAATTAATATTCGGTCCTTTGGCCAATCCAGTTGACAAGCAGCACCAATTGATTGAGCATAAACCTTCATAAAATTAAATTCAATGCTTCAGCGGATAAAATTGTAAAGCTATTAACACCAACAAATCAATTGAATTCTACTAGATCAATTTCTGTTCTGTTACCTCTCTCTCATTGCACATGGGAATCTGAACTAGGACCATTGGCAAGCTTGAAGGGTCCTCAATGTCACAAGAATCTGCTTCAATGGTGGGCTTCAACTTCTTATACTTGATCCAGAAACACCCAATACAGAGTACGAGCCGATCCAGAGATTGAATTAAAAACAGCACAATGCAGAACTTGGAGACCGATAGGACTACTGGAGCAATGTAATCTTCTCTGAAAGAAAGCCAAGCCATGTAGGACCACTGAAGAAGGCCTAGGACTTCCCATGGTTGAATCATACCATGCAGATTCCACTTGTTGAAATGAGCGATAAGTTCCAAAGCCAAACCCCCAATTGAAAGAGCAAGAAAAACTTTGATGAACCTGTACAGCCTTCCTCTGTTCTTGGGATCTTCGTCGCTTACGTCGGACAAGGAAATGCGTTTCTTGACCAACGAAAACATGGCTTTCAACGCCATGGTCAGCCAAGAGAAGCAGGTGAGAACTCTGTGGAGTTTCAGGAGAAGAACCCATGTGAATTGCTTGGGACTTGTGGCCTTTTGCTTCTCGGGAAACAGGGGAGACTCCGAATCGTCAACGTGTATCGAGGAAAAGTCCTTGGTCTTCTCGATTGTCACCGGAACTGAATTGGGAGCCATCACTTTTCCTTGGATTTCAAGTTGGAAGAAGAAATCAAGGAAGACAATCAGATCCCAGATGAAAAGTTTGGGAACACAAGCAATGGTCACCAATGGGAGCTTATCTGCGGTTTCCTCAGCATCATGAATGTCGGAAAGAGCAGAAACGAACAGTCAAAGGGGCTATTTGATCGGAAAATTTCCACTGAATTCTGAATCTAACCAGAACCCAGAAATTCAAATTAAATTTTGCATATCAGTTGAGCTCAAAGTTTGAGTCTTGTTTAGAATAAGAGACGGAGAGAGAGGGAGCCACTTTGACAAGCTGAAGTTAGGTATTAATAAAGTAGAGCGCTCTTACTAAAGTACCAGCTTAAGAATATGATTTTACGTGAAGTAAATAATAATCAGCTGCAGTCAACCCTCTTTTACTCATAGCGTATCTACAAGTTTGATTGGTTGATAGACCTATTGGATGAACAACCTGGCCTCATTAACCAATGTCTGCTGGCCACGTGAGCAGCCCCACCCTATGGAGTTTAACCTGATTTTCTCAATGAAGTTTCTCGGAGTGACAACTAGATACAGCCAAACTGCATATCACCACACGGCAAAATTCTTCTTGTCCGCTGAATTGCGCACTGTGAATCACCACAGAAATTTCCTTCCATCCTCTGTCACTCACTAACTTAAAAAGAAATGCTTCTGAATATATCTGGTTCCATAAACAGTGTAGACTATTAACCTCCTCCACGATTTCGGTTCGGCATTAAATGAGTACACTCTCTGTTGATTTATTTAATGCCCGTTGTATAAATCGTTATGTAACAGTAACATCAATAGAAGCACAATATAAAAAATGTCAATTCAAGTTGGTACTTTTGGTTTGATTTTTAGTTCCAGAGATGAACCCATTGTTAGTTGGATTTCGAGCTGTGAAAGTCAACCACAGAGTCTCTTGCTGGAACATGAATGAGAGAAATTGACAACAATTTTTGCCTTCATTGATGCCGGGTTTAAGGGTTGAAGTCAAACTATGAGCGGCGTGCTTATATTAATTCGGGGTGCGTTCAATTCCTTATTAAGCACCCATAAATAGCAGTTAATGGAAAATTTAATGATATCAATTTATAAACATTTATAGCTTTTTTAGACATAGATCATTTTTAAGATATTATTTAATAGCATTTAATGGCCCTAAACTATAATTCAGCCATTATTTTATTTTAAAAAAAGTTACAGCATTATACAGAAGACTAATCTAATTAATGATAGTTAGTTTCAACTGTAATATGAGTTATGTCACTCATTAATGAACCCATAATTTACATGGCATTACTCAAGCATTCGATCCCTGTCTGCCGCTCTCTTCCCCCCCCCCCCCCCCTCTTTTTTTTCCTCATGTTGCAAGTCTTCTTTGTAAAGAAAAAATAGTAGAATTTGAATTATTGAAAAAAAAAAAACGTAATTGACTCAATTTCTTGGACTTTTCATACAAAATTAGGAGGCTCAGGATGGGTGTGATGATCATAAACCGGCACAGGTAAGCCAAGTTTGACCATTTTGCCTAAAACGTAAATGCCATAATTGCAAAGCGAGAGAGCAAGCCCCTAGTATGTTCCGGGAGGGATGGTGGGATACTTCAGATTTTTATTTTCTTATTATTTTAAAAAGAATCATACACTTTTATTATCATTATTATTATTATTTCATTGGTGTTTCACTAATTTTTTAAATACATAATAGACCCACAAGAGGGAAAACTTCTGGGTATGGTTTGGTATCACAGGGAGTGTCGGTGGGAGATTAAAATCAATAATATTTGTGCTCATTAATAAACCCTTTCTTTCGAAGAATCAGTAGATCAAAGGGGAAGAACTTAGAGCAGTGGGGCCCTTCTTTTCTTTTGAAGGCTTATCCATTGCACACATATACACACACGCACAAAAGATGTGTAAATCTTCATCCAATGGACATCAATTGTGAACACACTTGATACGTTCATTTTACTTTTTGCCTTAGATACATTTTTCAATATGCATGTGAATCACGCTATTGAAATTTGTTTCCAAAGTCCATCTTTGTCTATAAAACATCACTGCACACTGGAGTAGGTTAGTAGACCTGTCTCTCAGTCCTTTTAACTACATTGAAGCCACCATCATTCATCAAAAGTTTCTGCTCTGGTTCACCTGAAAAGGAATCAGTTATACTTTGAAGGATTGAATAACATAATTGAAGAGACTACTTGATTGATGATTTCATTAGCAGGCATAAAATGTATTGGATCCTTTCTCATGTGAAGTTTAAATATTTGTACTTGTAAATTGGCTATATATAAAACAGTCAAAGAAAGATTAAAAAAAAAATAGATATAAAGAAAAAAAAAAGTGAAACCTACATATACTCTTACTCTTTTACATTATTCTTTTTCTAATTATATGATTTTTTTAAGTCTCTTTTATCCTGATGTTAAAACAAACAACAATAAAAATAAATTATTATTTTTCTTCTTTAAAAATATTAATTTTTTAATTTGAATTTTAAATTATAACTCTTTCGATTTAATTTTTTGGTCACTTTTTCTAATTATTTGTCCTTTTATCTATTAAAGTTACAAGTTTTACCCTTTTAATTTGGTCTTTCAAAACAAGAAAATCATTGAAAAAAAATTATTCAGTAACTAAATCAAAAGTGTTACACATTGAAGAATCAAATTAAAAATTAATCATTTTTCAAAAACCTATCCGCAATTTACTCCAACAACAACTAGAATTAAAAAGTAAATTCTTTTTCCGTCCCTCTGTTAGCAAGCCGGGTCCTCATATTGATGTCTACCTGTTGTCAGTGTGGCAAATATATAGCCGAAAAGAGATTCTGTTAAAGCACTAGTTTATTAGAATTACCTGGCAAGGATTTTTGAATTATTAAACATAATTGGTTTTAATATAGGAAAACTAATCCATCAAAAAGCAAATTTTTGCACATTAATCCTTTTAACATTTCTAAATCATTTGATAAAAAATTATGTGTAACAAGTTTGTTAAGTACTAATTAAATTTCAAAAATTAACATTAATAATATTTTAGGAACAAATTATTAATTTACACCATCTAAACTGAGAATTAAAGGTTTTGGGGTCAATCAGACGTAGCCAGGACAAGCAGAAGCACAGGCTGTGTAAGATGGTGAGGAAACACAATAGGAGGCAACAAGTGTTTGATGGTTTTGTGGGAAAGAAGGGTTGATCCAGGAAAGCCCAGTAATTAACAAGGCAGAAGAAAGAAAAGGCACAAGATGTAAATCTCAATGGGATTTGTGTGAGTGTTGGGTGTTGAGCAGACTCACATGTGATTTTAGAATGCTAACAAAAGAGTCCCCATGTGATTAGCTACCCTGGCCATACCTGTCCTATGTCCCCATCAATCGTTCTCAACACACTTGTGAGAATAATAATAGTAATTCACGTTCAATCTCATACCTGGGTTTTTCATACATATTATTCTCACCATAATATGATATAAATAAAGTAATTATTTTGGTATATATTAAATGATATATATCATTCATCAATATCGATCTAATGAATCCAACCTCGATTTTGATGGGAGATCAGATCACCACTTCCCCAAGATCCATCTATTCTGGCTTGATTCCCAGGTAGCGTCTGCTGATCTTAAGTTTCCAGCAGCGTCTTCATTACTTTCTTAATGTTAGTTCGAGAGTATTTACACCATAATCCCAATTCACATGATCATACACAACTGTATGTATATATGACTATTTAAATGCATCATTTCTCTAAACAATTGAAATATAGAAATTTAAATTTAATATCTTTTAGGAGTAAGATCACCTCAATATTAAAAAATATAGTAGATGTCATGTGAATTATTTGTTCGTTGATGTTCTGCTCCAAATGTCTTGTTTTATGGATTATATATGATTGAAAATTTGGAAGATTTCTTTATTTTCTTTTAAGTTGATCATAAGCCTTTTGCTTAACAACTTTTTTCTTTCTTTAATTAATAAGAATTTCCCTTCAATAATCTTTGACCAAGTTTAGTTGTGTACTAAGCCTTCTCTTGTTCATGCATGGTTAAGGATCCTGCAAAGCGAACCCTATCATCAGTCCTGATTCAAAAATGGTGCACATGGGCTAACCATAACTAAGGCGTGAGACAATATACCTTTTATCTATGTGAAGCCGACAAGAGTAACATGCCACGCACCAAAAACGATTCAAAATAACAAATTAGTGTTATTTATGAAATATGAATGCAGTATGTACCCTAACAAGAAGACAACACCCTCCACATTTTTATGATCCACAAGCGAGCTACTTCAGTATTTCACCGGCTACAGCATTCTCAGCGAAGACAAACAAACACACCACACCTCAGAAAACAACTTGTTAATAATGGGACACAATGGGATATGCCAATGTGTTGAGATGCTGCTTGAAATTTCACTACTTATCTATTATTTGGTAAGTCCTTTTCTACTGGCCTTTTGTGCCAAAGCCATTACTATGTCTTGCTCTTCATTATCAATATTATGATTGGGACTATTCATAACTTGCAAATCATGACAATACTTAATGAAGGAAGCCAAACCCTCTTGTCACGAACCATTACCTTGGTCTCTTACATTTTCTGGGGAAAAGGTCTCTAGCAGAAGTGGTTAGAAGTTAGAACAACTTATTTAAAAAAAATTTGTATGGCATAGAAAAGATAGTTCCAAAATTTAAAGATATTGGTAAGCTATGTTCAGAGGTCGGAAAATAGTTAGGATCATGTCTCATATATGAGGGAACCTAGTCTCATAGTGTTCCCTTCAGATCTTATTATGTTAGCAGATTACTCAAACTAGTATATTCAAATCTTTTTGTTGCTGTAAATCTGTCAATCATCCTTACCAATTCAAACTTACTATAGTGATAGAAGTAATTTTATAAAATATACTAGGATGATTTGTCTTTGATCATAAGGAAATTTAATGTTGCCCCTCCGGGCGATTTTTTTTCTTTTTCCCTGTCAGAGACCCTGCCAATACGATAAGACAGTCAAGTGTCTAACTGCAACTGTATGATTGAACTAACAAGCTGTTCCTGCACAGACTGTGATTGACTAAAGATCTATACCACATAGGCATGTTCCACAACTCTCAAGTAGGAGTTGTACTTTACTATTATTATTTCCCATGCCAGCATCGCTACATTCATAGGTTCAAGGTTTCCATTCTATATGGATGCCAACTGTTACGAAAAGCATGCAGAACAAATGGACTTCTGAACAGTATTCAATTCCTGGACAGAATAAATGAACATTGCGATATATTAATCAGCATAATAAATAGTGACAAAATTGAAGAAAGTGTGATTTCAATCAATGCCCAAGAATACAACTTTTTAGCAGAGTACATTTGTTTAGTACCTTTCACTACCCCTGTTCAACCTATCCGCCCACCAGCGGAGTTCAAAGGAAAATCAGACACCCTACCTTTTCTGACTGCAGGAGTTTTTTCTAATATCAAATAAACTTTCATATTGGATCAAACGGATAAATCAAAGATTTAGCAATCAAGTACTAGCCATGCTCAGTTTGGTATTTTCAGTACGTCCTCTTTCCCTTTCTCAAATCACTACAATGCATGAATCTCATTCGGCCGCTCATGTTACTTTCAAAACTCAAAAACTGTGAAAGCTTTATGTTTCAATCTCAACAACGAAGCAACTCCTTGCAGCCCTTCTCTATTGAATCTGACCAGGTACTGCTGAAATGCCCGATACAAAGAGTGCGTGCCGATGATTCTCCTTTAATTCCTATTGCTGTAATTCCTCTTTATCTAAAAAACACCAAGCTTCAATGTTTTTTAAATTAAGCAAGCATTGCCGAGAATTAACAACAATTTGCATTGTGCTTTCCTTTTGAGTCTTACAGGCATCACATTTAGTTGGTTATGACAATCAAAATGTGTCCACTGCCCAGGCTCCTTCCTAAGTAGGAAAATTACCACGAGTTTCGGAAAGCAACGAGAATAGACTGAATAAGTACTAGGAATGCAGGAATTTGCATAACTTGAATGCTGAAAAAACAAAAATACTTCTCCACCATGAAACACTTGTGTTATTTGCCCGGCAAGTCCTGAAAAGGCATTTACCATAGTGGTAATGACCTGAAGCTAAGGGCTAACCAAGTGGTGGGTTTGCCCCGGAAACCAAACAGTATGCTAAAATATGAAGTTAAAGCAGTAAAGAGTGGTTCACAAATGGTGCCAAGGGCCAGCATAGGATACCGGTGGCTACTAACTCTAAGCAAACTGCAGCCTTTTTTTCAGCGAGAAATGAGTATCCTGTGACGAAGTGTTGAAAAGAAAATTTCTCACCGCTTTTCTGTCCTCATATCATAGGGTCACAGCCCCAGGGGCGTAACTACAAACATCTGATATGCACAATCAATTTCCCTGGCAAAGTGGGCATCTTCTGGTCATAGTTTTAACCAGCCTGCTTAACCCACTTATGGGTCTCAGCATCAGCATCCAGTTTGCTGTTAAATCAAATACTAAAGGACGCAACATAAAGTAATAAAACCATATTATGATGCATTAAAGTTAAAGGTCTCAGAATGGCTAGTGTAAGATAAAAGAAAAGGAAAAAAAATTAAGGTAAGGAAAATCATGTGGTGTAGTGGGCTTCCATAAAGAGAGACAAGTGGCGAGACAGCTATTGGTGCTGGTCCACCCATCAAGCCCAAGACATCATATACCAAACAGGCAAGAACTGACTTTAAGACATCCAAAACGAAAGCCAGAGTCGCTGAAAGGGACATGCATGTATGTATAAAGGCTTAAAGCAGTTCATGTGTACAATTATTATTATTTGTCATTGTTAGAAGCCGTCAAAATCTTTCATTTTCAAACCCCACCTCTCCCGCCCCATACTTTGTAATCTCAAACACGCACAAACCCCCCTTCCCCCTTTCCTCAATTTTGTCAAAGTAGAATACGCCCCTATCATGAAGCCTGAGGTCATCCAGCACTTTGACATTGATCCATCAGAAATGGAAGCTATTCTAATTCTACACTATATACACCATACAACTAATGTTTCATAAGAAAACTTACTCTCTTTTTCTATTTTTTGTCCCAAAAGTCTTTTCTGGCCCTAAACCTTTCAGATTCTTCAATTCTCGTGGGATTTGGAATTTCAATATTACAGATTTTCCAATGTTTCAATTTCCCCAGTTTGGTCTCTTTTTATATCTGGAATGCTGTTAAGCGGCCTCGTACTACGGTGGCTTGGAGGCACTTGGGTACATATGGGGTGAGTGCTCTAAAATAACTTCTTGGAGATGTTCTCTCTCTCTTCCTCTGTTTTTCTATTGAGAGTAAGGATTATTGAATTTTTTATTCGAATAATTTTAAAAGTGCACCTCTTCATATCAAATCTAGTATACTCAATTGTTCGTTCTTGAAGTATTTTCCACTACTAATATTTGCATTTGTGAAGGTTTTTCCTCTGTTTCTTAATGAATGAAACTCTGATACAGCAAAAAGAAAAATTATTTAATTTGGTAATTGGTAAATGTGTGCACATACGTCACCAACACATCATGGTGTAATACCGTGCATTGGTTGCATGACTCTTTTGGCCTTGTCATTTTCTGCTCTAATGTTTTGACCCTTAATCCTTAAGAAAGCAGGATAACTTGCCCCTTGAATTTGTCGGGATCTCGTTGAGTCAAACCCCACTCTTTGAGCCATTTTTTATAATAAAAAATTTTAATATGTCAAAATTTTAAGTGTGAAAAATATTATATTTATATATTTTATTTTCAAAAAATTTGATAACTAATTAAATATTTGTGCAATCATTTTAATAAAAATGTAAACATGTAGTTATTTTATTTGTTTAATTAAAAAATAATTCAGTATTTTTGAAATTATTAAAAATTTTAAAATAAAGAAAAAGATGTTATAGAAGGAAATCAGTTAAACTAAGAAAATATTTACATAATTGTATTTTATTCATTTTTTATATAATTTTTTAATTCTTACATCTTTTATTATTATTTGTGGAGAAATTTTAGGTTTTTAAATTTTCATACATTTATAACAATAATTTTTTATTTTCAAAATTTTTAATAATTTTTTAAACTACATTTTTTAAAAAAATAATTGTTTACCAAATGAAATAACTATGTTATAAATTAATTGTGTATTTATATTTATTGTATTATGTTTTCTTTTATTGTATTAAATTAACAAATTATTTTTTATTTTCTTCCACATATATATCCAGTACGCGTAGCTCAGAAGATAAATAAAATAAAATAAAATTCTTTCCAAAATTTTTCACTACTTCCATAATCAACTAAAAAAATATACAAAAATATAACTTTTTTCCAACTTTTTCAAAACTTTAGGAGATAAGAATCTTCAAAACTTTAAAAAAAAATTAAATATGAGAAACTCAATGATATTACTATTGAGTTTCTAAAATAATATAACATTTAAATATAATACTTTTATTAATCAAAGATCTTACACATCAAAATTTTTTATTACAAGAAATAATTAAAGTCGTCCAACCCTTTCACGTGCTTGAACTATTGGTAGTGCGTGATTACCTGACCAAGTAGTTCAATATATCTTGATTACAAATTCGAGGATCTCAATCCGATGGTTATGTTTTCTGTCTATCAAATGATTCATTCAAAGATTTTGAAAGGCCATACGCAATAGTCCTTTAAGAGAAAGAAAGATAGAGAATGTTATATTTTGATGGAGCGGGACTCTCTCTCTCTCTCTCTCTCTCTCTTCGTCTTGTCAATAAGATCAAGCTTTGAAAATGCTGGCCTTGATGCATGCATCAATCACTCATGGTGATCTATATAGATGATGACAGGGGGAAGGAAAATGACTACCGAAAATGACGATGGATACACCTTAAGCCATCTTCCACAATTCAAAAAACGTAAAGAAAAAGAATCTCGTTTTTGTTAATTAAACTTTTTCCATATAGGGGAATATTTATTTTTCTTTAGATAATACAAAAGGTACGATTTCATTTATGCTATTGGAGAAAGATTAAAAAATATTTTTTAAAATAAAAATAATTCATATATTCTTATTTTAAATAAATAATTAAAAATATTAAATGATAATAATATAATAAAGATTACACATAAATTTTATAAAAAATTATTTTTACATAGAAAATACCAAATGAAACCTTAACACTATAAAACATATATAATAATAATTGTTTCCACATAGGAATTAGATTGCAGATCTTTGCTTTTGATGAATTTAATAAAATATTCTCACTTTAGTAATTGTTGGAATGTTTTATATCTTTATAAATGATGATGAATCACAATTTGTTAAATTGCATAACTACACTTCATATATAACAAAATAAGAAAAAAAAATATTTATATAAACTTAAAAAATAATAGGAGACATGAACTTCCAATTTATCCCAGGTGAGAGAAGCACAACCCATTATGGAATTTAACTGTGTTAAGCATTAAAAAATGAATTTGGATGAACAAATTTAAAAAGAAAAAAAGAAACTGAATATTATAAATAGGTATGGCCCATCTTGATCAATGGACTATCATGATTAAGATAAGTCGCAGTCATAACAGATAGCCAACCCAACAGTGTCCAAGAAGAACCGGTAATGCTTGTCTAATCCTCCTTCTAACTAATTCCACATATTATCTCTCTTTTCCGAGTTGTTTTGTTGGGATTTAATAAAGACAATAAAGTCTTAATCAAATCTCAAATAAAAAAATAATAATAATAATAATAAAATAAAGACCGTACTTTTGGATCCGTTGCCTAACGTTGCTTTCAAAGTTTGCTTTAAAAAAAATAATTAAACACGGCCAAAGAAAACAACAACATAATCAATCACTTTCTCACATCAACATCACAGACCCGTGGGATTTGGACGGTTCTCTTTTTCGTGGGGATTTTCAAAAGCTCTAATATTTACATAAACCAAGCTCCATCATCTATTTCATTGCCCCCAAATTGAGTAAAGACAAAACCATGTGAGGGCCTTGACTATATGGTGTATGTACTAACCCTATTCTACCATTTCTACATCAAAAACGTCAGAGAAATTACATACAGTAGATGATGGTGCACGGTGCATGCTTGGTGATTTTCTAGAAATATTGTCCTGCGATGACCAGAAAGCGAAGCCACTCTTTTGTATAGTACAGAATTTTTTGTTGTCTTATTTTAGTATTTGTTTACTTGATTAAAAGTTAAAATGTAGATAAAAAGTTTATATATATATATATATATATATATAAAAGAAGGCTTTAAGCCCTGCACAAATAATCCACAAAATGAAAGTCTAGCAGCACTTGTAACAATTATAGAAATCTCAGGTCTAATAATTAGAAAAAAAAAATTGTAACTTTTTTTGGTTGATTTAAAGGGCAGCTAATAGCTCTCCTAATCCATTTTTTTTAGATTAAAATGATTCATTATTGTCAGCGCTACAATGATACTACTACACTTGTTTCTTTCACATTTTAGAATCATTAATCCTTTAAAAATCACAAGAATCTTGACTTTGATTATTAAGAGCACACAAAAAAAATACCATTTCAAAGTGACATAAGCACTAGGAAGTGTGTCAAAAAAAATATGTCAGTAGGACAGAACGAAATATTATACAACATTTTATTTTGCCATGGATGACAACTTGGAATAATAGAAGGAAAGATAAATAAGGTTGATCTACATGAAAATAATAATTCGATATCTATATGTTTTTTTAATAGTTTTTTTAATATTTATTGTAAGATAATAGAATTGAGAATATTTATTTATACAATTGTTATCAATGGTAGACACGAAAATTAAATTGAGAAACAGTAGCTTGAGTCACATGCATGCACGCTATTTTTAAAAATTATTTTGTCGCAATATATAATTAAATGCGAAAGTTTCTTAAGATTAAATAAGTTTTTCTAAAAATTTCAGGTGATAAAATAGCAGCTAATTATGTGTAACCCAGTAATTAGGAGTAGGAGAAAAGGTGCAGCTAGAGGAATATATCTGGACATAATTATTTTTATTATTAAAATAATAACATTAGAATATTAACGTTAAGGAAATAATAAATTAGATAATGGGCGAATAATCTAAAAACGTGAAACAAATTTAAATTTTAAAATTTTAAAATACTCAAATAATATATGAGCCACCTATCTAAAAAATAGGAACTAAAATTTGATTAGATCAAATGTAGCCACAATTAATTAATTTAAATTAAATAATTATTTTTGGATAGGTAAAAATCATATTTTGTAAAAAGTTAGCACACACGATTAACTCGCGTGTATGAAGGCAAATCCACAATTTGCACTATGTTTAGACAATTTAGTCCAATCTTATGTACGTGATCTTACCTCTCTTCCAAGTTCTTTACAAGCTTAATATAACTTTTTAATATATAAATACTTACAACTCTCCATTCCAAGTAATATGGGACTTTCTTTTGAAATACCTATATTTTACAACAACAACATGATAAAGAAAATGAGGGTTGCCCCTTTTCTCGCTTTTTAAGGCAAGATGAATACAAGAGGGAGATTAATCGAAAATAGCTAGAGGATTCATAAGAAAAAGCAATGAAAAAACATATTACTTGGTGTTAGTCAGTGGCCAATGGTCACTACTTGGATGCTATTTAGATTGCGTTGGGCTAGGCCTGAAGTAAATTTAAGGATTATGCAAGTTGAGGATGTATATAATGTGTGTATGAGAATGGGTTTCACATGTTGAGATCTTTAGTGTGTGCGAGAGCATGCAACAAACTATGATGACGCTCTTATAAATCTTAAGGCCTATTTTGTTCAGCAAGTAAACAGTAAAAGGTAACACATTTTGTTGTATTTGGTTGTTTGTTTCAAAGGTTGCGATAACATAGGGAGCCTTTAATGCAAACCAACCCCCTCCTTATTTACAAGGTATGGTTGAAGCATTTAATGGCAAAAAAGAATGAAAGACATTTTGGCCCTTCCTTTTCTTTGATAGAAGAAACTAGTTGTGTCCTTGACTCAAAGGCAATTCCTACCCTTGACTTCATTATGTCACTCAAGTGTGAGACTCCATCGCAACTCCTACCCTTCTATTTCTCCTTAATCCATAGTTGCTTGTAGTCCTCATAATAATAATTTCTACTCTAGATCAAATATAATAGCCCATTTGAGCTCTCACTATGTACAAGATTAGAAGAAACTTCACAATTTTAGGTTGTTGAAGACATCTAAAGCTACCAAGATAATAAAAGGCTATGAGGTGCATCAAGAAAATTGAGATCTAGTTGTTCTATTCACCTAGAGTAAAACAATTGATACTTTTTTTTTTTATTAGGGCATTTTAGTCATTTTCTCATCTCATATTTTCATTCCAATACTATCTTGTTACAACCAAACATGTAAATGTTAAAGTATTTCATTTTTTTGTTATATCATACCAAATATAAACTACACAATTCATTTTCCTTCATCATTTCTCTTATAATTTTATCACTAACAATTTTGTGAGCCAAACAAATTCATAAGATCATCAACACTCTTTGATTCTTATAGTGGTTCCTTTTTTGGTTCGATCACAAAGAAAAGTGTGAAACACATTACACTACCATGATTCAACTTTATCGCAATATAAAAAATAGACATTTTAAGTGTAGGTTATTACCATTACAGTGACTTAATTGGTGTTTAATTTCAGTCCAAAAGGATAAAACGAACAAAAAAATAATTATTGTGTATACTATTATATAATCTTCTTTTATATGTATTTAAATAATATATCATTCCATGTCATAGCCAATTGAAATCATATTTTTATTGCCGGTAAATTTATAACTTACATGACATGATTTTGAAAGTATAGGGGTGCATTCCATTAGAGATTGACCTTACCTTTGCTTTTAGTACTTATTTTTCTTCAGGAAAAGTCACAGATTTATGTTTGGTTACAATTTTTTTTTTGGTGGTGCTTCTTTTGATACATTTTAAAAGCCACAACAGGAAAGTGGGAGTAATTTTAAATTCATTTTTTGGCTATTGCAATTTTGATATGTCTAGAAGAACCTTTCTATTTTAACTAAATTGCATATATATCCCTGTTGTAAACCTGCTGCTATAATTTGTAAACCTATTACTATGATTTATATTTATATTGTTGTCTATATATATACACATATATAGTATTCATATGTTTTTATTAGTTTCTCTTTTGATTTTTCATGTTATATTTTTATTAGTTTCTCGTGAAAACACTATTTATTGCTATCTTTTTCACATATATTAGATACACAAACCTTATATATATTTTTTATTCATATGATAAAAATACATTCTTTCAATTTAATTAATGTTCATAATTCTATCGCTCCTATTTTGATGAATCAATAACTTTCTTCATTATATTACTTATTTCAATTTAACTTTTAACTAGTATATCTTATTTTAATAACTCGATATAAAGTTCTTTGAACTTTTAGTTTTGAAAAATAGAAAAAACGTTCAAACATATATTTACTATTGTCGTTCTACACATTTCTAGCAACTTTTAAAAATTATTACTAGCCATTCCATCAATTAATTATACTTTTAAAAGTGACTTTTATAGAATTCTTACCCTTTCTAAGCAACAAATTTTTCACAACACCGATCACTCATTAGTTTTTCGAAAGCCACAACATTCCCAAACAAATCCTTAGTTAAACGTGATGTCAGGGATTCCATTATTACTTCAATCATTTCTTCGTCCCTTAATTTCGAGGCCTTATACCTCATTTGTAAATAAAAAAAATTGTATATATGTTTTTTATATTAGTAATGAACAAGCAAGAAACAACCAATTTGAACTATTTCATTGTTATTAATTATTTTTTGGTAACTGATAGATCAAGCGTTTAAATTCTAGACTAGTTGCTAAACTACTCACATTCCTCACTATTATGTCACCGCTTAGTGACTTTTTTATTAATTTAATTTTGATAGGAATCCTAACTCGGATTCTTCATCTTTTGTAACCAAACAAAAAAGTTATTTTAGTTAATATTTGTAGTAAATAATCAAGAAACAACTAGTTTTAGCTATTTGATTTTTTTGTATTAATTAAATTCTGATAAGGATTCAAATTTTTATTATTTTTTTAACTATGAAGATGATTCTAGTACTATTGAATCAAAACTCATTTATGAAATCTATTCAAGTTTAACTGATAGAATGGTACTGATATTTCAACCAATAGTATTCTAATTTACCACTTGTATACTTTCGAATTTTTACTTGTATATCTCACAATTCTACTGAAATATTATCATTTTCACTTGTTTGGCGTAATTATTCAATACTTGTCATTCTCTGTACAAATTAACTCTTTTAGAAGCCAACAATATTTGAAGTCTATGAAAAACTTGTTTGAATGGTTAGAGTTGAATATTATTGCGCTTATGTATCAACTATACGTATATTTAGAACCGATCAAAGTTGAACTCCCTTTTTATAATCTATTTATTAAAAATTGAATAGTTTAATTTTAATACTCGAAAAAATCTCCTATCCAATAAACTTCAGCAGCCGGCTCATAATGTTATGCATTTATAATATTTATTTTTTTCTAAACTATATTTAGGACCTGTCAATAAAAACCTACTTATAAAAATTCTTTTATAATAAATAAAAAATTCTGCAAATAAGAAATACACATTACATATAAGGCTGATAAAGAAGAACTCTATCACTTGCAACGATTGAGTGTTGGATGTTCAAGTTTTAGAGGAAAATTAGCAAAATAAGAATGTTTATGGGGGCGATAGGGGAAAATCCTTTTATATAGGCCTTAATAGGCACTCATCTGAGGGCTCATCAACCTTTGCACATCATGAGCTTCCAATAATTTAAAGCCTAAATTATATCAATTTGTTTGATTTTATTGAAATTATATAATTTTTTATATTTTAAAATATATGCAAATTTTTAAATAAAAATTATCTTATATTTTAGTTTAATTTTAAATTTTTAGATTAAAATATTCTCTATTAACTTAAATACATATTTTTAAAATTAAAAATAAATAAATAAAGGATATTTTGATAAAAAATTTTAAAATTGAGATAAAATATAAAATAACTTTTATTTTAAGAGAAATTGATATATATTTAAAAATAGGAGGAATATTTGTATAATTTCAACTAAATTCAGAGGATATGTTTAATTACTCTAATTTAAAAATTAAATTTATCATGCTGTGGGAATTATTGTGTCAGCTTAATTAAAACATCCTATCTAGCACACAAAATTATTGATTTTTTAAGGGATTTTTCTATAAATATCTTACTGTATTATTTTGGTAAAAAAACCTTTTCTGTACTCTTCATCTCAAATTTTAAACTTTAGACATGGTATTTAACTTAACTACTAGAATACGCTCCCTCACTGTTAATATTGAAACAACCTACCAGTAATTTTTTTTTTGGTCAATTATAATTTGTTACATACATGCTCGTCTTTCTTCTATTTTTTTTTTTCCATAAATGGCTCCTATTATTATTACACATAAGAGACGGTCTCTTGTAACATATTTTTGTTTTTGTAAAAAAAAGTGAATATATTTAGTTAATAAAATTTTTCGGTTTATATAAAAAAAATTTCTATGCGTACAATTGGCCAAAATAAAATAAATGATATTTTACTTCCACGTAATACATACAATTTATGTTGGTAATATTTTGCGACTAACTCATATTGTCGTAATACAATTTACCCTCATCGCCCATTATATTAATTATCTTTCAATAAAAAAGATTGTAGTTTTAATGTAATTATTTAGGCATTAAAATTTATGACAGAGCTTGCGCTGTATCACTTGTAACCATTTGAACTATCCAAGTATGATTTGTAATTATAATTATTTTTTTAATATAAATGTGTTAATTGCTAGACAAGAAAGGTTACGGAAAGGGTTTTAAATTTTAATTACACTTCTTTGACGTTTAATTGGCCATGGGCAACGTGGCTGTTTGGCTTGGCTGTTGCAAACGGTGTCGTTTAGGTGGTGATAAAAACGACGCCGTGGGCATTGTCTCCATAAGCATTACCTATGTAGAACTGGCAAACTTCTTGGCCCCAAAACCATTTTCTCTCCAATTCCCCGATTCGTGTAGCGCATCGCCCTCTCAATCTCTTTTCTCCTTCTCCCATCGCGACTTGTTCGCACAAAATCTCTGGATTTCGCTACTCTCAGTCGCTCCTTATCGATCCCAATGACGCGAAATCCTTCCCTTTACTCTTTGATAACTCGATGTTAACCGTTGCCACCTAAGCCCTACTTCCGGCTATTCGGAACAGCTTCTTCGATCGCTGATTCTGGTTTTGTTATACCCAATTGAAGATCTACATCCGATCTAGGGTTTTTTTTTGTAGCCCCTATTATACGAATCTAGGGTTTCTCATCGGGTCAAGAAGGTGGAATTCGATTGGAATTGATGTTTCTTTTCAAGGAGGAAGTTGGGATCTATTCAGTATTCCAGGGACATGGAGGGCTATGCATGTGTCGGGAGGTGAGGAGTGGAAACAGAGGCGGCACATGTGGCCAGTCCCTCCCACCGCGACGACTGTAGCTGCCGCTGCCGATTCTTCATCATCTGAATTCACATGCAAAGTATAATTGCGTTCCCCTTATTACGTTTTTGGGAATTGTTTGTCTCTTCTGTTTCTGTGGTATCCCTATGGGGAACTTCAGTTTTTGCTCGTAATGTATCCCTGCACGATTTATCCCTGCAATTATTATCACCACGTGTCTACTCTGCCCAAATTTTGAGGTTTTAGTCTTTTATCTATTTCTTAGGCTATGAATTATGATAAAAATCTCCTAAAATTTTCAATTTTTTAGCCTTCGTAATGTTTGTATTTCCAGTTCTACCTGAAAATTTTCCTTTTAGAGGTTTTTCATCTTCATCGGGCCTGGGTTTACATGTTCATTCTATTGGGTATACGTTTGACTGCGGGACATATGTTTTCCGATCCTAACCTAGACGAGACGAGTCTTGTACCGTATTCCTGGCTTTTTTTTTTGGGCCTTATGTTTGGATTTCAATTTTCTTGGGCGAATAGACTTTGCAGTTCAATTTGAGCTTCGACATTATATATTTCTCCCTCACTCTTTGGGCTTATTCGTTTTATGACTAACTCATGTCTGGACGTTGTTTCAATTGGCAGTCCATTTGTATGAGTAGAATGGCATATCTTGTTTTCTTTTTTTTTTAATATGATAATTGTTGTTGCCCATTTAGCTGTAGTAGTTCTTACTGATGATTTAATTTGTTAAAGGCTTAGAGCTCCATTCTAATTGTGGTATGCCCAGGGGATTATCTGTTTGCTAAATTCTTCAGTGGGCGTCACTTCAAATTTTGTTTTGGGAGAAATCTATAGGTGGCTTGAGGATGATTTTGGGTGTGGCATTTTAATTCTAACATAGGAGTGAAGGAGAATGGTTGACCTATGAAGGTGGAAATTTGTGTTTAGTGCTTAATGGGCTTTTTCCCATTGAAATCATATAGTTGTTCATTGAAACTCTTATTCTGTTCTGGATAATGTATTATGTATGCCATTCTTTCTTTTTCTTTTTTTGAATTTTCTGTATTCTTTTTTTATAAACAATTAATTTTTTGGGCAAGGACAAATACAGTGTTTTTTTTTTTCAAAATGTAGTTCTGGTTTTGAGAAGACCAGTGCCCCCCCCCCCCCAAAAAATCCTGATTTTGGGAAGATTATTACAAAAACATTGATTTTAATGAATTATGTAGACCATATTTTTGAGAACTTTATTCATCAAAATATTGTTTGTTACCAATCTCAGATTGGACTGCTTTAATGTTTGTTATGTTGCAATATTTTAAAGATTTGTGTAATTTTCTTGTCATAGGATGGTCGCAAGATCCGTGTTGGTGATTGTGCACTTTTCAAGCCACCCCAAGATTCCCCACCTTTTATTGGAATAATTCGCAAATTAACATTGAAGAAAGAGGAAAGTCCAAGTTTAGAAGTGAATTGGCTTTACCGACCTGCTGATCTGAAGCTTGCAAAAGGGATCCAATTGGAAGCTGCGCCGAACGAGGTCTTCTACTCCTTTCACAAGGATGAAACACCTGCTGCATCATTACTCCATCCGTGTAAAGTTGCATTCCTTCGTAAAGGTGTTGAACTTCCTTCAGGGATATCCGCATTTGTCTGTAGACGCGTGTATGACATTGACAGTGAGCGTTTATGGTGGCTAACTGATAAAGACTACATTAATGTCAGTTTTCTTATATTTTTTTATTTTTATTTTCTGTATCATAATCTTGTGTATAATGGCTTTATTGGTAAGTTTGTGAACTTTAAATGGATACAGGAACGACAAGAAGAAGTTGATCAGCTATTAGACAAGACAAGACTAGAAATGCATGGGGCAGTGCAGTCAGGAGGCCGCTCTCCAAAACCCTTGAATGGTCCAACGTCAACACCATTACTGAAATCTGGTTCTGATAGTGTTCAAAATAGTTCTTCCTTTGGTTCACAGGGTAAGGGAAAGAAGAGAGAACGGGGTGATCAGGGATCTGATTCATCTAAAAGAGAACGGTCAATTAAAGCAGAAGATGGTGATACTGGTCAATTTAGGCCAGAAAACATGTTGAAGTCAGAGATTGCTAAAATTACTGATAATGGTGGTCTTGTGGAGTTTGAAGGAGTTGAAAGACTGGTACAACTCATGCAACCTGACAGTGCTGATAAAAAAATTGATTTGGCTGGGCGAATAATGCTTGCTGATGTAATAGCAGTCACAGACCGGATTGACTGTCTTGGTTGGTTTGTACAGCTCAGGGGTTTGCCTGTATTGGATGAATGGCTTCAGGAGGTCCATAAGGGGAAAATTGGTGATGGTAGTATGCCTAAAGAAAGCGACAAGTCTGTTGAAGAATTGCTGTTAGCTCTACTTCGTGCATTGGATAAGCTTCCTGTGAACCTTCACGCTTTACAGACCTGTAATATTGGAAAGTCTGTTAATCATTTACGTTCTCACAAAAATTATGAAATTCAAAAGAAAGCTAGGAGTTTAGTAGACACATGGAAGAAACGTGTTGAGGCTGAAATGAATATTAGTGATTCAAAATCTGGGTCTAGCCGCAGTGTTTCTTGGCCAGCGAAGCCTGCATCTTCTGAGGTATCTCATGTTGGAAGTAGGAAAACAGGAGGATCTGCTGAGATTGCTGCAAAGAGCTCTGCTATGCAACCATCAGCATCTAAAAACTCGCAGGCTAAGATTAGCTCAGGAGAAGCATTGTCCAAGGTCTCCCCATCTGCGAGTTCAACTAAATCAATGACTACCCCAGTGGCCAGTAATTCAAAGGATCAAAACATTAAATCGTTGGCTGGAGCTGGAACTTCAGATTTGCCCCTGACACCTATTAAGGAGGAAAGGAGCAGCAGTTCTAGTCAGTCTCAAAACAACAGCTTATCATGTTCTAGTGAACATGCAAAAACTATTGGTTCTTGTAGGGAAGATGCAAGAAGCTCCACTGCTGTGTCAATGAGTGTGAGCAAAATTCCTGGTAGTGCATCTCGCTCCCGGAAATCAAGCAATGGTCTGCATGGGTCTGCTTTGACTGCAGTTCAGAAGGAGCCCCATTCTGGAAAAAACTTGAGTAGAAACTCAGCTTCTGAGAAGGTGTCACCGACTCAACCGGTCCAAGAAAAATCACCTGACGTGCCTCTTGCTGATCATGGGAATAATCAGCGGCTGATTGTCAGATTGCCAAACACTGGCCGCAGTCCTGCCAGGGGAGCTGGTGGGGGCTGTGAAGATCCTGCTATTCTGTGTGGCAAAGTCTCGCCTCCTGGAGATAAGCATGAGAATCTGGAGAGAAGAGTGAAATCCAAAACTGATGGTTCTCAGACTAATAATGCCTTGAATATGGCCACCGATGTTTGTGATGCTAACGAAGCTGTGACTGGTTATGAGGAAGGTAATGGCTCACCAACAGGCGAAGGATGCAGGGCCAGTGAAGATGGTGATAAACTGGCAGAAACATCAAAACCAACTAGTTCATCAGGATTTCTTTCCAGATCAGGGCAGACTTATGATGCTTCTTTAAGCTCCATAAATGCATTAATTGAAAGCTGTGTGAAATTTTCTGAAGCAAGTCCCTCTGTGTCCCCTGGAGATGATGCTGGGATGAACCTACTGGCTACTGTGGCTGCTGGAGAAATATCTAGATCAGAAAATGTGACACCTGTGGTTTCTCCTGGGAGGAAGTCTCCTGTGGCAGATGAATCAAGCTCAGGCAATGATGGTAAGTTACAACATTCAGGCGAAGCAGTTGCTCGCATGCTTGAACAATCCAAGGGTGGGGCTACTGGAGATCATGTAAACACTGTTGATTCATTGCAGTTCAAGAATGATGTAAGGCATGCTGTGGTACCAAGGTCATGTGATTTGTCTGGAGATGTTGAAACCACACCATGTGGTTGCATAGAGAAAATTGGTGATGGTAGAAATCAAATGAATTCTTCCCCTACAGACTTGTCACATAATGTGGAAGGTCCATGCTTAGGGCCTGAAACCAAAGAGGATGCTCCTGAAACACTATCATGTGCTAAAAGGGATAATGTTGCAGAGCCTGAAGGAGTTAGTCGGTTTCATGAGCAGAGGAAAATGGAAACATGTGGGGCTCAGTGCAGCAATAGTTCAGACTCTAAAATAAAATCAAGGACCTCTTCCATTGATGAAGATCAGAAGGTTGATCATGTTGATGAAAGGAACGTGGAAAATGAAGTGTCAGTTTCTGAAGGGCCTGGTGTAGGTCTAAAGATAGAGAAGGAGGTGTGTGAAAAATCACCTGAATCATCTACAGGTGTGGGTAATGAGAGCCAGATTAGTGTGGAGAAAGTGACAGGTAGTTGCATCTCAGTGCAAAAGCCATCTCCTCTGGCAGAAAACTGTGAGTTTGTTGAGGGCAAAAATGAGAACGTATTGGTTCCGCCTTCTGCTTCTAGTAATCCTTTGAAGGAATCTAAGGCTACAAATGCTGTTGACATGAAACCATGTGAGGTAGAGCATAAGGAAAGAGAAAGGGATCTGGACTCATCAGGTCTCGCTGGTAACAATCAATGTGCTGAAGAGAATTTGGATAGAGAAGAGGTTCTTGGTCTCCGGACTGATTCATTAGATCACTCGGAGTCTCCAAAAAATTCTGTACAAGAGAATGAAGTGCTGAAAAAGCCTTCTGGGTTTAATTTGGACAGAGTTGTGTCTGATGGTGCAGCAGAACAACATGCCTCCATTGTTAGTGATTCACTTACTGCTGCAGGGCTGGATATTGCAGTGAAGCTGGACTTCGATTTGAATGAGGGATTTCCTGTTGATGATGTGAATCAAGGGGAAGTTGTGAGACAGGAAGAACCTATCACATCATCTGCTGTTCATATGCCCTGTCCATTGCCTTTTCCGATTTCTTCCATGTCTGGGGGCTTCCATGCTTCAATTACTGTGGCATCTGCTGCCAAAGGGCCTGTTGTTCCACCAGAGAACCCATTGCGGAGTAAGGGGGAACTTGGATGGAAAGGGTCAGCTGCTACTAGTGCATTCCGACCAGCTGAACCCAGGAAAAACACGGAGCAGCCATTAAATACTAGTGATAGCAGTGCTACCAAGCAAGGCCGTCCTCCTCTAGATTTTGATTTGAATGTCCCTGATCAAAGAAGTTTTGAGGACGTGGCTTCCCATGGCTCTTCAGAGACTTGTTTAGAATCTACACCTCGTGATCGTGGGACTGCAGGACTTGATCTTGATTTAAACAGAGTTGATGAGACTCCTGATTCTGGGTGTTTTTCTATGGGCAAATTGGATATTCCTTCTTTACCAACTAAACCTTCATTGTCTGGTGGATTATCCAACGGTGGAAATGTATCAAGAGACTTTGATTTAAATAATGGGCCAGGCCTTGATGAAGTTGGTGCTGAAGCTCCAGCTCGTAGTCAGCAGATAAAAAGTACTGTACCAATGCCGTCAGCTGTTCATGGTGTAAGAACAAATAATGCTGAATTTGGGAATTATTCGTCATGGTTTCCTTCAGGCACCTCCTATTCTGCAATCAATGTCCCACCACTTCTACCTGGTAGAGAACAGAGTTTTGTTGCTGGTGCTGGGGCACAGCGGATTTTGGGTCCTCCAGGTAGCACTTCTTTTGGTCCTGAAATCTACAGGGGGCCAGTGCTTTCATCCTCTCCAGCTGTTGCTTATCCACCCAATACACCATTTCAGTGTCCAGGATTTCCTTTCGAAACCAATTTTCCTATGTCTTCAAATTCCTTTCCTGGCTGTTCAACAGCCTTTATGGACACCTCACCGGCAGGTGGACTTTGCTTTCCTACCATGCCCTCACAGCTGGGTGGACCTGGTAGTGTTGTCTCACCCAATTATCCCCGTCCCTATGTTATGAGTTTGCCAGGTGGTACAAGTAATGTGATACCTGAAAGTAGAAAATGGGGAAGTCAAAGTCTGGATCTTAATTCAGGCCCTGGTGGTGCAGATACAGAACGGAGAGATGATAGATTGCCTTCAGGTTTGAGGCAACTTTCTGTCTCAAGTTCTCAAGCCTTGATGGAGGAACAGATGAAGATGTTTCAGGTGGCAGGAAGTGTATTGAAGAGAAAGGAACCTGATGGTGGTTGGGATGGAGCTGATAGATACAACAGCTATAAACAACCCTCTTGGCAATAGGATCATGGCTGTTTGAAGCAAATTTTCAGGAGGTTGTGAGCTCCCTTGTAAGCCCTCTCAAGCCTTCTAATATTTATGTCAATGAACTCATGGTATTTCGTTGTTTCAAAGATACTTGGTGGCTATGATTACGTGGGATCTTATGAGAGTCAGTTTTTGGATATTCTAAATATTTTGGGTTAACTGCTAAGTTCCATGTGAGCCAAACTAGTTTTCTTGCTGCTCCATCGGTTTGGCTAGGTACTAGCATCTTCTATACGGCTATCATCATCTTACGTATGTTAGGAGCGTCCCTTTACTTGCTATATGACCTTCGGTTGAAATATCTGTCTCTGTTGAGCCATTTTATAGGTCATATGTTCTGACAAAGAAGTTTGCATGTACCTGCTTTTTCTTCTTACCATTAATGCTCGAAATATATTATAATTTCAACTGTTATGCCATCATGCAGCTTTTGTTCGTAATGTCAGAATATTGAGGACCATTCAACTGTTAAGCCAGCCATGAACGAGGAGCAGAGATTTTACACCCTTGCTGCTGTTGTGCCTCTTCATTTCTGACTGATAAAGGGATCTGGGCCTCTGATGCAGTTGTTTTGAATGAATCTGCGTGGAACTGATTTGCCTCTTGCAGATAAAGTTTTTCCTGTGTAGATATCTAACTTAAACAGCAGATGTGACAATGCCGCCTAGATTCAGATTCAGGGAAATTGGCATCGAGTGTATGACCGCTCTGCAACAGTACCGAATTCCAATCCGTTCTCGAGCATTTGGACGGAGAAGATTGGATGCATGAACTGGCTTAGGCGTGAGGCCAGTTTGGGTCTTCTTTCAATTATTTTTTTCAACTTCTTGTTACATATATAGTTATTGCTGTAGCCTTGACTGCCGAATTTTGTCACTTATCACATTCTGGGTATTGATAATGCACAGGTTTAGCCACCATGGTGAATGTGTCACTTTGTATCTTTTGCCTCCTGGTCTGATTCTTGCAGCAATTGGAAAAAAAATTGGATTGATGTGGCCCCTAGAAATCGTTTGTGACAAGGGAGTCCAAGTCGTTTGGGAATTCAATAAGAGTGATTTTTACCCCCTGAAACTGTGTGTGTCAGGGATGTACCTTGTACGATCGATGGCCTTACAATTGACACATGCGTTGAAAGCGGGAATTCTCTCCCTAGATAGGTTAAAGATATAGAAAAATGCTTCTTAGGAACCTGAACCGGCAACTGTGGGAAAAAGCAAGAAATATATACTAGTCTTATTTGAATCATGATGCTTTGTTTGGCGAACAAAATTTTCTTTGATAGAAATAGAAAAAGTAGACCGAAGGGAATATATAGTAAAAGTAATTGTATTTGGTATAAAAAGAAATTGAATTTTTTTCGTTTATTTGTTGGTTAGAATGAAAATAATAAAATAATAAAAAATAAGTTATAGCAAATGAATAAAGTATTCTTGATATTAAAATTTCAAAAGATATAAAAAAAAGGAACTTGCATCAATCCGAACTGTCCAGACATCCAACTATTAGAATTGTACAATGCGTTCTTAAATTTCGCCAGCAAGACACGTTTTCCTCATCTAATTATCCATTCCTCAGCGTTTTCCTCTCTTCCTCAAGTTGTCCAAGATTCATGCATTTCTCTCTTCCACCACTCCATCAGAGAAGATTAAAGGTACCTTCGTCTCTCTCCTCCTCCACCCCATCCGAGAAGCATGAATAAGTAGCAGAGGGTCTTTTTTTTTTTTATCTTCCTAAAGGGGAGCACCGGAGCTTCAAAATGCCCTGTTTATATTAATGCTTGTTCTTGATCTGCCTTCATTCTTTATTGGTTTAAGCTTTTTGATTATTTTTGTGTTGTGGCAAATTTAATTGATCTGAATCTGGTTTTGTTTGATTGTAATTGGTAATTGATGTTAGACGACTTTGTCAATCTTTTCACCTTTTTCTCTTGGTGATCGGTTTCATCTCTCAAATCCGGTCAAAGAAGAATGGTGGATCAGTCTCATTTCTTAGTGATCGATCTCACCTCTGCTGGATGGGTGAAGCAGATTATACGATGGAGAGGGGCAAATCCGTCATCTTGTTTTTTTGGCTCCAAAACATTAGCGCGCATCTCTTATGAAAGTGTACAGTGAAGTTGGTTTTTGATTATTTCCCAAAATCTAGCTACCAAATATTGCGAGAGACTGAAATCCCCTTTCATTTCACTTTCTCTTGGCCTACGAAACAAGGCCGAGGTTTTCTTGCCATGAAAATACTATACTTGACACTCCCAAAGCAAAATGTAGCATCTCTCAATGTGTAACTTGGATTTGACAACAACGTAGAGCAAGATTATTTGGATTCACTCGTCAATGTCATCGACGCATAATTCCAGTCGCAAGAAAAACATGGGCCACATATAGCTGGGTGAATCTACACCTCACGATGTCTAGTTTGGTTGTGTGCAAGTTTGATTTATTTTTTTTTTGACGTACCTCTTAACTGTTTGCTTTGTTTGAAAAAAGAGTTATGTAAATTGAGGACGAGGATCGCTTTGTGTGACCTACACGAACTTTTTGAACTTACGAGTTTAATGTTTGAATAAATAATCTTAAACTTTGTAAAAACATTCTAATATAAAAGTAATTTAATGTTTAATTAAATTTTTAATAAATAGTTTCTATTTCTATTTTGAGCTAAAATTTATTTTTATATTTATTTATTTTCATTTGAGTGAGGGTATTTGTATTTAAACACAATATTTTGTTATGAATATGCTTTATAAGTAGAATTCTAATTCTTATTTTTCCTTCATTACAGAAAAATCAATTTATTATTATTTGAAAATAATTACCCATATTAATCAAACACAAATTTTTAGCAGTCATTTGGTCTTTTCCTGCTACCTTGGTCATATGTAAAGTAATTAAAAATTTATTTTCAACATTCACGCCATGTTGATTACTAAATATTTGTTATTTATATTTTACTATGTAACTTAATTTTTTTTAATAAAACTCAGGTAATTTTAAAATAATTAAATTAGATTTTAAATTTTAAACAAAAGCTATTTATTCATCAAAATAATAATAATAATAGTCAATTACACAATTTTTTAAATTTTATTAAAACATATATATTTTTATTTTTAAATATATATAGATCTTTCATGAAATAAAAAGTTGTTTTACACTTTAATCTAATTTAAATTTTTTTGATCAACATATTATTTATTTAACTTTCATAGTTAAAAATTATATATTTAGGTTTAATTGGAAATATTTTGATAAAAATTTTTAAATTAAACTAAAATATAAAATATACTTTTTATTTTAAGAGATCTTTATATATACTCCCTCTGGTCTTATATATAAAAAACAAATAATCAATTAACTAGTATTAATAAAGTTAGTTAAAAGTAATCAATCTTTTTAATTTTATCTCAAATAAAAATTATTTTTTAAAAATATTTTTATTTAATATGTGCACTTTCTCCTTGAAATTAATGACAATTACTATTTATAATTTGAATGACTTATTTAATGAAAAAAATAATTGAAATGCTGTAATTAATATAGTAATTTATTTTTTATATATAAAATTAAATCAAATTTTTTTAAAAAAAATTATTTATTAGACCGGAAGGAGTATATTAAAATAAATAAAATATTATACAATTTTAATAAAATTCAACAAATATTGTAATATACTCTAATAGTGACAATGAATTCAAGTAGTACACCCTTCAAACATGCCCCACCTTGACGCTACCCCCAACGTGAATCCTACTAAAAAGTTGAAACACCCTAGAGATTGCGCCGATAAATTCGGGCATTTTGGTCTAGTCCACCACCCCCCAGCAGCCTCACATGCATTCCATTATGTCACTTCGCCATGTGTCAATTTCCCTCTCTTGACAAAAAATGCACTTGCTTCTCTCTCTCCCTCCCTTTCCTTTTCTTTCTCACCAGTCTTGTATTATCATCATTATTATTCAATTCCTCCTCATGTTAAAGCAAAGCGGACAATAAATGGTAATTAACTAATGAATTACTCCAAAGTCAATACTCGCTTTGATTTCTCTATCATTAATATGGCAGTTTCAGAAACTGAACGCCATCAATTCTCATTCTCTCCCTCGCTTCCTAGTATTATTCTCATGCTTCTTTTTTTCTCTCTTTAAAACACCTTCTGTCTCTCTCTTTGCCTCTCTCTGTCTCGAACACCATGAAATCCACTAGTACGCTTTTTGAGGACAGATTTCTCAGCAAGAGCAAAAGGGAGCGATGCTTAAACATAGGGAGTGCTGTGCCTTTCGTTGTGACTTCCTTCTTCGTAGCCTCCATTTTTAGCTTCTTCCTTCTCTACTCCCCAAACCCTTTGACTCTCATCCCTAATCAACCCTCTCACATCATCCAAACCCACCCCCCGAAGCAACAAGAGCATGCTTCAACTAGAGTCACTTCACCCAAACCGTCATCCATACCACAAAAGGGTGACTTCCAAATAATCCAACATTCTCTTATGATGATTTTCATTTGGGTCTGTAATTAATCGAGTTTTATTTTATTTTATTTTTTTGTGTTCTGCAGAGCACAAAACTTGTGACCTGTTTAATGGCCAGTGGGTTCGAGATTTAAGAGGGTCATCTTATTACACCAATTGGAGCTGCACCACAATTCCTGAGTCCAAGAACTGTTTCAAACAAGGCAGAAAGGACAGTGATTTCCTGAACTGGAAATGGAAGCCTGAGCAGTGTGACCTTGAGAGTTTCAACCCCAAGACCTTTCTCCACCTCGTTCGAGGGAAGAAGTTGGCATTCATAGGCGATTCTGTGGCTAGGAACCACATGGATTCCCTCGTTTGTCTCCTTTCACAGGTCAGTCCAATTACCATGCAAACTAAATTCCCCTATTCTTACGCTGAACCAGTCAAAATTTCAGTCCATAGTTCTTTTAACGCGTTGAGGTGTATTTGGAATTCCTTGCTTGCTCTCAAAGGGAATTCGATTCTCTTAACCGAATTATGTGGGAAAAGGAGAAAGAGAAAAAAGTTTGAGGCTTGAATGTGATTCCACGTATATATTTATTCTACATTGATATGGAAAGAACTCACCACCGGTTGGCACGTTACTTTAGAATTTTACTTGTCATTACTTGATGTGGGTCATGGGCAGTGAAAACGAATGAAACAGAGCAGAACAGAGCCCAAATATGGAATAGTTGACCAATTCAGTGGTTGTTTTTCATAGTTAGTTTTGGAGAAAATCCTTTTCATTTGGTTTAGATTTTGGAAAACTCCAATCACCAAACCTGGAACGGTGGGTTCTGCGAACGTTTCTGTCGGCACATAATCACAAATTATAAAATATATGGAAACAAATATACGCTAGACACCTAGAAAGAAGTCTCACATTTAATATTTCATTATGTCAAATATTTTATTTGACGAGTCAGCGTTGTCTTTTAGCTAGCACTTAATGATTAGGATTCAGGATCTACTTCCGGACTTGATATGTAATGTCAACATTATGATATCAAATTATTAATTGTCGTGAAATGATTCATATTCTATTGATTCTTCTCCTAATCATGAGGTGTTTGGTAGAGCTGAAAAAGAAGGAATGAGAAAGAAAAGTTTAATGTCATGAAGTATATATTTGCTTGTACTTGTTGATAATGTACAATGATTCGATTTCGTTTAACCCAATGATCTCATCATGATAGTAACTTGATAAAACGTTCTTGATTGATGTCATAATGGAAGAATGCATTGAAAACCTCTAATTGTCTCATTCAATAACCCCTTAAAAAGTAAATCATGATCACAAATATTGCAGGAGGAAACTCCGGAGGAAATCTACAAGGACTCAGAAGATAGGTTCCGGAAATGGTATTTTCCAAACAGCGACTTCACCGTGATGAGCCTATGGAGTAGATTCCTAGTAGTGGGAGAGGAAAGAATGGCGAACGGAACAGGAACAAGCATATTCGACATGCAGCTAGACAAAGTGGACCCAGATTGGGCCAACGAACTCCCAAACTTAGACTACACAATAATCTCAGACGGCCATTGGTTCTTCAGGGTAATGTACCTACACCAAGGGGACAACTTAATAGGCTGCGTATATTGCAACCAACCAAATGTTACAGTCTACAACATTGACTTCCCCTTCCGAATGGCCTTTCGAGCAGCTTTCAACTTCATCAACAACTGTGACAACTGCAACAAAACACTGATTTTTGTCAGAACATTCGCACCAGCTCACTTTGAAAACGGGGTTTGGAACAACGGAGGGTACTGCAACAGGACAGGTCCTGTGAGTGAAGGAGAGGTTGACTGGAAGAGTTTTGACTGGCAGCTTAGGAATGCTCAGTTGGAGGAGTTTGAGAGAGGAAGAAGAGAAGGAGAGAAGAAAGGGAAGAGGTACGAGGTGGTGGATGTGACGAAAGCCATGATGATGAGACCAGATGGGCATCCTGGGGAGCACTGGGGAAACAAGTGGATGAGGGGCTATAATGATTGTACACATTGGTGTTTGCCAGGTCCTGTGGATTTCTGGAGCGAGCTTTTGCTGGCTCTTCTCCTCCAGAACAAGGCTTCTTCTAACTCTTAATACATATATATAGTTAAGTTTACATCAATTTATACCGCATTCTTTCTTTCGTAGCTTAATAATATCCATCCTCATAATTTTTTTTTGGAGCTTTGTAACTAGTTCTAATGTCTTTGAATGTAATAATATGTTTACAAGGCTAGTTATAAATTTTTTGAATTAAAATTATGCTATTTACAATTAGTTTATTTTGTTAAAAAAATAGGTGTAAAAAAAAGGTGTGTAGGTTGTGGAATATTTGAAATTATTCCAATGAAATCTAAATCCATATATATTGGCCATTATCGTTGGCAAAAACTCAAACGAAACATAGGATGCATTCTCATTTTCATTTTATAGGTAAATATAGTATATGGATTTTTTGCTGCATGATTACAACTTCATTAAATTGAGGGATTCGACCTCGCTGAAAAAATATTTATGAAAAAATTCTATAAAACTTCGATATAAAGGCAATCTTAGACTGAAATATTTTCACAAGCGTCAAGCAAGCAATCGGATATAGAGAACATTTAAATTCATCAGTTTATTTAATTAAAACCATTTATCAGGAAATGATGGACGCAGGTTGAATTTTGAAATTTTAAAATTAGTATGATAATTAAAATAAAATGTAAAAAATTAAATATTATAAATCATGGAACTCATTTTTTTAGCGACATATGATACCAAAAAAAAATCTGTGTTTCCAGATATCTTGAATATTAAATAATACTAGGTGGGGCTCCGTGAGAAAAGAGCAAAATTATATATATATATATATATATATATAGAAAATGATTTGTTAAAAAAAGCAAAAAAAAAAGTATCATATTATAAATAAGTTATGAATAATATAAAAAAACTGAATTTTAATATATAAAATAGATAAATTAGATACATACTGCCCAAAAAAAAAACAGTAGATACAGACATCAGACATTTTTAAATGCTTAAAACAATTCAATTAAAAGACATCCTTTATATGGCCTCAAGTAATAAGCTTTTCTTCCCCGACCTTTGCATGCCTGTATGGATTTGTCAGACGATTATTTGTTTGCATTCGATTTAATATGAATAGTAATTAAATTTCGTTTCCAAACGTGTCCTCTTCTCGTGCTTTTAGCTTAAACAGTTCATTTCCGCCTATTATTTCTGTGACTGAAATCAAGATCTCAATATGAAAGCAATAATCGCTTCCAAAAAACAGAAATAACAATTAAAACTCAGACAAAAGTTGATTCAAAAATCTGATTCTGTGCATGTTATTATGATCAGCCGTTACCTTCGTTCTTATCACTATTCCTCTTCGTGCGGTATTATCAATGTTTTAAAAATCGGACCGGTCATTAAACCGGTGAAGTCATCGGTTTATGGTTCATTGGTTCAACCGTGGTCGAACCGGTGATAATTAAATAAATATTTATTTATATTAAAAATGTAAGATAATACATAATAACAAATAAATTTCAATAAATTTTAAAATATTATGACTAATTGTACATAAAAATAAACTATACATAACATAATTTTTAATTTTTAATTTGTTTAAATATATTTACATAATTTTAATAAAAATTATATGAATTTTAATTTTATTTCTTATTTATTATATTAAAATTTTGGATTATAAACAAGACAATAATAATAATTTAATAAAAAATATATTGTTCAGAATTTGAATAAATTATTATTCATTTTACTAATACAAAATAGAATTATAATAAAGGTTATATATTAAATATTACATATTATAACTAGAGATGTATCTCAGCTTAATGGTAGTGGTGCACTTGCTCTCCAAGAGGACCAGGGTTCGAACTGAAACTTTACAAATTTTGCTAAATAATACAAAACCGGTTCAACCAGTAACCCGACCGGTTTTCCCGGTTCTCACCGGTTCTTGACCGGTTTCACCGGTTCTCAAGCTCTCCGGTTCTGAGGGTCAACCGGACCGGACTAGGGACCGGTTCCCGGTCCAACCGGTCGAACCGGCTGGTTCGGTCCGGTTTTCAAAACATGGGGTATTATAGTCCCTTTGGCTAGTCTATGAATGGAGGAAGAGGCTGACTCATAGGCAGTAAATGTGCAATGTGGCGACTGGTAGCAAATTGGATCCTCTACAATAAGTCTCTCTAATTTCTCTTAAAATATCTCATAAAATTTAATTTATTTTTTAAAAGATATATATATATATATATATCCCACCTTCCTTCTCTTATATATGCCACTGCAAGGGCACTGTATTAGAATCCTCACTGCACAAGATCCCAATCCAACCAATAGACCTAGTTTAGCTCCCCTTTCAATAAATTAGTTATGACATGAGGGACAATAGATAAGATCTTTAAAAAAAAAACAAGTCAAAATAAACAATTTATGAATATAAAATATTATTCAATAATAGAACTATTTTGATCCAACCAACGAATTTTTGACCTATTTCACAGCTTTACTAAGCCATTCATTGAGAAAATAAGAATATGAGATCAATCATGTGAACTCGAAGAAGAGATTATGATGCTGGTATGCATCCTAATATCTAATGGGCTTGTTGGCCCAAATGTGCCTTCTAGCCCAAATATGATTGTAGGCCCAAATATGGCCATTGGTTCAAAAGCCCACAAGACTTATTCTAAGAGAAACAAGATGAGGACAAAAGAAGGAAAAGACAAAGGAGTAACTAACTCTGACACTAATAAAGGCCACAAAAAGTAGTGGAAGAGCAAATGAGGGCATTTGAAGGGATTTGAAGGGAATGTGCAGAGAAAGGAAGGGGAGGAATTTTGGAGAATTATGTCATGGGAGAGACTTTATCCTCTTGAAAGTTAGAGAGCTATCTATTTTATCTTTTGTGTGTAGTATTCAGTATAAATGTTGTAAGAAGTGTTTTGGTATCTAGTTGTTAATGAGAAGTATTATGTTTTTTGTTTGGCATTAATGTTCTGTAACTTAAATCTGTTAATTTATTCTGTTTTTTGGTGGTTCAAAACTCATCATTTGGTATCAAAGCGGTGAGATTCTTGGGGCATGGCTAACACTAGAATGGAAAGCAAAGTAGAAAATTTAGAGGAGGACATGGTAAGTATTAAGCAATGGATGGCTAAAATTAAGGAAGTGGTAGACAGACTCATCGGGCATCTATTAGCGGCTAAAGGAGAGAAAGTTATAGTGGAGGGTCAACCTTCAGCATCAACAGGAGCAAGCAGTGGCACTAATGAGGTGGGGGGGGGAGCACAACAATGATGGTGGAGAAGGAGACAATGGGGTTTAGGAAGCTTGAACTATAAATATTCACCGCAGAGAATCCTATTGGCTGGACTTTCAAAGTAGAATGCTATCTTTTAGTGAATGAGGTACTAGAAGAGGAAAAGATAGCAGCAGTGGCGTTGTGCTTAGAAGGGAAGGCACTCAATTAGTTCCATTGGTTAGATACAAGAGCTTTAGTCATGTCATGGCTAGAGTTCAAAAATGAAGTCCTAGAGTGATTCCATCATTCACGGAGAAGTAGCGGATATGAGATGATTATGGCATTGAAGTAAAAGGGGAGCATTGTAGACTATCATAAACAATTTGAGATGCTATCGGCATCGTTAAGGGAAGCTTCTGATAAGGTCCTAATGAGAGCATTTCTAAATGGATTGAAAGGAGAAATTAAAGTTAAGTTAAGATTAACAAGGGCTCAATCTCTTAAGGATGTCATGAGTTTGGCCCAAAATTTAGAAGAAAAGAATAAAGCATTGGAGTAATCCCATGTGGTAAAATGGAATAAGAATTTCAAGCCAACAGCAAACTGAAATGGAGTGGATTAAGATCATCTTTCTCTCGGATTACAGTTTTTATTGACCTAATGTAACACCCCATAATTAATTGAGGTATTAATCATGGATTAGACTAATTAGGAATAATTGAAATGGGATAATTGGATAAATTAAGTGGATAGAGATTTTAGCGAGATAAATTATTAAAATGAGTTTGAGATTTAATTAGGATAGAAATTCTATCTAGGCCTAAATTAATAGATTATGAGAAGAGGCTAATGGAAGCACAATGGGTTAAGTGCAGACCCAACCCAATTTAGTGTGATGGAGGCCCAAAATCTATCTTGTATAGACTCCTTTAAGTGGTCCAATAACCCTTGTGCAGACCTACATTCTTGAGCTTCTCAAACTTGGCCCAAACTTAATTAAACTTCAGCAACCCAATAGACAAGAACTGGCCCAACAAATTCTGCAGCCCAACACTTTAAAACTGGCCCAATAAGCTAAAATCTGCAGCTCAAATGAAGTTGGACCTTAGAGCAACCCATGACCCATCTTTGACCCAACTTAAACCCACCTAAAACCCTAATGCATCAGCCCCTTCCTCCCACTTGCTGAAACATAAAACTTAAGAAGCAAAAATTCGAAGGTTGAGAAGGAGGCTAGGGTTGGAGGCAAAGATTTGGCATTTTCTCACATTTAGAGCACGATTCAGCCAATGTAATAGTTATACAACTTAATCCCCTCATCTTTCTCTTTAATTTGGCCGGATTAATTTTTTATTTGGAGCATTTTCATCCTATCCAAAATCTGAAATGTGGGTGTTTGGGGGTTTTCTTGGTGAAATTCGTAGGTTGAGATTAAGGCTGACCCTAGGTGAGTTTAAACCCTCCATTTTGATGCTTCATTTGTTAATTTGAGACCTCCATAGCTAATTTATAAAATGGGTATTAATTATGTACGAAATTGCTTAGGATTTTGGGTGGAATATTGAGTTTTCTGGTGGAGGATAATTTAATCCGAATTTGGGACTTAAAGTGGCTAAGTAAGTGATCCTTAGGTAGTCATGAGCATCTTAAATTCTTTGGGTACTGATTGTAACTGTTAATGATGAATTAGAGTAGTAATTTTATGATGCTATGGTTATAGGAGGATTTCTGCACCATTAGTGGTTGTTACAAGTGTCTACAAGTGAGGTAACCGGGTTATATCAATTCCATGTATATATTTGATTTAATTTCATATGTTGTTGTATATGAATGATTTGAAATGTTAAATGAATTAATTGGTTATCTGTTGAATTGTGATTGGACCTTGTGAGTCCATGGTAGAGTTGTGGCGCGGCTGCCACCCGTGCATGTGCTTCGATCGAGCACGGGTTATGATCAAACCCAGATGCACTGAGCCCCGGTTGTGCTCAATAGGGAGTAGGTGCCGTGAACGGGCCTTTCCCAGTGTTAATGGCCTTTAACATGTGATAATATGATTGCTAGTATGGGATAGTAATCATGATAGCCTAATTATTTCATTTACTATTCTGATGTGATTTTGATTCATGCTTATAAGCTAATTAAATCGAATATATGATGGAATTACTTTGGTTACTGAGATTTAAATCTCACCCCGTTGTATAGGATTAATATTTCAGGTGAAAGTTTTTCGGGTAAGGATAAGGGTAAGCAAGTGGATGAACATCCATGAGTTGAGGCCGGGTGTGAGGAGCTACACTTGGTCTGAGTAAAATAGGGTAGATGCAATTTTGTTATTAGTTTACATAGCATCATCATGTAGTCATGTTGCCAAGTATAGGCGTTTATATTTTGTTGGAATGAAATGTAACCATTAAAGATTCAAGTCTCATTATAGTGAATATCAATGTATGAACTTATAGCATTAAATATATGTAGTTTTGCTGAAATTGTGATATGGATTACTATATGGGAATTGTAGTCATATGGTGCCTTGGAGGTAAGCTATTGTTGAATGGAAATCACTATGAAAATTGTATGGGATGTAATTGCTGCTAATGTGTGTGTTCTTGCTGTCATATATTCATGAAATTGCTAAGATGAGCTAGTGGGACAGGTAGGAAGTAGCATTTAAGTTTTACAATGGTAATGAATGGATTGATGGGTAAATAGGGTAGATAAACACCATTAGGATCACATAAAACAAGGGAAGGTGGACCTAGAGAGTTCCTAAGATGAGATTTGGAGTGTAGGGGGCGAAATTCGAGTAATGTGCTCACAGGAGAGAAGTTCGCCGCGGCCAAGAAGGCTTCGCCGCGGCCAAATGGGAGATGGAGCCGAAAGGCGCCGCGGCACAACCAATCCCGCTGCAGCGCAAGGAAGGAAAATTTGCCCAGGGAGTGACAGTGGCGAGGTGCGTCGCGGCTTGAGAAATATCACCGCGGCACAGAGCAAAAAAAATCGCCCAGGAGGGTAACAGAACCAAAACTTGCCGCGGCGCATTACGCCCTGCAGCGGCGCAAGTCGAGAAAAATAAAATAGGGGTTGGACAGAGGCAAAACTCGCCGCAGCACGAATATATTGTGCCGAGGCGAGGTTCCTGGGAGTTGAGCAGTAGTTCCAAAAGGCATTTCCGCCGCGGTGCCACATAGGTTGGCCGCGGCGAAGGTCCAACTCTTGTGTGAAATTAGGAGATGATATAGGAACACTTGTGAGAGATTATTGAGTATTGAAACTGATGAATGGTTGTATCATAAACCCTTTATGGTAGTAGGATTTCTTTTATGCAAATTTTGAATTGTGTGGTGTTATGGTGATGACCCTAACGTCAAGGTTTAAATTTTCCCATATTTTCACAATGTGATAGATTGTAACCACTCAAACCTTGATAATTAATCATTAATCGCACATTTAACTATAATTACAGTGATTAGAAGGTAGGGTTGTCACACATTGTCCTGCATCAACAACAATGATGAAAGACATCAAATTGAAAGGGTGGAAGAGATGTAAGTAACGTCAATCATGGAGTCAAAAAAAATGCAACTATCCTTGCTTCATTGTCACTTAAAAGGGAGAGAAATTTTCAAAGACTTACAGAGACAGAAATTGCAAAGAAGAAGGAACTGGGTTTATGCTTCAAATGTGATGAGAAGTGTAGACCCAACCATTGTTGTAGGAATAGACAACTGAATGTTATTATATTGTCAAAGAAAATTGAAAAAGACGAAGTAGATAGAGATAAATCCATGATCAAGGAAGAGGAGGAACCATCTGTTGAAGGCATGCGAGTATTCCTATGGCTCTATCTATGAATTCAATTGTAGGGATCATTGGAGACAAAATCATAAAGCTATTAGGGAAATTACAAAGTGAGACAATTTTGATTTTAATTTATAGTGGTGACTCTCATAATTTCATCTCATATGGGTTGGTGGAAAGGTTATTGTTACCTATCCACAAGACACTCATTTATAAGATTACAGGGGGGGATGGGTATATGGTTAAGGGGAATGGTATATGCAAAGATTTAATAGTTGAATTACAAGAGGTCAATGTTCAACGTAATTTTTACCCTGTTGAACTCAGTGGGGTTGACATGGTGTTGGGTGTAAAATGGCTAGAGTCTCTGGGGGAGGTAAAGGTTAATTAGAGGCATCTCACTATGAAATTCAAATTTGAGCATAAAGAAGCCTAATAACAGGGGACCCTACTTTAGCTAAAACACTAGTCTCTTTAAAACCTTTGTTGCCATCAGTAAAAAAAGGTGGCCAAGGATTCCAAATTGAATTTAGGGAAACACAACTATAAGAACAAGAAAAGCTCATAATGGGTGGGGAGATATAAAAGTTACTCATTGATTTCCCTATTGTGAGTGGACAACCAATGGGTTTACCCCCTACTAGATCTAGAGACTATGCTATAACTATTAAGCTAGGTTACCCACCACTAAATATTCATCCTTATTGTTACCCACACTTACAAAACAATGCGATTGAAAGATTGGTGAATGAGATGTTGGTGGTAAGAATTATTAGACCAAGCAGTAGTCCATATTCAAGTTCAATTTTGTTAGTAAGAAAAAAGGACAATAGTTGGTAACTTTATGTTGATTACCAAGCATTAAACAAAATATATGTGCCTGATAAGTTCCCGATTCTTGTGATAAATAAGCTTTTAGATGAATTAGGGGGAGCTAGGAGCTTCATTTTTTTCAAAAGTTGATCTAAAATTTGGGTATCATTAAATTCACATCAAACTTGGTGATAAGGAGAAGATAGCCTTTTGGACACATGAGGACCACTATAAGTTCATAGTAATACCCTTTGAGTTGACTAATGCTTCTTCCACGTTTTAGTTCTTGGTGGACAACATTTTTAGGGAGCATCTTCAAAAATTTATATTGGTGTTTTCAGATGACATATTCGTATATAGTCTTAATTTTTCCACTAATCTTACCCATTTATGAGTTGCTTTGGAAATCCTCAACAGGCATCAATTGGTTATCAATCCAAAAAAATGTGTTTTTAGGAAATCCAAACGTAAGTATTTAAGACACATTATTTCACTTGAAGGGGTCCAAGCAAATCCAACAAAGGTAAAAAGTATGACAAAGTGGCCTATTCTTAAAGATATCAAGTCCTTACAGGGTTTCTTAAGGCTAATAGGTTATTATTGTAAATTTGTAAAAAATTATGGCCAAATTGCAATGCCACTCACTAATTTACTTAAGAAAGACATCTTCAAATGGACAAAAGAGGCTAAACGAGCATTTGACAACCTTAAAACAGCCATAACCATGGTACTCGTTTTGGCTATGCCTTATTTTTCTAGGTCATTTGAAATTGAAACTAATGCTTCTATGGTTGATGTAGGTGCTATATTGATGAAAAATGGACATCCTATTGCATATTATAGTCAAGTTCTAAGTCCCAAAACTTGACAAAGTTTAGTTGATGAAAAAAAGTTAATGACAATTATGTTTGCGGTAAAAAAGTGGACGCATTATTTGATGGTGAACCACTTTATAATAAAAAATAACTAAAGGGTCTTGAAATATCCCCTAGAACAAAAGGTTTTAGACTCAGATAAGCAGAAATAGGTCTCAAAATCAATGGGAATCAAATATGACATAGTGTATAAACCAAGAGCTAAAATTCGGGCAGCAAATGTGCTTTTAAGAAAAGGGGAAGAAATGAAATTTAAAGCTTTCTCAGTGGTGCAAAATGTGGAATTGGAAGTCTGGGACAAAAAGATGAAGCAAGATGAAAAGTTATCATGTATCCTTAACCACTTAATCACAAGGAAAACCACTAATCTAGATTACAGCTTAAAGAATGGCTATTTGATGTTTAAGGGTTGTTTAGCAATTTCAAAAAGGTTTACTTGAATTCCTCTATTGTTAAGGGAATTCCACTCTTCACTAATTAAAGGGCATTCAGGTTACCTAAAAACCTACAAAGGATTAGTTATGATTTTTCATTGGGAAGGCATGGAACTAGATGTGGAAGATTACATAGCCAGGTGTGAAATCTACCAAAGAAATAAATACCAAGCCATGAGTCTAGCCGATTTACTGCTGCCCCTACCTATTCCACAAGTTTGAGAGGATATTAGTATAAATTTCATTATCAGATTTCCTAAATCACATTAATTTGACACTATAATGGTGGTGGTAGATAGATTTACTAAGTATGCCCATTTTATGCCACTTTCTCATCCTTTTTCATCTAAGGATGTAATAGAACCCTTCATTCAGGAAGTGGTAAAGCACCATAGATTTCCAAAATCCATTTTTTTCGACCCAGATCAGGTGTTTGTATGTCAATTTTGGAAAGAGTTATTCAAAATGATAGGTACTACTTTGAAATATAATTCTAGTTATCATCCTCAAACGAATGGGCAAACAGAAGTGGTCAATAGAAGCTTTGAAACTTATCTCCTATGTTTTATGGGGGACAAACCTAACATTGGTCAAAATGGCTTGCTTGATGGAATGTTGGTTTAACACTAGCTATAACAGATCAATGGGAATGACACCTTTTAGGGCCTTGTATGGACATGACCCTCCCACCTTATTCAAGATAGAAGATGCTTGCTCTCTAGTGGAAGGGGTTAATGAGCATATTAAGGAGAGGACTATGATCTTGACAAAATTGAAGGAGCACTTGGAGAAGGCATAAGCAATAATGAAGGTTCAAGTAAACCGACATAGACGAAAAGTGAGCTTTAATGTGGGAGATTCGGTGTCCTTAAAAATTAGCCCTTACAAGTTGAGGGGACTGGCTAAGAAACTGAAGGAAAAATTTAGTCCGAGATTCTATGGAACCTACAAAATTATAACTAAGCATGGAGAAGTGGCCTACTGTTTGGAGCTTTTAGCCATTGCTAAAATTCACCCTACTTTCCATGTTTCACAACTTAAACGATCTCTACAACTTCTTGTCCCTACTCAAGAAATCCCTTTGGCCTTGACAAAAGATTTAGAGCTGCAAGTGAAACTAGAGGAAGTTTGGCAAATAAGAACTTTATCCACTAGACAACATCAAGTGCTCATTAAGTGACTTGAACTTTCTAAGTTTGAGAATACTTAGGAGGATTTTGAAGCTATTAACCAACAATTCCTTCACTTTAACCTTGCAAACAAGGTTAAACTTGCTGGGGTGGGTAACAATAAGCTTGCTGGCCCAAATGTGCCTTCTAGCCCAAATATGACTGCGGGCACAAATACGGCCACTGGCCTAAAAGTCCACAAGACTTATTTCAGGAGAAATAAGATGAAATCAAAAGAAGGAACAGACAAAGGAGCAACTAACTTTTACACTAGTAGATGTTGCAAAAAGTAGTGGAAGAGTAAGGAGTAAAGGAGTGTTGGTGAAAGTATTCGAAGGGAATGTGAGACAGGAGGGGAAGGAATTATGAAGAATTGTATCATGAGAGAGACTCTAGCCTCTCGAAAGCTCGAGAGATACTTGTTTTATCTTTAGTGAGTGGTATTCGATATAAATGCTGTAAGAAGTGTTCTGGTATCTAGTTGCTAATGAGAAGTATTATGTTTCTTGTTTGGCATTGCTGTTCTGTAACTCAAATCTGTTAGTTTATTCTATTTTTTTATGGTTCAAAACTCATCAATATCTAAACTCTGTCCAAGAAGAAGTCATCTTCATCTGTCACTATGTGAAGCAGTATCAATTGAAGCTCAAGTGCAAACTTTTGCTCCAAAAGCCAGAATTCATCATAGCACGCATTTCACTCTAATGTAGCCTAAGCTACAAAAATATTGACAAACAAGAAATGATCTGTACCGATACCCATTACTTATGAATGATGCTAATAGAGAGACGATTTCAACTGTTTAAAAAAAACATATTTGCAACTCAGTAAATAAAGTTTACACAGATAATCAACGAACAACCTAAACGCGTTTGCAATCTTTTGAAGGGATTGCAGTACCATTTAAGAATGTTAAGGGAGTTTAGAAGGAATCAAATAAAACAGCAATGAAAACTATATTGGCGATCCTTAAGATTCTTGTGCATGAGCATATTATCTCGTAGATATTACTTATGCTCTTATTGTAACGTCCATTTCTATGTTTCCTACTTCCTAGTGTTTGATAATTGCAAAACAGTATTAAAATGAGTAGTAAATAAAGACGTTAATCCAAATTTACAGACAAAACCCTTGCATTAGAAAAGAGTCTAATGCCCAGACAGGATGCAAATCAATGTTAGCCAAACTAGGACTATAGAGTAACATCCATATAACGAAACCCTTTTAAGTTACCATAGATAAAACATTGACATTAGATGATAATGATACTCAAAACTGCAGCAGGCAGCTAACAAGCTTCAGTGGCAGACAAAGTGGTTGCAGTCGGAGATTCAGAATAGCAATAGTTGTCATGTTTTATAGAAATTCCTTTGGCTCCACTTCCCTTGGTCCAGTGACATGATTCACAGACATCCACTACAATGTTTTTGGTGATAGAAGTATTATTACCTTGAAGAGTACATATACAGAGGATGAGACATCCTCACTGACCTTAACTGAACCCAAAGAAAGAAGAGACGAAACATCAATAAGAAAAACCGTCCACTCACCCTGCATATGGAACAAAGAGACACTGACCCCAAACCCCTGGCCCCGAAAAAGCCCTTGTCCTGTAAACCAAAGAGAAGCCACCAAAACAATGGCAAAGACAGAAACTTGTTCTTACAGATACGAGCACTATGCTCCAGCCCAATGCACCAAACAGAAGCATAAAAAGCAAATCTCCATGAAATCTTGCCTCTTACTCCTCCCAAATCCTCAGAATTTTATAAGCAAATCTAGGACTATCCAAAAGTTCAAAAATGTCTATTCCAGATAAGAAGGACAGCAGGGCAACTATGTAAGAAGGGACGAAAGTTTCTGAATTTTTATCACATAATACACGTTATCCAAAGAAAGGAAACAGAAACACAAGTTGACTAACTTTGTCCTCTAATCAATTAAAGGAACCTAGTTGGATAAACTAATAACCATCTATCATATTTTGTGAACACCAAGTTTGAGCCAGCCAGCCTCACATTCATTATACCAAGAAAATTATAGGAAGAGTTAAGATTTCCAATACATTGTTAAGATCAAAAGATAATATAATCATAAACTTAAGAAAACAAGAAGCTAAAAAGTAAAAATCAATAGTGTAAAATGCAATTCTCCAATTGTACTGTTCAATAATAGCAACATTGACTCCAATCTAAATCCATTCAAGATGTAACACACTAACACATCTAGGATACAAAACTAAATTCTAGAGTAATCTACAAGCTCATGCATCTACTGAATTACCAAGCACAAATGAGAAGAGCTCGCGAGCGGGAGACAACTCCACCAGCCCAATATCCATGGCATACCCAGAAACCGGCAATTTCAAGTCCCGCAAGACACAAAACGCCTCAGCCATCCTAATTTTTGGCACTTCCTGAGCAACCGCGCAATAAGGAATCCAGAAATCTGGGCGATAGTCATCTCCTATCTCGATGCCTTCTTTCTTCATTGCATCACACAACTGCGATTGGAACTGAAGCAGCCAGATTGAAGGTGTCGGTGAAAGAAAGAGGACATTGTTGTCGTTTGGTAGGCACCCAATTGAAGAGAAAGATAGAGGCACGGGTTCTTGCTTGGCAGCGAAACTCTTGACGATGGATTCAAGCTTCGCGGAATCAACAAAAGGGCTGGAAAAGAGAGTGATGTGTGGGCGAGACTCGATTTCGATGAGATGGGTGCTGATTTGTCGGCGAGCCAGTACATTCCAGGCCTTCAAAACCTGGTTTTCTAGAGCAGGATCGAAGTAGAGCTCAATAGCGTAACCTTGTGACATTGAAGGAGACTCGATAACAACAGAGCTTAAGAAGCAAAAGTGAAGATTCAAAACAAAGATCTCGGAACACCAGTAGAAGGAAATTGAGGAAAACAAATGATGAAATCAGAGCTGCTAAGTAAACGAAGACAAAAAAGCCAGATTCGACCACAATTCAGGAATAATAAAATATAAATACGTGGAATTGAAGGTGGGTAACAAAAAAACGGGGTGATAGAATCGAAAGTAAGATGAGCAATAATTACCAAGGGAAAGGCAAATCCAAAGCAGGGAAGAGTGTTCAGATGTGAACGAGAAATCGAAGAAAAATGAAGAATCACGTGAGAAAAAGTGGGTTAAGGTTTCAATCAGAAAGAGACAGATGAAATACCGGGGAGATCACAAACCCAAACCCACACAGTGAGGAGACCTTGCCGGTCACAACCACATTCCAAGTCGATGAGAGGAGCAAGGTCCTACCTGCTTCAAATAAAAGGTCATGAGTCATATTATATGATACCGAGTGCATGAGTTTCGTTTTCCTTCAACCCGAACCGCGATTTGAAACGGCCTTTTTTAGGTTTAGTCCAAGGGCAAGGGCGGTAGAAAGGGGAGACTCGGCGTTCAATGCCCGAGTTTGTTGGAAAGCGAAAACTAGGGTATTTTTTACGATTCACTCTTTTCTTACTATATTATATGAAAATTATAAAAATATAGGAACATTATGTTTATTTTTGAACAATTATTGAGCAGATGGTTATCCCAAAGTTTTTAGGTTTATGAATGAAACACACCCTTGTCAAGTCATTTAAAAAGCATAGACCAATGGCTAGACATTTTGTAATAATATTTATCTCTATATTCATCCCAATAATTCTTTTTAATACTAGAAAAAATGCATTAAACTAAGTCAAATATGTTGAAATTTATTTTAAAATTATAATTAGAAAAAAGAATGTTTTTTATTATTCTATGAACTTGAATATTTTATGATATTCCATTTATTTGAATTTTAAAATATATTTTAATGATCCTCATATCTTCTATTTTTTGAAATTGCTAATGTGGACATTTATGATAAAATAGTGGGTTAGTGGATAGTTAGTTCATGATAAATCCTTTGATGGAAGAGTGCATCATACAACAATTGGCTAATTTCTAAATATTGAGTGGTTTCTTGACAAGAGAGGCTTTATGAGAAAATCATCATTACTTATGTTTTTCACACCAAGTGAAATGCAGCATTTTATTTAAGGACCAAAATAACGTGTCATCCAACAGAGGGTCAAAATGTTATGTAAATGAATGATTAAACAACATGTTATTTTGACCACAGGACTAAATGATCTACCATTTAGGTTGTCCTTGACCGTCAGATGGCTTGCTCTGATTTGACTTGAACTTGTGATGGATTCAACATGAAACTTGATGGCTTCTTGTGATTGTTAACTTCTACTTTATTTGTAATAAAAGCAAAGAGTATAAAGTAGAAGTAGAAAAATAATTAGAAAACAAATTAAAATAGTAAAATTTGATAAAAGAAATGAATACTATGACAAATACATTAGTGATGGATTGACACCTGGTCCATTTGCCAAGTTCCTTCAAAAATATAGTGTAATTGCACTATACACCATGTTTGTTTCACTTGGTATAAATGGTGTGATTGAAAGAAGAAACAAAACATCATTAGATACAGTAAGGAGTTGACTTTTTGTTTTTTTATGGAAAAATGCATTGAAGATAATCGTGTATATTTTAAATAAGGTTCCAACAAAAACTATATCTAAGGCATCTTTTAAAATTGGGAAAGGTTAGAAACTCAATTTCAATTATATATGTATAAGGCTATTGTGCATAATTAAAAGTATATAACCCACATAAAATGAAGTTTAACCTAAATACTATCACTGCAAAAATTGTTGGCTATGTAGAGAAATCCAAATAATACGAGTTCATTGTCCTTCACATTTAATAAGATTTATGGGATTTATGAATGCCAAATTCATTGAAAAAGATATAATTAGTGGGAGTGATTAACTATATGACTTAATTAGGATGATCATATACAACAACCACTTCTCTAGTTATGGGAAAATATTGGTTTTACATAACACTTATTATGTTATGATGAATGTAAAACATAACATAATTTTCAAAATCTCAGTTGGTTGTAATATTCTTCCAAAATTAATAATTAAAATTAATTATTAGTAAATAAATTAAATTATTTTTGTTGATTTATTAAATTAGAATTTAGTTTGAATTGTTTGTTATTTGTAAAAATTTTGATAAATCTTAGTATATTTATAGAATAAGAAAAATAATTCAATAAAATTATTGTGAGGGTTAATAAATTCATTTTAATTCAATAAAAGTTATAATGAAAATATTATAATTAATTAAAAATATTTAGAGTAATTTTTGGACACAAATCAAAACACTCAAAAATTTAGGATAAAAACTTATAGTTTTCACTAAGGGTCAAAATGTAATTTTTATAAAATTAAAATTTGGGATTTTGAGACCTATTTTAGGACAATTAGAAGACTTAGAAACCAAGTGAAAAGCCCTAAGATTTTAACTAAAAAAACCTAATTGAATTACCCTGATTTAGTTCAATTCAAAGAATTTTTAAGTTACAAGGAAGCTTTTGACCTTTTAACTACAAAAGAATTAAACTGTTCTCCTTTTTGGGACGTATGTGACATGTGAGCAGATAGGGGTGATAAGAAGAGGAGAAAATTAGAAGGATAAGAAAAAGAAGAAAAAATGAAATAGAAATGGGATATTTTTTTCTTAGCCTTGTTAATTAAGTCAAAACACTTGTCTTTATAAGAAGAAGAAAAAGGGAGGTTGCGAAATCAAGGAGAAGCTAAACCAGTGGGGTGTGTGTGTGTGTGTGAGAGAGAGAGAGATAGAGTTTAAAGAGAAAAAACTAAAGGAAAGAAGAAAAAGGTCAAATTTTGAAGAAAAAATGAAATTTCTAAAGGAAATCCAAAGAGTGACAACTTTGCTCTTGCATATAGAAAAGCTTTTGGTTATGTTGATCTTGTCTTCTTTATCTTGTAGGGGGGACCATGTCCATGAAGGAAAAGGAAAGTGGTCCCAAAAAGAGTATATTTTGGTTTTAAGTTGCAAAGTTAAAAGAAAACTTTGTATAAAATTTAAATTAGAAAAAATGGAAATTTAGGGGTTTAAAGCTTTTCTAGGCTATAGTGGAATTTTATAGAATTTGAAGGATTAAATGATTTTATTGGAACCTAAAATTTGCACGACGGTAAATAAATATGTTAAGGACCTTATATTCTAAATTTGGTAATTTTTGAAACTCTGCATGCTTTTATATGATTTTTCAAAGTTTAGCCAAAATATGAGTTTGGTGTAGGATTATGACAAAGCTAGGACGCATTGATGCCATAAGGTTGTAATCACAATGCCCTACTATATATTTTTTATGCCCAGCATTGTAATGCCTAGCCCCTAAAACAGAAAAGAATTATGTTTTTCCTATTTTTGATTTCTTTGATACTAGAAAATTATAAGGATTGTTCTTAAGCATAATTAAGAGCATTTTAAGAAATTATGAAGGCTAGATAAAAGCATACATAGTTTAATTATAATTTGCCTTAATCTCCTAATACCTACCATATTTTGAAAAAATTTCCATAATAATCATTTTAATAAGAAATGCATTTAGAAAACAAACTAAGAAAAACCTAGTATATATATATATATATACAAGAGGAAGATAATAAAGATTAGTAAGTTATCTAATAAAATATTAATTCCCCAATAATAGGCCTATATGAACTTATAACTAAATATATATAGACATATATAGACCTTGACAATGAACCTCGTGACTAAACCTATATAGATTTTATGACCTATGATTAACGTATTGTGGAGTAGAACTTTAAAAGACGCTTAAGACAAAAAAAGGATGGCAAAAATATTAGGTTTCTTAGAGTTTATCATTTAAGATATCAAGCATGTATCTACATAATTGAATATGCTATCTTGCTATTTGTTTAAATTAAACTGTCTATTTTGTTATTGTCTAGTATTAAATTATCTACCTTGTTATTATTTAATTATATGTATTATGGAAAGAAAATGAGAATAGCCGAAGCTATGGGAGATATGATCTTCTGAAAGGTAATCTTAGGAGATAGAATTCTTAAGAGTTTTAAGGCTTTATAAGAGATAATTTTAGTTAGCAACAAACTGTCTCAAAGATGTGCCTTAAGAAATAAAGGATGATCATTTAGGAGGGGACTTCTAATTACTTTATTTCTGTGAATCCATTCTAAATGATACCTTAGTAAGAAATATTTATAGTTTGCCAATCTTATTTCTTATTGACTTATGTTATGATACATCGATAGATTATTATGTTTTCACGATATTAGGTATATATGATTTAAGTTTATATTATTATTAGACTTTCTTTTGAGCACTACTATATAAGTTGGCTGGGGCTCTGCATCCCCCTACTAGTAATGGCCATGGTGTTTTTTTATTGTGCGCTGATGCAATTATGATCACTTTGATATATATCTTGGTTAATGCATTCTTTATTTCTATCTATGATTTATTATCTGTTCTATATGCAATGAGCAAAGGTAAAATAAATTGATTTTTTATATACTATATAGTTGGACCATTGTTGGTTTTTAACTAATTATTGTCTTATTAAGAATATAAATTGTCACTATCTTAGGTAATGTGTTTAGATAAATTATTAGTTTATATTAATCTTTAAATTTGTGGTAGAGATAGAGTGTATCAAGTACGAAATCACAGAAGTAGGACTAGTTTAAGTGATATTGAATATACAATGGATGGCTATCAGTGAAGAAGAATAAGATCTGTATACTATCTAGGAGTACCATTTAGGCTATATGTAATGAATTAGACTTTTTGGATTTATGTTACTTTTTGGACTATAATTTAAATACATTGTGATTAGTATTAGTATTATGTTTTGTATAACTATCAAATATATAGTATTTGAACAATTATAAGAAATTTTATATACAAATTCTATAATTTTTTGTTGCCAAAATATGTTATGAAATAGCAATGTTATGTCTGTGTGGCATTTATCAAAGAAAAAATTTACTATTTTTAATACTCTAAATAAGTAGATGTTACATTGCTCATGCTAGAAATTAAAAATATCTTCATCCTAAAGATCATATCATTTATAATAAGACACCTCATAATGTATAAGAGACATTTCAACTAGTGGTAAATGATATTCCTATTAAGCAACCTCAACCTTTCCAATAGGTTGAATTTGAGAAAATTAACTAGGGTTAGGAAGTCAATAATATCTAGTGATTACATTGTATGCCTTACTGAATTAGACTATGATATAAGTATTGAGAATGTACCCTATAATGTTTTCTCAGGTAATAAAAAGGTGAGAATTCTAAATTGTGGTATAATACCATGGTAGATAAAATGGAATCCATGGTAAATAGTAATATTTGAGACCTTGTAGAGTTACTTAATGGGGCCAAATGAATTAGTTGTAAATGGGTCTTTAAGATAAGGTTGATTGTTAAAAGTTTTACTTAAAAAGAAAGAATTGATTGTGGAAAGACCTTCATATATGCCTTTTGCATTAATAAGAATCTTGAGGAAGAGACAACATGAAATAGTTAAAGGAGTTCACCTTAAATATTGATGAGAATTTAGTTTACAAGTTGAAAAAGTGAATTTATGGACTTAAATAAACCTCATAATAGCAGTACCTTAAATTTCATGATGTAATTACATCTTTTAGTTATATTGAGAACATTATAGATAATTGTACATATCACAAAGTCAATAGAAGTAAGATCATATTCTTAGTAAGTAAGATCATATTTGTGGTCTTATATATGGATGACATATAACTTGTTTTAAGTGACTTTGGATTACTGCATAAGATAAAATAGTTTTTGTTCTATAATTTTAAAATGAAAGATATGGGTAAAACGTCTTATGTCATAAGTATTAAGATCCATAAAAGATAAGTCTTAAGAAATCTTGAGACTACCATAGGAAACTTATATAAATAAAGTTCTTAAACAATTTAAAAAGAAAGATTGTTCACTTAATATAACACCTATTGTAAAATGGGACAAATTTAGCCTATTTTAATGTCCTAATAATGAGTTAGAAATGAAAGTAATAGAAAATATTTCTTATGCTTTAACAATTGGAAGCCTTGTGTATGCTAGCTTTGCACAAGGCTCGATGTAGCTTTTGTTGTAAGTATATTAGAAAGATATTAAAGTAATTTGAAGATTAGCTATTAGAAAGTTATAAAGAAGGTTATGAGATACTTTTAGGGTACTAAAAAATACATGCTTATTTATAACAAGATCGATAACTTATAGGTTATTGATTATTTAGAATTAAATTTAATAGGATGTGTTAACACAAAATAGTTAATATCTATATATATTTTTCTACTAACCAAGGGAACTATCTCCTAGAAAAGTGCAAAATAGTTTTTGCTAACTACCTCCATTATGGGAGCTGAGTTTGTTTCTTATTTTAAAATAAGTTCACAGGATATATGGCTAAAAAATTTATTACTGGGATTAAGACTATAGAATCAGTTTCTAAGCTTGTTAGAGTGCATTACAATAATATAACCATGGTTTTCTTGGCTAAAAATAATAAAAGTAGAAGTCAAAATAAATACATCGATATCAAGTACTTAGCCTTCATACTTGTTTGGTATCTCTATAGAAATGGAAACAGAAATAGAATCCAAGGGCAAAAATTATTTAGTACAAATAAAATAGGTAGCTAAGAAAGTTTGGTAGAAACTACAAGTTCAGGCACTGTAACATGCCAATGGAAAGATGGTTTGGAGTCAAAATATAATAAGGTTAGTTATGCCTTTCTAAATGGAAAAAAAGGTGTGAGAGTAGCTAGAATAGGAATGTGTAATAGCCATAAAGAAAAGCACGAAAACAAAAGAGAAAAAGCTTTAGGAGACCATTGAAGAGCCATTCTAATGATACCATTCCCTTCTAACGCAAACATAATATAACCGATAAAATCTTAATCTCTTTGAACTTGTATTTCATTTATTTTTCTTTGTAACTTAGGAATCAAGGAAATTACTATTAGACTCCAATAGAAATAATGCAAATCATAAAGTTTTATACTTCTTATAAAACAAAGCAATGAGAATAAAGTGGGTTAAGCGGAAGAAAAACCAAACTAGAGACATGAAAGGAGTCTTAGAGTGTAAATTAATGTAAATAAAAAAGGTAACACAAGGATTCTTGCGTTTTAATTTGATTTGATAGAAGACGAAGCTAAAAGGAGCCTAAGATCTAAGATTTGATCTAATCTACTCACTTTATTCTTCATTGATGCAGAAGCCATGAACACTATAAAGATTAGGGAGCAAGATGATGCAAAAGCCACATGGTCAATAGATTGGAGAAATAAGATTTTTTTTAAGTTGAGGACAAATAAGAATAAAGATATTATAATAAATTTTTTGTTATAATACATTTTATTTTTACAAAATTAGGATTAAATTTTATAATAACTTTTTTAAAAAAAATTGTTATTCCTTCACACCAAATTAAGAGGGAAACAAATTTTTTTATGGGTAATTTAAATAAATATTATAATCAATTCCTTCATATTTCTTAATTTTTTCCCTTTTTATTGAAGGCATTTTGGTCTTTTGTAATATCTTACTTTCCATTCTTGCACTATTTCTATCATACTAAACATTTAAATAGAAATGCATTTCTTGTCCTTTTCATTCATATCAAATGCAATTGATTTTATTTCATTTCATTTAATATTATTTTCTCAGTTTCATTAAAAAAAATTTCTGTGTATCAAATAGACCTTAAGAGAATGAGTTAAAATTGGTTAAGCTATCATAGAGTACATTTTGTTAAAAGGAGTGTTGGTTGATCTTTTGACTAAAGAGATGGATCTGGAAGATTTTAAGAATCATATGTCTTGAATGGGTGTTAGACTATATTTGGTCTAGTTGAAATATATAAATTATAAAATTTTGAATTATGATTTGTTGTCTTTGTATATATTTTGTAAGAATAACAAATATTTAAGTTTGAAACCAAATAGACAATTAAAGTTTATTCATAAAGATAATTGCCCTATAAAATTTAAGCATTAAAAGTAATACTCACTTTCACATGACTTATCATTAAAATTTTTATAATATGTGCTTAATCTTACCTATAAACATGCTATATGACTATTTATATTCAAATCATGTGAGAGAATGTTGGAATATGTTTTACAATTATAATTATAAAAGGAATATTTTTCATTATTTTATTAATTTGTATATTTTATGATATTCCATTTATTTGAATATTAAAATATATTATGGATGATTCTCATATTCTTTTTTTTTTAATTGTCATCATAAGTAGTTATGATAGGATAGTGCATCATACGACAACTAATCATTTTTTGAATATTGAGATGTTACTTTTTAAGAGAGACTCTATAAGAAAATCACTATTATTGAGGTCTTTTACACTAGTTATAAGAAACTTGTAACAAAATTACATTCTTTTCCTCTTTTGTTTGTGATTTCAAGTGTTAAGATCATATATTTGAGTTAGAGTTTTTGCTTCAAATTGTTCAAGCATGAGTGAAGGTATTTATATCTAATTTACCTTTGTTTATTTTCTTAAATGTTTATATTTAGTTAGTAGAAATTTTTTATACTAGATTGTAAGAATTTTGTTTAAAACGTTGCATGTTTAAAATGTTGGTAATAAACCAACATTCACTTGGAATTACCCTTTTTGTGGCCCAAAAATTGTGGCCTTTATGGATTGGTTCAAAAGGTGTACACCCCATTTTCGTGAATGTTGCATTTTCATCGATAACTTGATGAAAGTAATTGTTGAAATCTTGGCTATATGTATAAAAGGGTTCCCAAGCTCGGTTCACACATAGCTTCTAAGCATAACACCATCACCTAGTAATAACTAGAGTTTGGAAATGCCCCTTACAACTTTTATACTCACAAAACTTTCATATAAAACAAAGCATGGAGGCAATGGCTGGAGGTATGATTTCATTCCATTTTTCTTAGTTTGGATATCTTGAATAACATTTTGTATATCTATTTAGTCAATAATTGAGATCAAAGCTAAAAATGTCTTTGCCTTACTAAATTTTTTGAATTCAAACTTATCATTATTGTGCTCAATTTGGGTTGGCTTTTAGAGCCATTTTCACCATTTTGATATTATAAACTTAATTTTCATGAAACTTTGATAAAAATGTACTCTTGAACCACTCAAAACAAAGCTAAAAAGTGCCAAAAATGATCGAATCGAGTGTTGGGTTTGTCCTCAGGTCAAGTTGTGTAACCTGATGAAAGGTTAAAGACGACTTGAATGACAAGTCGTTTATGCATTGGCTGTAAATGACATTCATTTTGACTTTGATTGTGCCGCGTTTTGGACTCTTTTAAATGACATGTCATTTTTTCTATAGCTATAGTGAAACACACCGTTTCACTTAAGGGGTGTTGGGCTAGCTACTTCATTTGGGCCTCTGGCTTTTGAATCTAAGCTTGTTTTGTTTAATTTTATTTTGTACTAGGCTTCTGTTCTTTTTTTTTTTGGACTATTCTCATTTCAATTAAAAATACAAGTTTTGAAAGCTAGCACTCCGTAAACTCAAACTCAAGATAATAATCTTATAAGGCTCGCACAATTGCCAATTATGCTATGGCTATGATTGTTGAAAATGTTTTAACTTTTTATGCATATATATTCTTATTAAAAAATAATTAAAATAAAATAATTTTTATTTGGGCTTTTCTATATATAAAATTTTCACCTTTGGGGTGAATTTAATCACTTTTAAACAACATTATTTAAATAGGCTATTTTTTTTAGTAAAATAATTTGAGACCCATTTTGTAAAAAAAATTATCAATAATTGATTTTCTTAATAATTAAATGCTATTTTTTTTGACCAAATTTTTAGTTAATTAATTTTGGTAGATTATGTTAATATTTGGCAATATTTATGAATTTATTGTCAAAATTTGTTATGACTACAATTAATTTATGCCTAATTTTAATAAAATGATTCTTAGGCATTATTAGAGAATACAAATTAATTAAGTAGCCACATTTAGCTTAGTTGATTAATTAATTAATTAATTCTCATTATGTAATGCTTGTTTATATATTTTTGACATATTAATACATTTAATTTTGATGTCATATGATCTGTATAATTTAGTTTAATTAAAGTTTAATCATAGCACCCTTAATTATCCCAAAAATTATACATTAAGAATTTAATTATTAAGATTAAATTTAAGATCACCTAAAGGAAAATGACATCAATTGCAATTAATATATTTAATATGATAGTCATTATCCACAGGAATATTATCATATTTTATATAATTAATTAAGGTAGAATAGTAAATTTTTCTTTAATTTAATTTTTCCAAAGGGATTAAGATAAGAGATAAATTTTGTTAGTTTCATCAATAGTATATGAGTTTAATTAAAAAAAACTTAACCCACAAATGTTTTATTTATTACTACACTCATAGTTTGAATAGGCATGCATTACATTGGCATAATATGTCATTTAAAATATTTATTTTAAATTATTGATATAGCATATAAATTCATGTAACTTTTTAACCTTTGAATATTTCTTATTTTCAAATTTCTGAATTAATTAGAGATAACTATAATATTTAAAAGGAGAAAATACTTTTCTAATTAGGATAGATAGACGTTGATGATGCAATAAAAAAAGATGAACCTCCTAAACTCTTAAACACTAGCAGTGCATCAGCTATAAACCTTTATGAAGGTTGGGAATGATTCAATTGCCTCAATATAATATACATTAAGGCTAAAATATTGGCTGATATCTAGAGGTCTATAAGATAGCATTAAAAATATTCAAAATTTGCTCAAGGTTATTAATGAACAGTTCAAATCCTCGAACAAGACTTTGGCAAACACCTTAATAACAAAGTTGTCATCCACGAAGCTTATCGGTATAAAGGGTGTGCAAGAGCACATTATATAGATGAGGGATATAGCAGCTCAACTAAGATCACTGAAGGTTGAGATGTCTGAGTCTTTCCTAATGCACTTCATTTTGGCCTCTCTACCACCTCAATATGGGTCTTTCAATATCACTTACAACACACAAAAAGAGAAGTGGTCAATAAATCAATTGTTGGCCATGTATGTTCAAGAAGAAGGAAGGATCTTAGTTGAGATGGGTGAAAGTGCACATAGGGTAATATAAGAAAAGAAGAAAAGAAAGGCCAAGGCAAAAGGAAAGAGCAAGGTACCCATCTATAAGGACATTAAGAAACAGCTTAGGTGCTTCTTTTACAAAAAAAAAAAAAAAAGACAAATGAAGACAAACTGTGTTAAATTCAAGGTTTAGCATTAAAAGAAAGGTAACTCAATCTTATATTTTTGTTATAAATCTAATATAGTAGATACAAGTAGAAACATATGGTGGATTGATTCTATCTCAACAATTTACATTTCTAATACTTTGTAGGGATTTCTAAACTAAAGAAAGCTGGTAGGCAATGAGCAATATATCTATTCAGGAAATAAAATAGGCTCAACTGCAAAAGCCATAGGAATATGCAGATTAGTTCTTAATTATAGTTTTGTTTAGAATTTGAAGAAGATATTTTATGTACCAAGTTTCTTTAAAAATTTGATTTCTATTTTCAAACTTATATTGTTGGGATATTACTTGAATTTTTCAATAATGTATTTAAATTATTTTATAAATCTAATATCATTATCAATGGTAGACTTTATGATAGTCTATTCCAAATTTAATTATGAGATAATAACTCTTATGATTCAATGCATACTTTTAGTAACATAAGTATTAAGAGAAATGTTACTAATAAAGATTCCTCTATGTTATAGCACAATAGGCTTGGTCATATCTCAATAGAGAGGATGAAAAGATTAGTAAAAGATAAAGTTTTTAATACTTTTGACTTTACTAATTTTAACACTTAGGTAGACTGCACCAAAGGAAAGTAGACTAATAAGATCAAGAGAAGTGTTAAAAAGAGTTCTATCATATTAGAAATCATATATACGAATATTTGCAGTTCAAATTTAAACTCTAGTGGTCAGAAATACTTCATCACCTTTAATAATAAAAATAAGGCACTAGATGCCTTTAAAATATTTAAGGCAAAAGTAGAAAAATAATGTGGTAAACAAATCAAAATAATGAGAACAGAGATAAGTGAATAATATTATAGTAGATACATTAAAGATAGATAAATATCAGGTTCATTTGCTCAATTTCTTTAAGAATATGGGATTATTGCCTAATACACCATGCATGGATCACCAAACTAAAATAATGTGGTTGAAAGAAGAAATCAAATATTGTTGGACATAGTGAGGAGTATATTGACTAGCTTCAAACTTCTTAAGTCCTTGTGGATTGAAGCCCTTAAGAAAGCTGTGTCTATTCTTAATCGAATTTGAACCAAGGTTGTTGAAAAGACATCATTTGAGATATAAAAAGCTTGGAAACCAAGTCTAAGGCATATGTGCATTTGAGAATACCTGTCTAAGGTGAGAATTTACAATCTATAAGAAAAGAAGTTAGACGTAAGGTTATTAGTGGCCACTTCATTAGCTATGTTAAAAGGTATAAGGTTACAGGTTTTATTATTCATCTTATAGTATTAGGATTATGGAATCTAAAAATGAAATTTTTTTTTAGAATGACTTAATTAATGGGAGCAATCAGACTTATAACTTAATTTCTAAAAATGATCAATCTAATACTCAAGCTCCTACATCAAGTGATAAGTTGATTGTGATCCATGTTCCTCAAATTCAAACAAGCATTAAACAACCAATTATTGAAGATCTACAACTTGTTAACTATGACCAAGTTAATTCAGTTGATGAATAGCCTTAAAGGATTGTTGAACAGCTAGTTGAATAACATGCTCCTTAAGAGAATGTTGAGTCAACATTAATAAAATCAATTATGTTGAGAAGATCAGTAATTTCTAATGATTATACTGTGTATCTACAAGAATTTGATTATAACATAAGAGCCAAAATTGGCCCTGAAACGTTTTTATAAGCCATCAGTTGCAAAGAATTTGAACTGTAGCATAATGCCATGAAGGAAAAGATAAATTCCATAGCATCTAATGAAATATGAGATTTCATCGAGTTGCCTAATAATTCTAAGGCCCTTGGGTGCAAATGGGTTAATAAGATAAAGAGATGATCATTAGGCAATGTTGAGAGATATAAAGCAAGACTCACGGTCAAGGGATCCATTCAAAAGCAAGGAATCAATTACACAAAAACTTGTTCTCCTATATATATAAAAAATTCTCTCTATATAATAATGGCATTGGTTGCCCATTTTGACTTAAACTTGCAATAGATGGATGTGAAAATAACATTCATTAACAGAGAATTGGCAGATGAGATATATATGAAACAACTTAAAGGATTTTCCTCTAATGCTAGTGAACATTTAGTGTGTAAACTTAAGAAATCCATATATAGATTGAAATAAGCCTCTCGCTAATGGTACTTAAAATTTCAGAATATTATCTCCTCATTTGGATTTATGGAAAATATCATAGATTAGTATATATACCAGAAACTTAGTGAGAATAAGATATGTTTTCTTATGCTATATACGGATACTATATTATTTAAAGCCAATGATAAGGGGTTGCTATATAAGGTGAAATAGTTTCTCTCTAAGAATTTTGATATGAAGGATATGCGTGAGACATCTTATGTCATTAGCATTAAGATCCATAGAGACAAAACTTAATATATTTTAGGTCTGTCACAAGAAACTTATATCAATAACATCTTGGAGAGATTTCAAATGAAAGATTGTTTATCAAGTATAGTACCTATTATAAAAGATGATAGGTTTAATTTGAACTAGTGCCCAAAGAATGATTTAAGAAAGAAATAGATGTATAACATTCTATATGTTTTTGCTATTGGAAGCTTTATATATACTTAGGTTTGTATTAAACCTGACATTGCATTTGTGGTCAAAATGTTAGGCAGATATTATAGTAACCCAAGTATATATTATTTGAGAGTTGCAAAGAAGGTAATGAGGTATTTTAAAGGTATCAAGAATTACATGCTGATATATAGGCAGAGTGAGAACCTTAAGGTAGTTAGCTAATTAAATTTGAATTTTGTTCTATGCATTGATTCACAAAAATCAATATCAAGTAATATTTTCATGTTTTCCAATAGAATTATATCTTGGAGGAGCGAAAAATAAATTTTGACTACTACTTCTACAATAGATGTAAAGTTTGTATCTTGTTTTGAGGCAATTTCACGTGGTATTTACTTAAGAGCTTTATATATAGGCTTAGAAACATCAACAATATCTCTAAGCTATTAAAGATATATCATGACAACTCAGCTGTTGTTTTTTAGCTAAAATTAATAAAAGTGGAAGTCGAAGTAAGGATATCAACATTAAGTACTTAGCCATTCATGAACATATCAAGGAAAATAAAGTCACCATTAAATACATTAGCACTTAATTGATTATAGCTGATCCTTTAACAAAAGACATACTACTAGTAGTGTTTAGGGATCATGTATCTAAAATGGAATTTGATTCCACATTGAGTTATTGATGTGTATATTATATATATCATTTGTCATAAAGCCATTATTCATTTGGACTTTTTTTTGTCATTTTTATATGCATACATTATGTTTTGAGCATAACAACATTAAGAGAACTAAAAAAAAATATATGGTTTATTCATAAAGTTAAAATATAGTATATTCAAGAAACCAAATATATTGTGATATATGGAAGGTATTACTCATCCATAGAGGATCTATCACTATGATTCATGCATTTGGTTTTATTTGAATATTTGAATCTTAATAAGTCATTATGTATAATGACTTTCGAACAAAGTGGAAGAATGTAAAACGTTGGATGTTTGAACATTGGTAATAAACCAACACTCACTTGCAACTGCCCTTATTGTGGTCCAAAAATTGTAGGCTTTATGGATTGGTTTAGAATGTGTACACCCTATCTCTATGGATGTTATGTTTTCATTAGTAATTTGATGGAAATTATAGTTGGAATTTTGGCTATATATAGGGGTCCTAAAGTTTGGTTTACGCACAGCTTCTAAGCATAATACCATCGCATTATAATAATCAGAGTTTGGAAGCACCCTTACAACCTTTACGCTCATAGAACTTCCATCTAAAACAGAGCATGGAGACAATGACTAGAGGTATAATTTCGTTCCATTTTTCTTGATTTGGATATCTTAAATATCATTTTGCATATCCATTTAGTCTAACATTTTGTTATTGACTTGCATGTTTGAATAATATTTTAATTTGAGAAACTATATATTATATGTGAGTTATTCATATGTGAGGGGAGGGGGAGAGAGAGAAGTGTAGAGAATGGATGGAAAAAAATTGATGAGATAATGACATGTATCAATGCATATATGTCCTGTTTAGTACATATAATTGTTATGTTTATAAATAGAAAAGAAAATAAGGATGTGAATGGAATGAAATATTTATGTTTGGTATGATATATAAGGGAATGAGAATCCATTCTATTTATATGTTTGGTTAGATAAAAATTGTACATGAATGAAAATGAAGGATGAGAAAATGACTTTCACATCCCTACTTAAAAATAGTATTAGAATGAAAGAAAAAAATAATGATAACAATAGCATAATAGATTTTGCATAAATTAGATATAATAATTATCCTCTATTCACATGTTTATAGAATGGAAATGCATTATTTCTCCAACTTACAAAATGTGTACCAAATATGATTATTCAATAGAATTCTTTTTTTTTTTTTCATTCTATCACGTATTATCAAATGGGGCATTAGTTGTTTTATAATAAACAAAATATATAAATAGATGCATACATTGAGTTTGAAATTATAGAAAAATAAATGAGAAAGAAATGATGAACATATACACACATAAAGTACGAGATAAGCCAAGGTTGATATGGCTTTAAAACAATGATTTGAAAGGAAAAATCATAGTATAAATACTATAATCCTAACTAACTTGTATATATTGATAAGTATGGACTTGAAAGGGCCAATTTAATGACCATTTTTAGAGAGAAATTGGATTATCTACTTATTCATTTTCCATTCATCCCATTGTTTATTCTTTTGGACTATTTGTATTTGATTTAGAGGATCCATATTTTAAATTATTTTTTTAAATTTTGATTTTTTCAGTGAAGCAAAATTCAAAATGAAAATCATTTTTCAATTGTCAATATAAAAGAATGATGATTGAAATTAGAAAAATAAAAAAAAGTTTAAAATTAGAACTATCTAAATCAAATTTAGATAATCTAAAGAGGATGAGCACCTTTTACTCTTCTTAGGATAAGGTTATATATAACTTTAACTTTAACATTTAATTTTAAACATATTTTATTATGCATAAGATGTTAAAAATAAAGAATATAGTTGGAATTTAACTATTAATATATATTCAGTTCAATCTTAAAAATTGGTATAATGCAACTTACTAATTCATTGATAATTTTGTTTTTTTCATCTGGATAGTAAAATTATTTTCGATAATGTTGCTTTGAAACTTTAATTGCATCAACTTAATTTTTGTATAGTTAATTTTACAATAGATAATATAAGGTGAAAATTTTTCAATAGAATAATAAAATTAAGTTAAATTTACCAATTAAATTAAGTTAAATACATCCCATTCATACCAAAATAAAAAAAAAATTATAATTTATATTTTTTTCAATTTGATGTTAACAATTAATGCAATAAAAGTTGTAATATGTGATAATATTCCACATGATTTATGACATACTTGTTTTTATTATGAGATGGGAATATTCTCCTCTATCACCTCCCAAGTTTAACATATTATTTACCTTCCAATTCTTTCCTTACATTTTTAAATTCATGCACAAATTTCAAGTTTCAACAATTTTTTAACTAGGTAGTGCACAAATATCTTTTATCATTTTTTATTTCCCCATCATTATTAATTATATTAGTAAGTTTTCAAATTTAAATGATATAATATTTTAGTCAGCTTTGATACTATTCAAATTTTTACTTTATTCATACCAATTGACCAATATGTGATTTTATAATTATTTTAACACAAGATAAAATTAAGTACTATTAAGAAGTTGAAAAAGAAAAGTTATCAATACCATGTACTTGCACTCAACTTTGGTAATATATTTTTAAATTGTTATTTTTTTCATAATAAACATATCCACACAATGGATGTAAGGCCCATGATTTGGGCCAAGCTTGAAGACCCAATACTTCAGTGGGTTTAAGCAGGTCCATTTTTACAACTCAATTTTTATAACTCTTTCTTAGTTTGGACTTGGATCTCTGATACTCTTTGGAGCACTTCGCTATTTTTTTGAATGATATTTGGATGGTTTAGAGTTTTATTTTTTTTATTTTTTTTTATTTTGATAATTTATTTTGTTATTTTAAAGAAAATAAATATAAGATAAAAATAATTTTTCAATTTTGATTAAATCTATTTTCATTCTCTATTTTCTTTCTTTAAAATAAAACGATATCTAAATGATTTTTGTAGTTTAATAAACTACAAAAATATCTAAATTATATACTTTACTTTATTTTTAAATTGATTTTTGTAGTTTAATTTATTTTAAAATTAGTCTTTATACTTTCTAAATAGTTTAAGGTTAGTCTTTATAATTTTTTACCATTAAAAAGATTACTCTCTAATGGCCATGTGATAACTCTATAATGACATGGCGAATGATGCTGATGTGGAAAACAACCCACCCTAAGCTTAGCTTTTCATCTCTTTGAAAAATAACCTACTTTTCTCACTTCCCAGCACGTGTAAAGATATCATTAGTTGGTGAGGAACATAGTAGGGCATACCCAGCATGTGGAAGTCTGTGCTGGCATGGTGAATCTACGGCCTAGTTTCTCGCATAATCGTTGTCCTATAGAAGCCTACTTCTGTAAGAGGAGCGAAAACAAGAGGAAGAAGAAAAATTTGATAAAATATTAACTTTGTTTTTATAATTATCATTTAATATCATTTATTAATCATAAATTTATTATAAATATTTTTTATTTATAAAATTATCTTTTTTTTTCATACTTAATTTTTTTTATACTAAACTTGAACCTTTCATTTTGGAGTGGAGGAAACATCTCCTGGGATCGCCGTACTTACACCACCGTGCATGATGGCCCACAACTCCAGTCGCTTCACCATCTGCTATTACTCTCTTCATGCATCTTTTTCCCTTAATAATAAGATTTTTTTTTAGTTTAAGTTATATCGGTTATGTTATCTATCAATTACGTTCATAAATAAATAAATGTGATAATAGAATATGGTAGAACTCTTCTTTAAATCATACTTAACAAATTGATTTGTGAGCAACAATCCAAAAAATGATAACAAAATCACAATAAAGCTACAATGCTACAGTATCCTATAAGCTTTAAAATCTCTTTATATTAATCCACAGCATAACCTATATTTTTTCTGAACTACTCCTCTCCTTGGCTGTCCCTTTCAGCTACCATGACGAAACCTTCTTTGGCGGATCCCAACACCACTAGACTCTCCCTTGTTATGGAAAGAACTAGCCAATGGTACTCCTCTTCTCCCTCACTCAAACCCCCATGTCCGGGTTTTGTATATTTATTCTGATGAAAAGAAACCATGTACGTTATAATACCATACATGAATAATGAATTAATTTGTATATTGACAGGGTTTTCTTTCAAGATTTACCATTTGATGTTATATGTAGTTGAGGCCGGAGATACAAGCTTCTCTCTCCATAAGGTACCAAAACTGTTTGTTACGTCTCTGTTTCTGGGTTTGTGATTCTGTGTTTGTAATTAGAGTTGATTTTTTTGTTAAAATAAATATGGGGCAATCCATGCTAGTGTCCAAGAGCAATTACATCAGAAAACAAAAAAAATGGAATCTAACGAAAGAGATCTCATTAGAATCGACCTCTTTGACATACCTAAAGGGTAAAAAATCTTCAAGAAAGCAGTTAAATTCTACTACGAAGTGAACTTCGAGATGATGGTTCACAATATTGTTGCCCAATGGAGTGAACTTCAAAGCCGTTAGTTCCAAGGCTTGTAGAGAAGCCAACTTCCCAAGCCGGCTACCGCTGAACTGGTGGATGAAGGAGCTTGTCGGTTTGGGCTTTCATTTCTTAAAAAAAGAAAAACAGTTATCACTGCCATGAAAATGTGAGGCACTAAATCTTCTACGATAGTGAGCGTGTTGGTTGAATACACAAGAAAACTGCTCCTATAACTAGTCCTTAGCTAACCAATAGAAAGCTTAGAGAAGAAGCCAAATTAGAGTCCATTGTATCAGTCATTTCAGCTTCGTTTGCTATGTTATTATACGAGAGCAGATCGCTAGAAATTCTGTCTCACAAACAAGAACTTCCATCTTTTAAAATAAAAAGCAGAAAAAAGAAAAATATGTCAAAATAAAAAAGGAAAATTTGCTAGTGACTTCACGTAAATTCAAAAAACAAAATTTCAAAAGATCTACTCTCATTATTACGGTGTTATCACACATGGATTTAATAAATAGTAATTTTTGTGTGTTTGTAAATTGTGGAGAGTAAAATGTTTGAAAACTAATAGGATTAATTTAAAACTAAAAGATCAATTTAAAAATTAAAGTAAATTATAAAAATTGAATAATTAATTTTTTCAAAAAGTAAATAATTAAAATTATAATAATTATAATAATATAATCTCCTTGATCTCCTGTCTCGCCCTAAGTCTCTGGCTAGTCTGTGGCTATGATTCTAGGTAAAGTTAAAAGAATGAGACATTTTGGGACTTTTTGAACTAAATGCTCTTATTTAAAAAAAAATGTAAAATCCTTGCTTGTACAAAATATTACATCGAGATCCCACAAATATAGTGGAAATCAAAACTATTTATTTTGGCTTAGAAATTTTTTTTAAATGGATGTCAAAACCTACACCAACATCCATTTGTTAAAATTCTTTTTAAATAATTATTGGAGGATTCTGACATCCGTATTTTGAATTCTTATTAATTAATAAAGTGCTATTTAGTTATTACTCAACTACACTTTATTAAAAGTGTAAAGCATGCAACTAAATTATACATCTATTTCTTTTCTCTTCTTCAACATTTCTCTTTAGCATTGTACACCCTTCTTCTTTTATCTTTTTCTTTTCTTCACTTCATTATTTACAACTTTAACTTTTAATTTTTTTAATTTTAATAACTAGAGACACCCAGAACTTTTCAACTTTTTTTATCTAATCTTAGAAGGTTAGTAAATTTGTTTAAATTGATTATAAATATTTATTAGTTAAGTGATATATTTATATTTAATTTTTTTAATATTTATTTTAGTTGCATTTGTTGTTTAACTATATTTATTTTATTGTTATATTTATTTAATTTGCATATATTTTTTTGTATATATATCTTCGTTATATATATATATATATACTTTTTTTGTTGTTGTTATATTTATTTAGTGACATTTAATTTTTGCTTATATATATATTTTGTTTACATTTAATTTTTTTTATATTTAGTATATTTGTATTAATTATCTTTTTGTTCAATTTATTACCTTTGCATTTTTTATTTAATTAGTTCAAAATTTGTTCACATTTATTTTCTATGTTATACTTATTTTCTTTGCTATGAATTTTTGTTTGCTATATTTAATATCTTTGATTTTTTTTGTGTCTTATATTTATAGAATTTGTATTTATTTTGTTGTTGTATCTAACTATTTTGTTTTATATTTTTTGAGTATTAAATTTTTGTTGTTATACTTATTTAGTTTGCTTGCATTAATTGTTTTACTGTTTATTTTGGTGACATTTAATATTTTTGTCATATTTATTATGTTATTATTTAATTTTATATAATTTTTTTGATTAGATTTAAATTTTTTCCTACCTTTATTATATTTGCATTTATTTTTTATGTTATATAATTTCATTTTGTTAGAGTTTATTTGTTTCTTGTATTTGTTTTGTTTGTAAATATTACTATATGGAAAAATAATGACTAATAGAAATGAGATTATACGTATATTTGTAAATGGACAAATTTTTTATGATCTAGATGATGTGCCATTTGAGTGCACCAAAGTGAAGATAATGAGAGTTGATTCAGATATCACTTTAAAAAGGTCAAAGCAGATAGTTGGGTAAAAGTTATTACTTTTCCCAAACTAGTTTGCATTAGAATTAGTATATAAGTATTCAGCATCGCTAAATCTAACACAGTACCAAGTATGTAATTTAGAAGATGATTTTGATATGCAAAAGATGTAGCAAGTGAACTTGCAATTCTCATCCTAATTGACTGGGACAAAGTTGTATGTGTGTATTTCAATTAATTAAGTTGATTTGAACATTAAATCATAATTAGAGAAAGATTATATTGCATACACACTTTCATCTACCAATAATATAAATGATCCAGTAGAATAAACATTTCTATTCAATGCATATCTTAGAGACATTCACCCATTTAAGCCATAAGCCAATTATAGGCAACAATGTAACATCACTCCAATGGATCACATATTTCAGCCAAGTTCATCCTATCAAACAATTGGTAATACTTTATCTTAAATCTTCTATAGTTGCAATAAAAGACTTAACAAATGAATTTGAGGACGAGGATGAGTATAACTTTACCATCCCTGATGAGTATGATGATGACGATGAAAATGATAATAAGTCTAATTAGAAAACTAACGATGGTGGGGATAGTTAGATGGAGCTTTGTGATGAATGAAACTGTAAGCAAATATAATGAGCAAACAATTACATTCTTTTCATTGGTTAATACAAAGGCAACATTTGATTTTGAGTTCTCTGCAAGGGGAGTTTTTATTAATCTTAGCGACAACCAAGAGTTACATGTTAGCATGTGTAACACTCTAAAATTAATTAAGGTGTTAATCATGAATTTGAGTTAATTAAGAATAATTAATATAAAATAATTGGGCAAGTTAAGTGAATGAAAATTTTAGAAAGAAAAATAATTAATATGAGTTTGAGATTTAATTAAATTATAAACCCCATCTAGGCCCAAATTAAATTAAGTAGGCTAAGGTTGGGAACTAATGGAGGACCAATCATTTTAGGTGCAGACTCAACTTATATAAACTCTTGTAATTGGCCCAATACCCCTTATGCAAATCTCAACTAAGTGGGCTCTTGAAAATTTGACCTAACCCAACTAAAAGTCTGAATTATTAAAGTTAGCCTAACAACTTACAACTTCAGCCTAAAAACTAGTGGGAGCCCAATAGGTCCTTAGGTTAATGAGTTGACTTATAACCCATTTAGAGCTTAACTTAAAACCCTAAAAATCATTTTGGCCACCCCCATTCTGTAGAAACACAAGAAACAAAAAGGAAATTTAGAGGTCCAAATGGGAGGTTAGGATTCTTGATATATTTCCACTATTTCCTACTTTTAGAGCAATATTTAACTAAGGTAATAGTTATATAACTTAATTCCCTTCTCTCTCTCTTCATTTTGGCCTAATTAGTTTTTCATTTGGAGTATTTTCACCATACACAAAATCTGAAATATGATTATTTGAGATTTTTTTAGTGAAATTTCGTAGGTTGAGGCTGAGGGTGTTAGTAGGTAAGTATAAACCATTTATTTTAATGCATTTTCTACTGGTTTAAGACCCCCATAGTAGACTTATAGTATGAGCCTTAATTTTGTGCAAATTTTCCTATGATTTAGAGTGATATTTTGATATTTCTGGTTTAAGGAAGGCAAAATCCGAAATTATAGGCTCTTAATGATTAGGTACGTGTTCCTGAATAGTTCTATATAGCTTAATTCCTTGAGTAATGGGTTTGTTGATATAAATTATAATTAGAGATAGTAATGGATTGATTTTGTTTCCATAGGTTGAAGTAGCATTCAATTGGCTCTTAGAGGATTGGCTACAAATGAGGTAATCGGGGTTTATGCTAATTCCATGCATATGTTTTGTTTTAATTTTGTATTTGCTACATGATTATGATTTTGATGCTAAATGAATTGGTTAGTTATCTGTTATGTGTGATTGGACCTTGTGAGTCTATGGTGGAGCTGTGGTACGACCGCCACCTCTGCATGTATTTCGATCGGGCACCGGGTTATGATCAGACCTCAGATGCATTGAGCCCTGGTTGTACTCAATGGGGAGTAGGTGCTGTGGATGGGCCTCTCCCAGTGTTATTGGCCTTTAACATATAGAATTGTGATTGCTAGTATGGGATAGTAATCATAGATAGCCTAATTATTTCATTTACTAGTATATCTGGTATGTTTTCTGATGTTTATATGAAACTATGCATATATGTGAACTAAACTGAAATATATGAATATTTGCTTTGGTTATGAGATTTGTATCTCACCCCGTTTCATAGGATTATAATTTCAGGTGAAGGCCCTTTGTGTAAGGATAAGGGGAAGAAAGTGGATGAAAATCTATAAGCTTCAGCCATGTGAGGAGGAGGCTACACTTGGGCTGATTTGAGTAGAATAGATACAATTTTGTTATTCATTTATATAGCATCATCATGTAATTATGTTATCAAGTGTAGGCGTTTATACTTTGATTAGTTAGAATGTATCTATTAAGAAATTAAGTTTATTATAGCTTGGTATTGGATCTATGAACTTATAGTATCTGATGTATAAACTTTGTTGAATTCATGATATGATCTACTATTAGAAATGTTATCATTGGATATATTAGATTGTTGATTTGAATCAGTGATATATGGAATCTTTAATGAAATATGTATCGGATGATAATGGTTGATAGTTCATAAACTCTTATTGTTATTATTCTATGAACTTACTGAATAGGATAGTTGGAGGAGTAGAAATTAACATTTAAGTCTTAAACTAGTAAGGATAGATAAGTTAGGTAAATTAGGCTAGTGAAAACTATTAAAACCCCACAAATTAAGGTAGAATGGCTACAAGGTGTCATTGGAGGGAGAATAGAGAGTATGAGACAAGCCTTTAGAAGTTGTAGGATCAGAAGGCATTTCACCGCGGCCAATAGAGACGAAATTGCCCAGGGAAAGTACTAGAGAGTGATTCCCTGTAGCGAGAAATGGAATTAGCCGCTGTGAAATATGAGAAGTCAAATTGGGAGTCGTTCAGAGGGTAATTCATCGTAGCTAAATGAGAATTAGCCGTGATGAACTTTTGAGAAAATGAGTCAGGTGTTCCAGAGAGGAATTAGTCGCAGCGAAAGGGGGAATTGACCGCGGCCAATAGTGTGAGGCGAGTGAGGTAGGTTTCAGGAGATTTCCTCGCGCGCGGCGCCATGTAGGTTAGCCGCAGCTAAAAAGATATAAGGGTGAACTCGAGAGTAATTAGCCGCGACGCAAGAACATTTAGTCACGGCTAACGGTCCTAAACTTTCATTCTAATCTAGAAATCTTGATGTTTCATATGGTAACCTAAATGGATGACTTAAAAACATTGATAGAAGATTCTTGTGAGCTGGAATTAATAGGCAATAGAGTCAAAAGCTTATAAATGAGTGTTTGTTTCTCTTGTGTACATGAATGCTTGTAATTATTTGGTTGATGACTCTAATAACATTACGGTTCAAATTTCTTTGCATTTTCCAAATGTAATTAATCGTAATGTCTTGTAACCCTAGAATTTGAGGTTATTAATCATGTATTTTATCTTAATTACAATGATTAGAGGTTAAAGTCGTCACAACATGCAGTATACATATATAAAGGCACGATGTTTTTCAGTTAAGCTATAATATGTTTGAGTGCACTGAACATTTCATGTTCACCATTTTTCTATATGAAATGAAAAATATCGGTGTATTAACTATGGGCATAGTTGCAGTTGGGGGTTATAACATGTAAAGAAGCAAAAAGAACACATTGGGAGATTACAAAGTATGATGAACCACACACATGTCTTTTTACGACATTATTCCAAAATTATCCTAAGTTAGATTTTAATGTTATATCATCATGTATTGTGGTAATAGTGACTGACTAGCCGGAGATGAAAGTTTCCCAAATCATTGAGAGAATGCAAAGTTTATTTGGTCACACTGTTTTTTATAGAAAGACATGAAAGAAAAAACACCAACCCCTTGCCCGTACTTTTAGTAATTGGGAGAGCTCCTATACTTTATTGCCTAAGTGGTTAGCTGCTATTCAACATTTTATGCCTGACTTAGTGGTATATTTCTTAAACAATCGATGTTAACAAAAAAATTCTGATGAGCAGCCTGTAAAGATGTTTCGTCAAGTATTACGAACATTCAAGCCATGCATTAATGCATTTGAACATCTTAAACTGATTGTCCAAGTTGATGGGACATTCTTGTATGGAAATACAAAGGTACATTACTTATGGTTATATTACAAGATGGTGACAAGAAGATCTTGTCCCTTGCATTTGCTATAGTAGAGGAAGAGACACGAGGAGCTTGGGCTTATTTTCTTTTCAATTTTCAAATGAGTGTCATCAAGAAAAAAAAAAAGAAAAATTTATCTAATATCATATAGACATTCTTTCATTTTATCTGCTATCCTTAATTCAAGGGTTGGATGGTAGCCACCATATGGGCATCATATTTTCTATCTTCGGCATGTGGCTTACAACCTATATACAACACATGAGATGAATTAGCTAAAAGAGAAATTTATTAATATTGGATATGTATATAAGCATCATATTGTTGATGAGAATTTGACTGAGTTAGTACTTTTACATGGTCCAGGAGCCACTTGGATAGCTGTTATTCTTAAGAAACAATGGTCATGAGTCTACGACACAGAGGGTTAACGTTATGGTCACTTAACAACAAAGCTAGCCAAAACAATGAATGGTCTCCTCAAAGGTGTCCAATGTTTGTTTATAATTGGCCTTACAAAAGCAACCATGTGCATATTAAATAAATACTTTATCAAACGGGCTCAACAAGTATATGCACAACTATGGATCGCACTTCCAAATTGGCAAGAATTTGCATGAAGAGCATAGAAGCTTTATTGAGGCGTGGAATGCATGGTAAAATACTTTATCTCATGCGTCCATAACTACAACACCTATGGATTGCACTTCCAAATACATGTAATGGTATTGGATTCGTATTCGTTGGTAGATCCACCTTATTAGTAGCGCTGGTAGTTTTCTGGTACATTTTTTAGTCATTGCCTTTATTATTATTTTTTCTTAATACATCTTATATCTTTGTTTTATTAGCATAACTTTTTTTCTAGGCCAATATTACTAATGATCTACACAGGTTAAGCATTTAAGACCCTTTGCAAATGGACTATCGCGACTATTGAGGAAGGATAAGTCATGACCAAATTAATATTTTATTGGCTCTTATGATACAATGCTTCATGATAGTCTTCCAACTTATTTCACCTACTCCTTATTTATCAGGACCAGAAATTCTAGAAAGCAAATTAGGCAAGAGACGTGAAGGTTACATATAAGCTTGATTGCCCCTTGTTGACCCCAATGAACAAAATCATCATGGCATTGGTGCTTCAGTATCATTTGTGTTAAATGGAGATGTTGTAACACAATAACACCTTGGTACAATCTATCTTCTTCTATGTCAACTAGTCAATATGTAAACTTTGGGGATGTTAGTCCTTCTTATCATATGCTTCCTTCACCATGGTCACAATTTGAATCTCCCAATCCCTCTTAATTTGTGTCATTTATGTCACTATTTGATGACCTAGCAATTTTCAATGCTACATACGATGGTCAATTGTTTGAAATTGAGGGATTATCTAATAATGGGTTTGTAATCCTTTAACAACCAATTCCTTCAGTGCATTATCTCATTTTGATCTAGATTTTTCATTGTTTGCTTCTACTAACAATCCACCATATCAACAATATGAAGAACCTGTACATCAAAAGTGACCACAACGTAAAAGACAAAAAACTCGTTGTAACATTAGTAGTTGTTACTTTTGATATATATATATATATATGATAGAATAAATTATTGTTTATATTGTTAAAAATAATATTAGTAGTATTAATTCAGTTTATCCTATATTTAAAAGTAAATTATATTGTTATTAATATTTGACACAATAATTTATAATTTTATTTATATCTCCATACAATTTTTTTTTCATTTTTATCTATTTAATTTGTTTTATTTATTTAATACCTTAATAATTATTTTTTATTAGTATTTACTATCTATGTAAATTAATTAATTAATTATTAAATAACCAATATTAATTACTAATTTTAATTAATTAATCATACAACTTAATTATTAATTTTAACCAATTAATTATACAATTATTATTAATTTTTTAACAATATCACCCACTCATAAAATAAATTAATACCAACTAATTTTAACTAATTAATTGTTCAATAATTATTATTAATTACTAATTTTAACTATTTAATTATTATATAATTATATACTAATTATTAGTTAATTATGTACTAATCATGATCTCTTCATTATATCTCATAAATCAAGTTTTTTGTCTTAAAAATCGTGCTACACCAAAGTTGAAATGGATGAATCCAACTTTGACCAATTTGTGAGATTTGGTTAATTATTTTTGTCTAACATGGATTTGATTCGATATTTAATAAAAAAGAAGGATTCTAATCTAAAAACCGGCAGTTTAGAATTGAATATTGTACTGTAATAACTAAAAGCCCGAACATAAAAGCTGAGCGGAGCCCTTGTTAAAACCAACATACAGCTTTCTGAGGCTCCTCGCCTGTTTCCCTTTTAGGAAATGGGTGTAAATAACAGAAAACGTGGACGAAAACCTAAAAGCCAATCCGATGAAACCATTGCGGAAGAAGAATACCCCCACAACGCTACCACCTCAACAAACGATCTTGTTTCAGTTCCCTCCGCCGTAGGAGCCGCCGATGCCTCTTTTCCGGATTCCTCCTGCCGTCGCCCCGGCCGCCCCAAGATGTTCAAGCGCAAGGAGAAGTCGCAACCCCATATATCAGGTTCACCGGAGCGGAGAAGTTCGAGACTTGCTGAGCAGAACAGAGATTGTGTCCCTACGGGTTTGGTTGTTGAACAGCCATTGATGCCTAAGTGGAACAGCGTGGTGAAGGTGGTGCCCTCCATGGACGCTGTGGTGAAGGTTTTTTGTGTGCATACGGAGCCGAATTTCTCCCTGCCGTGGCAGAGAAAAAGGCAGTATAGCTCTAGTAGCAGTGGGTTTATTATTGCGGGCAGGAGGGTGTTGACGAATGCGCATTCTGTGGAGCATCATACCCAGGTCAAGCTCAAGAAACGTGGTTCTGATACGAAATACTTAGCAACAGTGCTAGCCATTGGAACCGAGTGCGATATTGGTATTTGAATTTCGGTCTTAGTTAACATTCCATGTTAATATAGTAGAACTTTTCTAGCTAATCGGCTAGGATTTTCCTCTTTGATAGTGAAAATTGCACCTGGAGAAACATAATTGCTATTTTTTTACTGGTTTGGAACTAATGCTCTTGGTATCCATATAATCTACGTTAATTAATATTTTGTCCTCGATTGTGGAGATCTAACTTGTATGGTATGGTGAAATTAGTCACAAGCTACAGGCAACTTAGTCATCTGGGGCTTCCACTCCTTAGGGCTTCTTTGGTAGGATGGAGTGATGTGGGGTGAGAAAAATTTCCAAACCATTCTTTCTATGGTTAAAAATGTAACGGAGTAGGGGTGGGTTCGGATGGTTTCCCAAACCCTCCTCCCCTCCCCACGCCCCAATTTCCAAACCCATCCTTTTTTTATTTTTTTTCTGGTGGTGGTGGTTGGGGGGGTGTCATGGGATGAATTGCTTCCTTTTGCTGTCTTTTATTTATTTATTTATTTTTTTCAAATCACTGTTTTACCCCATCATCCAATTATTCTTCAGTTTCTTTTTCTTCTATAAGGATAATACTAGAAAAGAAAGTTGTACTTAGACTTGCTCCATCCCATTGATAATCTTTTAACTTCCAAATAACGGGAAATAATTACCATCTATTTTTGCATTAAAAATCCAAACATGGGGTGGGAACTCTCTTCCCATTTCACTTTATCCTCTCCTCTCCATTGTCTTCAAAACTCCCAAACAAGCCCTAAAGTTGTGACACATGAGCATCAGGTCACAAGGTTGAAATCCTCAGCTTATAGCTTGTTTACTTTTATGCATAAGACCATACCTTTAATGTCTACGGGATTTTAGGTATGCTTAGGGAAATGGAACACTACAGAAGTGAAAAGACTCAAGAAGGAATTTGTAATAGTATGGAATTGGAAAGGAAGAGCTTATATAGAAATTTACCATTTTAGCTTTATTTCTAGAAACGTTAAAAATTAGAAGTTTGTAAAAATTTTCTTATTAATAAAATTAATACAAGTGATATGCCTCAGATTTGAAGACCCAATAAGGCCTCATCACCTGATGTTTGTGTAATGCACTTTACAAGTTCAGATGCTAATAACCATCTCTTCTTGCATTGTGAAGTGGCTTGGCATATTTGGAATAGGCTGTTTGTTTTATTTGATGAGAGTTGGGTTCGTCTAGCTGATCATGGGGCTTTTCTAGCTATCAAGTTTATGGGTTTTAGGAGGTCAAAGGAACATAAAGTTTTCTGGCAATATGCAGTTTTTGCTAGTTTGTGGTGTCCTTGGTTAGAATGGAATGTAAGAGTGTTTAATCCACAATGCCTTGCAACACATCTTCTTTGGGAGAGGATTATCTTTATGTTCTCTTTGTGCGTTTCTGTAAATGGTTTTTTAGGGTTTTATCCCTTGTGGATGTTCAAGGGGATTGGAAGGTTCTCTTAAGTTAGAGCTTAGTTTGTATTCTTTTGTTTTTGCTTCGTCAAAGGAGGATATTTTGTCCTCTTTCTCTGAACCTTTGTGTATTATTCTCTCTTCTCCTCGATAAATTCCTTTTTCATCCAAATAAAAAAATTTTGTCAGATAACTTTCCATTTATTCACTGTCTGCCCACTTTTTGAGAGGACAAAAGATTAAGGCAAAATGTGACTTAGGGAACAGCAAATTCCCTTAGCACTGTCAATGAGCTTATAGCTCACATGGTACTAGCCTTAGTTTTTAAGATTGCAGTGAGCTTGATGCCAAGGGTTTGATCCCTACCTATGTCCTTTCTCCACTCTCTGCTTCCAAGGCCGGATGCCTCCTTTGTAACCAAAAACATCCCTTGGTTTTGTTTCTCTTTTTATGGTAATGCATTCATTCAAGGAGTTGGAGGGTTTCATAAGTTATTTTCCATTCTATCTTAAGGAACCAACTCTCCCGAAAGCTTAAGTTGTTAGGAGAAGGCTCAAGAATGACTATCCTCATGCGAAAGTCATTTGGGCTTGAAGAGTGAACAAAGCAGAGGCCCATTTAACCTTGTGCTGATTTAATGATGAAGAATAAGGGAGGCAATGATTAAACTCTTGATCGCTTGATAAAGAGGCTCTGATGAGCCAACTCTGTTGAAAGCTCATGGTGTTAGGAGAAGATTTGAGAATGATTTTATTTATTCTCTAACACATGCCATTCCATTCTATTCATCCAAGTGAGCAGAAAGTATCAACAAAATACTTATTTATTTGTTTTTTATTAATGATTATATTGGATGGTAGTTTTCCCATATGTGTTTGTTTAACAAATTGATATATCATACTAATTTTCCTTCTACTAATGCTTCAGCATTGTTGACGGTGACTGATGATGAGTTCTGGGATGGAGTTTCACCTGTGGAGTTTGGAGATTTGCCTGCACTTCAAGATGCTGTTACTGTTGTGGGATATCCAATTGGAGGTGACACAATCTCTGTGACTAGTGGTGTTGTCTCACGCATGGAGATACTCTCTTATGTTCATGGTTCAACTGAACTTCTGGGACTGCAGGTTATAGTCTTAGAATTTATAAGTTGTCTAACCTCTGAAGTTATTCATTGATAAGCAGTGATTAATTTGCTGGTCCCTTCAAATACTTTTGCAGATAGATGCTGCAATAAATTCAGGAAATTCTGGAGGACCTGCTTTCAGTGATAAGGGAAAATGTGTGGGGATTGCATTCCAGTCTCTTAAACATGAAGATGTGGAGAATATAGGATATGTGATACCCACTCCAGTTATCTTACATTTCATCCAAGATTATGAAAAGAATGGGGCATATACAGGTACCTAAGGGAGTGTTTCATTTCATTGAACACATAATCATTAATAGCTGGAAAATTGAAAACCAAAAGGGATTAAATGGAGAAGTCAATTAAAAATTGAAGTTACTCTTTTTTATTTTTTGGTTATTTTATTTTGTTGATAATTTACTGTCATTGTCCAACTGGCTATTGTAATTTTGAACTTTGGTTATTGTGAGTTTGATGGGATGATTCCAGTTTTTCCTTAAATTAAATTAGTTTTGGTATTATCCTTGGCAGGATTTCCAGTTCTTGGAGTTGAGTGGCAGAAGATGGAAAATCCTGATCTGCGAATGTCAATGGGAATGGGACCTGAGCAGAAAGGTGTGCGTATCAGAAGAATTGAACCCACAGCACCAGAATCTCATGTTCTGAAGCCATCTGATGTCATTCTTAGCTTTGATGGGATTAATATTGCCAATGATGGGACAGGTAATCTCAGCCCCATATTTTTAGTTGGTTAGCTATCCCATCGAGATGAATTATACTATAATTTTGTGCTTTTTCTTGTATCTCTTTCACATAAAACTGACGTTTTACTTTGGTTTATATTTGAATGATCACTTTTTTAGCATGGGGGAATGAATAACAAAACATAGATACATACATACATATATAGCAGTTGGTAACTTGGTAGCTTGTTAATGAGGTATTCCTTTGCACATATGTTCTCACTTATTACTTTATATAGCAGCATACCTTTTAATATGAAATTATGAATCTATCTTGACAATCAATAATGGTTTAGAACGCACACAGACACATACACAAATATCGGCTTCCATATACAGTTTTTCCAAATAAATAAGAGTTCTGGTAATCAGTTGGAAAACCGGTGAACTAGCCTGTTGTCCAGTCTGGAAGTGGCACTGAACAGGTAAGCTAATAAACTGGTTAAACTTGGTCAAAAACCAGATTGAACAAGTTCTCACAAAACCATACAGCAAACCAATGGTTGAACTGGTCGTGGAGCTTTATTTGAATGTTATTGCAAAACATGACCCAACTGGAGTTGAACCTCCACCACAATAGTTGATATCCGCCTGCCAAATCATGCTTGCAAGATTGCATTGTTGTTATAATAAAGCAAACTATTATATATAAAAACATCTAAGTTAAAATAAGTTCTATTATATATGTATGTGTATACTATTTATAATTATACTCTTAATTTTTATTAAGTTAACTTTTATGAAGAATTATATTTATTTAAAAATATATATTTAAAATAAATTAATTCAATTGGTTCAACTCTGATCTGACCATAGTCTAACCATTAAACTATAAACTGGTTTTTTTTTTCCCAGTTTAACAACCAGTCTGATTTTTAAAACATTGCTTGTTGGTGATATAAAAGTTTTTGTTACCCAATCCCATCAAATATATTATGATCTTGGACAGTAATTACCAATCTCGGGCTGCTCTTGACCCTTAATGGGATTCATTTTAAGCATTTGAAAAAGTTAAACCAACTTCTTTATCTTGCTTGACAATCAATGCTGCAAAATGGGATTCAATTTAATTATTTCAAAGAGTAAAATACTCTCCTCTCCCTTGATACGTAGTTCTCCCCTCTAATATGAAAATATACACAAACCTCCCTTAAAACTTTGTAGTGCTTTGTTAGACATTCAGTACATATAGACCTTGTTTGGTATGTCATATAGAATGAGGCCAAATAGCATAAAGTTCACTTGACAGTGTAGAATATTACTTGATTAGTTTTAGTTGTTTTACTCCAGCCCTTTCTTATGATGTCTTGTCCCTCTCCCCTAGACCTGATGGACTTATACAGTGAGTTGATGTATAAGAGGGGGGAATTGTTTAAGCTTACAAAACCCACTGTCTGTATGAAACATCTGTTAAGGCTGCACTGTGTTGTATGAGCTTATAGAGTTTGGCTACAGTGGCCAAAAGGAGCCATACAACAAATTTGGCTTAACTATGCTCAATCCTGTATTTATAGCTGTTACTTGGACATTTATTATGAATATTAATAGTTTGGATTTTGGTGCTTTGTTTATTTGTACTAATTTAGTACTGCAGAAGCCTTTTGGAAATTCTCTTGTTTATATTGTTTCTTAGGTGTCAGAACTGATATCTAGTTTGGGATATATTTGTAGTTCCATTCAGGCATGGGGAGCGCATTGGTTTCAGTTATCTTGTCTCTCAAAAATACACTGGGGATACAGCTTTAGTAAGGGTTCTCCGTAATTCAAAGATACTTGAATTTAACATAAAACTTGCAACTCATAAGCGCCTTATCCCAGCCCACATCAAAGGCAGACCACCTTCTTACTACATTGTTGCTGGATTTGTTTTTGCTGCAGTTTCTGTCCCCTATCTTCGTTCTGAGGTGAGTAGTTATCTTTCAGATTTAACAATTACTTTTATACTGTATGTGTATGCTGTTCCTGTGTGTGTATGCTGTTCACATACTTTAGTTGCCATCTGACTACATCTTTCTCTTTTTCTACCTCAGCTCTTCCCTTTTTTGGTTAATTTGTCCACTGCTTCATTGGGGAATTGCAGTAAAACAACCGTTTGCTGTCTGTGTCTGTTCCTTTTCTTGAGGTTTCATGCTTGATGAATTTCTCACATGATGGATTAGTCATAAGTACTTACTTGTAGATTTGAAGTGCTCTTTATTTAATGTGAAGCAAAACTCAGTATGGCAAGAAAATTTATCATTCTTATCCCTGTTGTAGTAGGCTGTCTCAACGTGTTTTTTCAATCTCTTTCCTGCATGTTTCCTTACATAGTTTTAGATATTGATGAAAGTTTGTTTTAAAATATCTGAGAATATTGTCAGTTGATACTTATGTTTCGTTTGGTACATAGAAAATTTAGTGATGGAAAAGGAAAAATAAATGGAATGTAATGAAAAATTGTGTTTGGTATGAGTGGCAAAAAAAGAAGGGATTATATTTGTATTTGAGTGATTTGTTAGGTGAAATAGGAATGGAATAGAAAGTAAGAAAAGTAAAAAGACCAAAATACCGTGCCAAAATAATTTTCTTCTACCTTATGTCCTTAACGTTGCATATATGTATATTATATTGTGTAATAAGTTTTTTAATTTTTAAACAAAATATTTTTATATATAACTATGTTTTTATAATAAAATAATTTTAATTTAATTTATACTTCAATTAAAATTTACTTTTTAAAAAATATTTTTAAAGAAATATATTCTTTGCATTAATTAAATTTTATTTTTTAAAAAATTATTTATAAATTATTATTTTAATAAAATAAATATGATTATTTGTTTTAAATTTTATAGATAATATTTTAATATATATGAATTGATTTAAATATAATATATATAAATATAATAAATATTTTTAATTATATTTATATATTATATATATTATTTTATTATATATTATAATATTATATATTTTAATATATAAATAATGTATATTAAAAAATATAATATATATATATATATATATATATATGATGATAATGTGGCAATGCATCATCATTCGATTGAATATACTGACTACTATTTGGTTACATGCCACCAACATTTTAGGAATGGATTTCTTAGAACAATATCTACCTCTACACTTTACCGAAAAAATTCTAATCCTAACAATGCCATGTAAACATCAAGCTTGGGCAACAAGGATCCAGAATCCCTATAACCGAACTGATACAAACTTCAAAGTAAAATGAACAACAAATGAAATTCAATTTGTACCTAATAAAGAACCAATTATTGAAATCAAAAAAGCACTTAGGAATATAGAAAAACAAAAAACCATTAAAAAAAGAATACTTGCAAACTATAGTGAAAACCCTCTAATCCACTGGAATAAGTCAAAACCATATGCAAAAATCGAACTATTAGATTATAGCCAAGAAATCTGCAGTAAACCTTATCCATGGACACCAAAAGATAAAAAAGAATTTATTATGCATATAGAAGAAATGAAAAAATATGAATTAATAAGAGAAAGTAGATCCAACTACTGATATACTGATATTCAATTCGAGAGAATTTACTCGTGCTTCGAGGGAAATTATTCGTGAGATCAGATGGGTTTGATCCTCATCTTCTTCGTGGTATTGATTAAGTGTACTGTTCTTTGGTGATTGCTCCATCTCTAAGCAAACAGAAATTGACAATTAATCAGATAATTGATCAGATAAATTTTCATGACATATTAATAATTTGGATAGTTCTTCTTTTAGTTTGTTTTGTGTTTTTCTTTCAATCCATTCTTTTTGTTTTTGAATTTTATTCTTACCATATCGTTTTTGATAGTGATATTCACAATAACTACTTTTGGGATATAATGACTTTAAGGGACATCTCCATTTTAGGATGCTATGTTTATTATGTGACTTTCGGGTGCATCTATATGGATTTCCTGATATTAAATCATGAACACTAAATTCGGCATTTTTATATTGTTCTTTTATGGATTTAAAATTTGTTATTTCTTTCTGTTTTTTGGGTATTATTAAATTTTCTGTATTCGGATTTTTCTTTCTAGAAAAACTTCTTTTTCTTCTTAAGATTTTAGGGAATCCTAATTCTATTATTTCTATTTTTTCGATTTCTAACTCATCCCATAATTTTTGAAATTCTTCAAAGTTTATCTGAGTAAATTCCTCAAAGTCTTCTAATTCTTTAAAAGATTCGTTTTCTATTTCTATTTCTAGTTTTTCTTGGTATTCTAATTCTTTCCATATTCTATCAAATTCTTCTTGGTTCCAGTCTTGAGTGTTGTATTCTTCTAGTTTTGTTTTAATTTCAATTTCTTCTTTTTCTAAAGCATTTATCATATAGATTTCGCTGTTTTCAGTTATATAATCGTACTCTTCTTCGGAATTAATTTCTTCTTCCTCAGATTCTATAATTATTTTCTCTATTTTGTAAATTTCTATGTCTGAGTTGGCTAGTTCGTCTTCTATGTAGGTGTTTAATTCTATTGGTTCTAAGTTATATTCTTCAGCTATTTCGATAAGATTCATTTCTTTCTTTCTTCTTGGTTTTTTACAGTCAGTTGATATATGTCCTAGTTCACCGCAATTATAACATTGACATTTCTCAGGGTATTTTTGATAATTAATTTTTCGTTGTCCTTTTTTATAATAAGTTCTGGGAGTAAATGGTTTTCTGGTTCCTTGAAATCTAGTTTTTGGGTATCTTTTAAATCTATATTCTTGGCGTTTATAAGGTTGTTTCCTTAGATATCTTTTCTTTTGGTAATTTTTTGGTGGTTGACATCCCCATCTATGAGGTGTCTCATAGTATCCACATTGGAGGGTTAATCTGTTATTTTGATAATATTTGATCATTCTCCATGCTTCTTTACATTTGTTTGAGAAATATTCTCTTAGATAAGCTTCTCTTATTCCCATAGTATCTACATATGGCATTAAGTTTTCATTACCATACAGAATTCAGAAAGATAGAATTCTAATAAACATAGAAAGACAAGTAGTAATCCTCGAAAAAATAAAATTGATTTAATGAAATTTTATTACATCCTAGTATTCTCAGAGAACACAGAACAACATGAAAAACACTTAGAAGAATTCATAAAAATAGTAGATCCCCTAGTAAAGTAGAATTAAGAAAAGAAAGAATAATATTTTTAGGTCATTATATTAGTTCAAATGGAATTGAATTACAAGAACATATAAGTATAAAAGCCAAAGACTTTAGAAAAATCACAAATAAAAAAGATCTCCAATCATTCTTAGGACTAGTAAATCAAGCTAGAAATTTTATTCCACACTTATCAAAATATACTGCTCAATTATCCAGATTAGCAGGAGAAAAAACTCCTTGGACATGGAATGAAGAAACTGAACAATTAATTCAGAAAATAAAAGACTTATGTAATAATTTACCAAAGTTAATAATTCCAACCCAAGAAAACATCCAATGGATCATTTATACAGACGCATCAGAAAATTATTGGGGCGCTGCCCTCTATCATAAAAATGACCAAGAACAACAAGAACATATCACTAGATATACTAGCGGAAAATTTAATGATAGCCAAACCAAATATCATTCTACATGGAAAGAATTTTTAGCAATTCTAAAAGCTGTAATTAAATTTGAATTATTCATTGTTAATAGTACTTTTATTATTAGAATCGACAACACCCAAGTAAAAATGTGGTTAACCAAAGGTCTACGAACCGAGAGATTATCAAACAAAATGCTTTATAAATGGCAAGCTGATTTGTCATACTATGATTATACCTTTGAATACATCAAAGGTACAAATAACTTGATTGCTAATTTCCTTTCCAGAGATGGAGCAATCACCCAACAACAGTACATTTAATCAATACCACGAAGAAGATGAGGATCAAACCCATCTGATCTCACGAATAATTTCCCTCGAAGCACGAGTAAATTCTCTCGAATTGAATATCAGTATTTTGTCATCTCAGGTGACAAACCAAGTAAATACTCTGAGTAATACAGTTAATTATCTTACTCAAACCGTGGGTAACTTCAGTTCCCATGTTGATGAATTACAAACACGAATAATTATCCTTGAAAAAGGAAAACGAGTAATGGGTCATTCACCCAGTCCAACCCAAAGTTCGACCCAAACACCACCGACAAGTCCAACTACCTCAACCTCAACCCATATACCACAAACACTGTCTTTTTTAGCTATCCTCGAACAGGAAGTTAAACAAGCCCAAGAACAAGCTCAAAAGGCCCAGAATAGTCCCCAAAGACCATCAACTTTAAAACCAGTAAATCAGGCCCAACAAATCCAAAACCAATATGAATACTTCCAAATTATTATCCGTAGATTAAACCAATGTAATATAGCCACTCCAACTGTCAAATATATCTCCCACTATTCTATCAATAAAGCTGTCATCAAACCAGGAACCAATCCTCATTTAGTTCAAACACTATTTGCCTATGGATTAGTTCACTGTATTTATCCATCAAAGAAGCTCGAAGAATTGTCTCTATTACCAAAAGCCATCCAAGAAGCCGCAAGGCACTATTCAAATATAGTCACCCAATATGAAGTATATGTAAGGTGTTACTCGACTGTTGCCTGGTTCCACTCATTTCAGGCTGTCCGTGAATATGGTATCAGAGCATCATGGTATAAATGATAATAAAGAAATATGAACCTTAGTTTCTGGCTGTTTAACCTTTCATAGTACACCCTGTTCACATCATCTGCTTATCTGCGTTATCTCTTTTGCTCTCTTATCTGATTTACTTGCTTACTTTCTGCACTCTCTACCTGTTCACTACTCACTGCTCACACGACAACTTACTGTTCATTTATCATCATGAGTAACTTTGATTATGCATGTTTAGATTTCGAAGAATTTCTACCTTTTATACTTCAAATAGAGAAACCAAGACCACAACCAAAAACTATAAACATTTTTGAAGCCTTAGAAGTCTTTGACGAATGGGAAACAAAGCACTCAAAACATATTCTGCCCATAGAACCTGTAGAAACTCCAGTAGAATCTCATACAGAAATTCCTGTAGTTAGCACTCCAGAACCTCAGAAGGATTCTGCAGTAGACAAAGAAACAGAAAACAAAACTATAGAATCCGACATAGAAATTATAACATCTGTAGAAAAACCAGAAGAAACATTATTTAATCATTGAAAAAAATGAAATAAATATGATGCAAGAAAAATCTAGTAGTTCTCAACCAAACTACCAAGAATTTGAAGAAATTAGAAACCCAAATGAAGGAATGGTAGAAAAAGAATGTTATTTAATCAAAAACAATATAACCAAATCCGAGACAAAGAATTAGATCTACAACCCCAAAATCTTACAAAAACAAGCATAATAAAACAATTAAAAAGATTAGTAAAAAATAAAGAAAAAGAAAAAGAAAAACAAGCCTGTGTAGTAATAGAAAAGAAATTTCCTATAGAATCAACATTAACCGAAGGAGTTCTTAGAATATCAATTATTGACAAAACTTTAATAGAACATGAAATACAGAAATTAGATATAAAGGACGAAATAACAGAAATTTATATACCAGGAATACAACTTCTAATAAAAGCATACTTTAAAGTTGGAATAGACACACCAATAGAATTGTTAATTACAGATAATCGAATAGTAGACGATGTCCCAAATAGTATCTTAGGAGCATTAAATGGAAATTTAATATACCAAAAACTAAAATTAACTGTCAACACCAACTTTGCTATCTCTAGAGCCAAGAAGAATATGAATCGAACTCTAGTAGTATATCACAAATTACAAGGAATAAGAATGCCACCAGGAAGTAAAATTATAAGTATTATCGGAATGGTAGGACTTGTATTCTCCAACGAACACAAAATTTACCAAAGAAATATTGGAAATATAACCATAGACAAGCACTTTATGCCAGTCTTAGAAGAATTACCCCTCGACAGACGAAGAATTACCATACTTAGACAATTAAAACTCAAATTAGACAATACCACAGAATTAGGAGAAGAAGACTCTCAAAGAATTTCATTCAATAATAGACCAGGAAGTCGAAGTATTAGAATAAATACACCTCAAGAAGTCATAACTATAAACCCTCGAAGAAGTGTACAAGAATTAAGACCCCTAGAAAGAACCTTAATTAGATCTAGAAGCTATAGCTCATATGAACCAAATTATCTTCCCGAAATACCTATTAGATCAGAATTATTAGAAATCCCACCAAATATCCCAGAAATAGATTTAACCAAGGACTTAGAAAATTTAATCCTCGTAGAAGTACCTCGAGAAAGTAATTGGATAGAAATAATAGCCCTAATAAACCCGGAAATAGACAAAAGTTCAATACACATAGAATATACAAATAACAACATAGAAATACAAGAAGAAGAAACTATCGCTCAAACTATGTTAAAATTTAATAACAGAGATATAATAAAAGTAAAATTATATGTCGAATCAGAGATAAAAAACCAAACTCACAAAATTATCTTAGGAAAAAGATTTCCTAGAACATGTAAAACCATACAGAATTCAGAAAGATAGAATTCTAATAAATATAGAAAGACAAGTAGTAATCCTCGAAAAAATAAAATTGATTTAATGAAATTTTATTACATCCTAGTATTCTCAAAGAACAAAGAACAACATGAAAAACACTTAGAAGAATTCATAAAAATAGTAGATCCCCTAGTAAAGTAGAATTAAGAAAAGAAAGAATAACATTTTTAGGTCATTATATTAGTTCAAATGGAATTGAATTACTAGAACATATAAATATAAAAGCCAAAGACTTTAAAAAAATCACAAATAAAAAAAATCTCCAATCATTCTTAGGACTAGTAAATCAAGCTAGAAATTTTATTCCACACTTATCAAAATATATTGTTCAATTATCCAGATTAGCAGGAGAAAAAACTCCTTGGACATGGAATGAAGAAACTGAACAATTAATTCAGAAAATAAAAGACTTATGTAATAATTTACCAAAGTTAATAATTCCAACCCAAGAAAACATCCAATGGATCATTTATACAGACGCATCAGAAAATTATTGGGGCGCTGCCTTCTATCATAAAAATGACCAAGAACAACAAGAACATATCACTAGATATACTAGCGGAAAATTTAATGATAGCCAAACCAAATATCATTCTACATGGAAAGAATTTTTAGCAATTCTAAAAGCTGTAATTAAATTTGAATTATTCATTGTTAATAGTACTTTTATTATTAGAATCGACAACACCCAAGTAAAAATGTGGTTAACCAAAGGTCTACGAACCGAGAGATTATCAAACAAAATGCTTTATAAATGGCAAGCTGATTTGTCATATTATGATTATACTGTTGAATACATCAAAGGTACAAATAACTTGATTGCTGATTTCCTTTCCAGAGATGGAGCAATCACCCAACAACAGTACATTTAATCAATACCACGAAGAAGATGAAGATCAAACCCATCTGATCTCACGAATAATTTCCCTCGAAGCACGAGTAAATTCTCTCGAATTGAATATCAGTATTTGGTCATCTCAGGTGACAAACCAAGTAAATACTCTGAGTAATACAGTCAATTATCTTACTCAAACCGTAGGTAACCTCAGTTCCTATGTTGATGAATTACAAACACGAATAATTATCCTTGAAAAAGGAAAACGAGTAATGGGTCATTCACCCAGTCCAACCCAAAGTCCGACCCAAACACCACCGACAAGTCCAACTACCTCAACCTCAACCCATATACCACAAACACTGTCCTTTTTAGCTATCCTCGAATAGGAAGTTAAACAGGCCCAAGAACAAGCTCAAAAGGCCCAAGAACAAGCTCAAAAGGCCCAGAATAGTCCCCAAAGACCATCAACTTCAAGACCAGTAAATCAGGCCCAACAAATCCAAAACCAATATGAATACTTCCAAACTATTATCCGTAGATTAAACCAATGTAATATAGCCATTCCAACTGTCAAATATATCTTCCACTATTCTATCAATAAAGCTGTCATCAAACCAGGAACCAATCCCCATTTAGTTTAAACACTATTTGCCTATGGATTAGTTCACTGTATTTATCCATCAAAGAAGCTCGAAGAATTGTCTCTATTACCAAAAGTCATCCAAGAAGCTGTAAGGCACTATTCAAATATAGTCACCCAATATGAAATATATGTAAGGTGTTACTCGACTGTTGTCGAGATAACTCCAAAGAAATTTTATTCTCCAATTAATTTAATTAAATATGGAACGACCAAGAAGCCCTTCGAATTTGAGGAATTAGAGAAATCTTCAATACCACCAGAAGAATTTGCATCACTAATCTCCCGAATCAGAGCATAGGAACATGAAACTATATTCGCCAAGATGAATAGAACTTTATCCGCCGACGAAGCCCAATGGGTATACTTCAAAGGACAGTATTTGTGCCTTTATTCAGTCGGAAGAACAAGAAGAAAACCACAACTATTCACAGAATTCTACGAAGAAATTAAATCAAATAAAATGGATAATTCTGAAGAAACAAAGAAAAGAATATGCCAGTATCTCTCGGAATATCCAATGCACAAATGTATCTTTTGCAAAGATCAGGAAAGAACCGAAGAAGCACCAGTAACTCCACCAACCAGCATCAATATCCTCGAACTATGAAAGAAGCGCTAAAGATAATGGCGCACCAGACATCGAATGATTGACAAGAAGAGCATCTTCCCCAAAAGTCAACAAAGGAGAAACATCGAATGATTAAAGGAAGAAAAAGAAGACAAAGACAAACCTCGAAGTGACAAAAGGCAAACAAAAAGAATCTCTTTATTAAAGTTTACTTTATACCTTCTTGTAAAGTTTACTTTATACCTTCTTGTAAGCGCAGCGTAGAGGAATGCCTCGCCTGCTCCCCCACTCCTATATAAACACCTCTCACCACACTTGTAACATATCGCAAGTAATCAAGCCAACACACACCTCTCTCTAATCTCTCTCTAAAATATGAATTCTCTGAATTTCGAGCACCTCCCTTTGTACAAATATTTACTTTCATCAAATATATAAGAGTATTTTGCAGCATCAGGTATGACAGGCTAAACCCTTCGTTCAGAAGCTAAATAGTAGTATTTCCTATTATCATTCATAATATGTTGAGTTGATCCTGTATCCGCTGTGATTATACTGAAATGAGAATTAAATATTCATTGAATAGTAATTTAAAACTGGGAATAGCTACGCCTCTAGTAGAAAACGAAGGAAGGCTGTGTTGTGCTAAGCTGAAGGAGGAGGAACTTGCGAGGAGGTTTGGGCTACCTTTGAGAGGCCTTGTGTGCCCTGTAGCTTTGTAATTGGTCCTGTATGAAAGAGGACAGGATGTCTCCCTTCCGAGTTTCTCTGTGACCCGGTTTAGTTTCGGTCAAACCTTATTCCAAGTTTTAGTTTACGAATTGAATATATGCCTGGTTCCGCTCATTTCAGGCTGTCCGTGAATATGATACCATATTCAGATAAGAGAGCAGAAGAGATAACGCAGATAAGCAGATGATGTGAACAGGGTGTACTATGAAAGGTTAAACAGTCAGAAACTAAGGTTCATATTTCTTTATTATCATTCATACCATGATGCTCTGATACCATACGTGGCCCTTCCGTCCCACCTCTTCAGAGGTGATCATCAGAGGGGTAGGTGTGACCCACGGAAGGTACCAACAGTCACCTTTTACCCGTAGCCTTGCGACTAACGCAACATTATGGATGTGCACTAGCACAGAGCCACTCTGCCACCGAGAGCCAAGAGCCAATAGTTCATTCACAGGGTCTTACTGTGAGAACACTCTTTGGTGACCTTGTCCTCTTGCACAACCACTCCATTAGGAAAACACGGGGCATCATTTCAGCAATCCGCAGGGCGTGCTCATACAAGGAAAGGGGATAGCCTGAAATGAGCAGAACCAAGCATACATTCAATTCGTAAACTAAAACTTGGAATAGGGTTTGACCGAAACTATACCGGGTCACAGAGAAACTCGGAAGGGAGACATCCTGTCCTCTTTCATACAGGACCAATTACAAGGCTACAGGGCACACATGGCCTCTCAAAGGTAGCCCAAACTTTCTCGCAAGTTCCTCCTCCTTCAGCTTAGCACAGCACAACTTTCCTTCGTTTTCTACTGGAGGCGTAGCTATTCTCAGTTTTAAATTACTATTCAATGAATATCTAATTCTCATTTCAGTATAATCACAGCGGATACAGGATCAACTCAACATATTATGAATGATAATGGGAAATACTACTACTTAGCTTCTGAGCGAAGGGTTTAGCCTGTCATACCTGATTCTGCACAATACTCTTGTATATTTGATGAAAGTAAATATTTGTACAAAGGGAGGTGCTCGGAATTCAGAGTTTAGAGAGAGGTGTGTGTTGGCTTGATTACTTGCGATGTGTTACAAGTGTGGTGAGAGGTGTTTATATAGGAGTGGGGGAGTAGGCGAGGCATTCTTCTGCGCTGCGCTTACAAGAAGGTATAAAGTAAACTTTACAAGAAGGTATAAAGTGAACTTTAATAAAGAGATTCTTTTTGTTTGCCTTTTGTCACTTCGAGGTTTGTCTTTGTCTTCTTTTTCTTCCTTTAGTCATTCGATGTTTCTCCTTTGTTGACTTTTAGGGAAGATGCTCTTCTTGTCAATCATTCGATGTCTTGTGCGCCATTATCTTTAGCGCTTCTTTCATAGTTCGAGGATATTGATGCTGGTTGGTGGAGTTACTGGTGCTTCTTCGGTTCTTTCCTGATCTTTGCAAAAGATACATTTGTGCATTGGATATTCTGAGAGATACTGGCATATTCTTTTCTTTGTTTCTTCAGAATTATCCATTTTATTTGATTTAATTTTTTCGTAGAATTCTGTGAATAGTTGTGGTTTTCTTCTTGTTCTTCCGACTGAATAAAGGCACGAATACTGTCCTTTGAAGTATACCCATTGGGTTTCGTCGGCTGATAGAGTTCTATTCATCTCGGCGAATATAGTTTCATGTTCCTGTGCTCTGATTCGGGAGATTAGTGATGCAAATTCTTCTGGTGGAATTGAGGATTTCTCTGATTCCTCAAATTCGATGGGCTTCTTGGTCGTTCCATATTTAATTAAATTAATTGAAGAATAAAATTTCTTTGGAGTTATCTCGGCAACAGTTGAGTAACACCTTACATATATTCATATTGGGTGACTATATTTGAATAGTGCCTTGCAGCTTCTTGGATGGCTTTTGGTAATAGAGACAATTCTTCGAGCTTCTTTGATGGATAAATACAGTGAACTAATCCATAGGCAAATAGTGTTTGAACTAAATGGGGATTGGTTCCTGGTTTGATGACAGCTTTATTGATAGAATAGTGGGAGATATATTTCACAGTTGGAGTGGTTATACTACATTGATTTAATCTACGGATAATGGTTTGGAAGTATTCATATTGGTTTTGGATTTGTTGGGCCTGATTTACTGGTCTTGAAGTTGATGGTCTTTGGAGACTATTCTGGACTTTTTGAGCTTGTTCTTGGGCCTATTTAACTTCCTGTTCGAGGATAGCTAAAAAGGACGGTGTTTGTGGTATATGGGTTGAGGTTGAGGCAGTTGGACTTGCCAGTGATGTTTGGGTCGGACTTTGGGTTGGACTGGGTGAATGACTCATTACTCGTTTTCCATTTTCAAGGATAATTATTCGTGTTTGTAATTTATCTACATGGGAACTGAGGTTACCCACGGTTTAAGTGAGATAATTGACTGTATTACTCAGAGTATTTACTTGGTTTGTCACCTGAGATGACAAAATACTGATATTCAATTCGAGAGAATTTACTCGTGCTTCGAGGGAAATTATTCGTGAGATCAGATGGGTTTGATCTTCATCTTCGTGGTATTGATTAAATGTACTGTTCTTTGATGATTGTTCCATCAGCAAACAGAAATTGGCAATTGATCAGATAAATTTTCATGACATATTAATAATTTGGATAGTTCTTTTTTTAGTCTGTTTTGTGTATTTCTTTCAATCCATTCTTTTTGTTTTTGAATTTTATTCTTACCATATCGTTTTTGATAGTGATATTCACAATAACTACTTTTGGGATATAATGACTTTAAGGGACATCTCCATTTTAGGATGCTATGTTTATTATGTGACTTTCGGGTGCATCTATATGGATTTCCTGATATTAAATCATGAACACTAAATTTGGCATTTTTATATTGTTCTTTTATGGATTTAAAATTTGTTATTTCTTTCTGTTTTTTGGGTATTATTAAATTTTCTGTATTCGGATTTTTTTTTTCTAGAAAAACTTCTTTTTCTTCTTAAGATTTTAGGGAATCCTAATTCTATTATTTCTATTTTTTCGATTTCTAACTCATCCCATAATTTTTGAAATTCTTCAAAGTTTATCTGAGTAAATTCCTCAAAGTCTTCTAATTCTTTAAAAGATTCGTTTTCTATTTCTATATATTATAATATTATTTATATTTTAATATATATATTTATATTATATATAAAATATAAATAAATATAATATATATATATATATATATATATAATTTATTGTGGCAATCACCAGGGTTGGGTGAATTCTGACTTTTTTTAAAATAATAAGAATATATATATAATATAAATATAAAATATTATAATATATATAATATTATATATACAATAGAAACTAGTGGAGTGAATGGGAAGGGCAAAAATGTCAATATGAATCTGTTTGAATCTATTTGAAAAATGCGAGGCAAATGTGACAGGTAACCAAAAGAAAGTGCACAGTAATTCCACTTTCCGTTTCCATTATCAAATCTCGAAACCAAACGCGTTTGTATGCGGATTCCATTTCACTTTTAGTTTGTTTCCGTAGAACCAAACGGGCCTTAATCTATTATGTGTGCATATATTTATTTTGCATGTTGGATAAGTTCCTTGGGGAGGTAATTTTAGATAACCTTAAAAGTTTGAACTGCAAAGGTCCTAGCAAAATATGGTTACTTGTTTCATGGATTATTGAATCTCAATGTTGCAGAGATGATAATGTTGCATTGGATAAGTGGACATACGAGATAAGATAGAATTAGAAATAAATGTATTAGAGAAAAAGTGGAAGTCGCACTTATTGTGAAAAAAGTTGTAAAATTGTGCCTTAAATGACTTGAGCATGCGTGGAGAAGACCTGTAGAAGTTCCAATAAAGAGAGTAGATCATATGGGAAGTAGTCCAATAGTAGAGGTAGAGGGAGATTAAAAAAAATTATAGGTGAAATCATTAAGAAAGATTTAGATTTAAATAATTTGTCTAAAAACATGATTTACGATAGGATTTTATAACGTCAATTGATCCATATAGCCAACTTCATCTAGTGGAAAAAGGTTTGTCGATGTCGTTGTTGTATCTGAGTTGGTCATATGATGGATTGAAGCGTTCATTTGGTTTGATATAAAGAGATGGCATGATCCATTCGTTTATTTGTTTTGAGCATTTTATGTGGACTAAATCCTTGAGGAACTAGTTTAGATTTAATTTTTCAACCTTGGGAATGTTCGGATTTAGGAGAATTGGAAAGAGAAGGGAAAGGGAGGTTGATATAGCAATTTTATTTGATTTAGATATAAATCAAACCTTCCCTTTCCCTTTTCCTTCTCCTTCTCTTCAATCCAAACATATCCTTAAAAAAGAGCGATGACAGGTAGTAAATTAGCATAGTTTGGTTCTTTGGTTTAATTTATGTTTGAACTGGCTTATATTTAATTATCAAGTCTCTTGATGGAATATATATTTTCTAGGTGTGCATTTTTAAAAATGCTGAATTTTTATTGTTAAGTTGGAAGTATATTTGCGTAAAATTTTTGGTTAAGTAAGGATTTCAAACCGAAAATTTTGTGGTTTTTTATTGCAAGTTGTATATTTATATGTGCTTAGAAATGTATCATATTTGTGGGTTTATACTTGTTACTAATGTTAATATTGGGTGTTCACTTTTTTCCAGTGTGGAAAGGATTATGAATTTGATGCCCCCGTCAAGCTTCTGGACAAGCATTTTCATGCAATGGCCCAGTCTGTTGATGAACAGCTTGTTGTTGTTTCTCAGGTTTTTCATCCATTCCCTCCCCCCCACCAAAAACAAAACCCAAAAAAAAAAGGTGTGTATCTGTCACCGTTGTAGTACAAGGCTCTGCTCATACTTGAAATTATCTGTGTTAGGTTCTAGTGGCTGACATTAATATTGGATATGAGGACATTGTTAACACTCAGGTAAGAAAACATCTGATAGATATTATTTATATCTGGTATAACCGTATAAGTTGAACATTCTTCAAATGTGCTCTATGCATGTATTTAGGTTCTTGCCTTCAATGGTAAGCCTGTGAAGAATCTGAAGAGCTTGGCCTTAATGGTCGAGAGCTGTGATGATGAATATATGAAGTTTGATCTGGATTATCAACAGGTTTCCTCTAATGGCATATTCATTGTTGCATTTTCTGTTTATCCTCTTTAAAATTTACAAGTAAATGCCTAAAACATATTGTTTTGAACAGAATTTCTCAAGTTTTTATGGTTATTAAATATGTTGTTAATCCTAAAGAATTGATTTCTGTTAGTGATGTACTGTTATTTTGTATTAATACAGAGCCTTGCTCTAACCAAAGTGGTTTTTCACACAGCATATATAAAAATTTTTGAAGACTATACACAAGGAAGAGAGGTTAAAAATAAATTATCATATGTATTCACTAAGAGATAATGATGCAGTTATTGTTCAAATCATAAATAGAATGAGTCATATTTATTTTAAATTGTATCTTTGTCTGCGTATTACTATTAAGGTGAAATTCATATCTATAAGCCAAATTGTATGCTTGCAAAAATTTACTTGTAATTTTGTTTTTTGGTTCAATATTTAAATAAGGAGTCTTCTAAAATTCTATGAAGCTCAGGAGAAATTTGGGAAATAAAAGCAAATGGATGAGCCACGAGCATTTGCTGAATTATTTTCTTGTTCTGTAGTTCTTTCCTGGATTTTTTATCAATTCTAATTTAAAATTTTAAAAACCTTTTCCACAGATAGTAGTGTTAAAGACCAGCACCGCCAAGGCAGCAACTTCAGATATTCTTACAACACACTGCATACCGTCTGCAATGTCTGATGACCTGAAAACTTAAATAGTTTGGGTGAAGAAGGTACTAGAATTACTCGTCCTACTAGATGCTGCACTATTCATCTTTTACGTGGTACTCCATGTTCACTATCGAATTAAAGTACTATGGGATATGCATCAGGTCACAGAGGGAGTTTTTTTCCTTTTTTTTGGGGGCGGGGGGGGGGGGGGGGGGGGAGAGATGGTGGGTGTGGGTTGGGGAGAAGGAGTGGTTGATAGAGGGGGTGAGGGGCGGGCTTTGAATTAGCAAAGCATCAGCTAGTAGTAGTAAAGGCTTTTGGAAGCACAAATTAATTCGTATTAGGGGTTGAGGTTTTCTGTATGTGTTTTTATATCCAACATTCCCATTTTATCCTCTCTAATAGAAAAAAATTACTATTTTGTAGAAGAAACAATGGAGGATTGTAGGAAGAATCCTTGAAAACATGAGAAAAATTTGATATTCATCTGTATTTTTCTCTAGCAGGCAGATGGGCTTGTAGGATTTTAATACTGCACCTCTCTTCCATGGAGGAGTTGATCATTTTGTTGTTTTCGATGGTAGCAGTAGTGTGGCTGTATGAAGTTTCTACCACTTTTTGAGGCTTGCGCAGCTTAAGAGGAGAACAAGAGAAAAAAAAAATCATGCTTCAAATTATTTGTGCTTTAGCCTCCTTCCTTGTCATGGATGGGACTTGTGTATCGTAAAGGTGTACTCACCTTTGGGCTATGGGTATGCAAGCGATGAAAATATGATGACTGAGTTTACATTCACTATCCTTCAAGCAGTATTGGCTTTGATAGTATATTTAAGGCAACTTAGATAGCATTTGAAAAAAAAAAAAAAGTAGCTTCTTCTCCGTTTTCGGCTTTCATTTTTTTCTTTCATTTTTCAGGAAACTTTTGACAGTTAATTATAATGCTAAATACTATGGACAAGATATTGAAGTAATTATTTGTTCCATATATGATTAGGGAATCCCTTAAAGTTCAGAAATATAGCTCACGAAATAATTTAATTTGCGAAAGAGGCGACGACTTATTTATTTATTTCCCTTCCTGGCCAGCAAAAGGAAGACTTCATTGAAAAGGCGACGACTTTCTCTCTTGGGACCAAAACGGGCAACGACTTTCAAAAGAAAGTAATTAGAGTGGCTTTCCCTCTGCCTTCAATAGAGAAGGTGGCGTAAAGAGATAGTACGCTATGTTTTCAATGTTTTTATTCTTTTCTATTAACGATAAATTGCAAGTAGCAACTTATTTTAATTTGTTTTCATAAATTTAAACTTAAGTTTTTTTATTAAAAAAAGTGCTTCTGAAAGTTCAAAATAATATAGGTACAAGCTATTTATAACATAATTCTGGAAAAAAATTATCTTGACAATTTTGTTTTAACAATGCACTCGTCAACGTGTCTATAAACAATAATTTCACAAATTATCTAACAATGATTGGCAGCCCCCCAAACTCAAGAAGTTTCCTTCATTAAATTCATATCATTACGCACCTTTAAACTAGCCCAAACTATAAAAGCAATGGTACATTACAGGCCAAGTTAAATTAAACTTGGTATAAAAAGTTACAAAGACGCAGTGAGTGAAAAGGGAATCAATGAAAATTGATTATCATCTCTAATGTTCTATGCATATTAAGGGAGGGGTCCTTGGGCTTGACGGACCTAAATAATAAATTCCCTCTTCTAGAATGGAACCTTTTTCTTTGGTTTGAGCCCACATGACAGTGTAAAACCCGATCACACAACAGAACAAGAAAATTAGGACATTTTCAATTATGTGAAGGGCATCAATTTATCTGTAATAAATTAGATTCTCCATCTATTTCAATAATGGCTATCTTTGTAATTATTTGAGAACCTATATGAGAATAGTACCTGCCAAGACAAAGGGTCTAAACATGGCTACGAATACGGACCCCTTCTTTTCCGAGCACCATGTATGCACAGTACAGAGATGCGGAATATAATCCCGAATAAAGCTTAAACCTTCAAAGTGTGTATCAGTCAAGAAAATGACAAATGCAAACTTTACATAATAAAAAGAATATCACAATGGCTGCAAAGCAAGGTAGAAACGGATATCTGAGGACCGTTTCACATCACAGTGGATGTAGAAAATGAAAATGAATCAATTGTTGTGTGTTTGGTAGCAAGAAAAAATGATGGAAAGAAAATTATCCTGGCCTTTCTTTTTTTTTTGGCATTGGGGCGTGGGAAGAGAAAAAGGTTCTGGAGCTAAAATTTAAAAAAGCTCATAATGTTCCTGTGATACAAGTTGAAACGGAACTTTTGTGAAAAAAGTTAGATATAGATTAAGTTGAGGTAGATGCTCTATTAATTAAATATAAAATTCATGTTTAACAAATAGAAGAAAAAAACACTTGAAGTTTATTTACGTAATACATTATTTTTTAATTTATATATATTTTAAATCAAATAATTTTTAGATATTACTTTTAATTATTATATAATATTTTAGTTTTATTTTAACGAGAAGGACAGAAGGCTAAGAAAAGAAAATGTATTATTTTATTACTTTTTTAATTAATTGCAAGGCCAAAAAGATTATTATTTTAATAGCCAAAAAATATTATTTTAATAATTTTTTTAAATAATTAAAAAGCCAAAAAATATTTGATCATTTATTATAATTTATTTTTCATTCCATCACTATTTTCATCCTACTAAACCAACAAATAGAAAAACATTTTCTTTTTTTCTTTCATGTCATACCAAATATAACTTTGTTATTTTCTCTTACTGCAATAAAGAGGGCAATTTTCGATTAAAGAATCAATCAGAAAAAAAAAATGCTAATTTATTCTATACAAATTTTAAATTTTCCTAATTTTAAAAATAGTACCATGTTAAATATTAAATTTTGATTAAAGTTTAAAAATTAAATTTCACTTGTAATTAAAGTTTGGTTGACATTAAAAATAATAAAATAATAAAATATAATATTTCATATTAAAAATGATAAATTATATAAATAATAATCAATAAACTTAATTTATAAAAAAGCAAATGAATATAAGTCAAAATGCATTGTGATAATGTGTATATATATAATGAATATATATTTAATATATTATTATAAAATATACATTTTTTATTTTTTTATTCTGATATTATTTTTTTTAATTTAAAGATATTTTGATCATTTATTATCATTTACTTTTTATTGTATCATTATTTCTATTCAACTAAATAGGCAAAGAAAAAAACATTCTGTTTCTGTTTTTCTTTTTTGGTTCATATTACAGACAAATTAATTCAATTATATTTTATTTAGTATTGTCTTCTCACTTTTGTCTCAAAAAATTCTGTACACTAAACAAATCCTAATACACAGGAGACTAAAAATAAAAATAAAAATAAAAGTAAACGTCACAAAGAATCCATATTGATGTTGCATTGTGAATGACCATCAGCTGCATGATCCCTCCTCTCTCTCTTTCTCTTTCAAAGGGGAGACCAGCACACACACATCGAGTTCGTCTCGCAGAAAGCTGAATCTGGACTTGGTAAGAGAATCAACAATTTGATTTCAAGAGTAGAATAGATTATATAATTACTTTTAGGATGACTTGTTACAATATGTTAAATTAGAATTTTAATAAATATATATGATTTTGTAATATCTTTATATGCTTCTACCTAATTTTTAATTTTTAGTTCATTAGCGTTAAGTTAATCTGAGTTAACTTAAAGTTACCTTTTTAAGTTTTCAATTAATTCAGGCCTCCAATTTAAAGTGACAAAAGCAAATTTGAAGTAACTTAAAAAAAGACTTTCTAAAGGATCACCTATCATAAGATTTCTTTCATCCAAACATGCTTAACTATGGGATGATCAATAATAACTATGCTAAACATATGACTTAACTCTAGAACTCTGGCCCCCCCAAAAAAAAAAAGACTTTAGAACAAAAAAAATATTATCTATTTTGAAATCTTAGGAAGCAAATTATTTAAAATATTAAGTGCAAATACATGCATAAAAAAAAAGAAATCTTAGAGATGATCAATAATTTTCAAAAATTAGTGGGGAAAAAGTTTAAGACAAATCTCTTCATTAAGGATAGAAATTAATTTAAAACGTTAATAATAAAAAATATTTTATGAAGTGTTGAAGTTAAGCATTCTAGAAATATGTTACTTGAAGGAAAATTTGGAACTTTATTAAAAAAAATTAATTCCACCTACCTATTTGATTGAAATGGAATTAACTCTAAAGAACTACAAAATAATCATATAATTAAAATTTAAGATTAAAATTCAATTAAGAATCATATCAAAAAAAAAATTCAATTAAGAAAACACATAGAAACTGCGGTGATCATATTTGGGTATTTCTTAATCATAGTTGACTGCAAAAACAGAGATCCAAGCTGGGATTTTTTCGTCTGGGATTTTGGGGTCAACAATTTATCAGAGAAATTACGCTTCAGTATGCAAACCGAACATACCAAGCGTAGTATTTCAGGTTCAATAATTAGTGCCCAGATTCCTGTTTACCTGAACAGTGTTCCATGCAGCAGCCAAAAAAACAAGAAATGGAAAGAAGACCCTCAAAGACCCAGATTGAACCTTGCGAGTACAAAAGTTGCTGAGGAAAGGTTGAAGTTGATGAAGCCATCAGGATTGTTGGTCTCTTTAGGGTCAATATGAGTGCTCCTGATACTGTTGGATTTGGATCCTCTGAAGTAATTTAGGGGGTGAAGTGAAGGGAGAAGACAGAGAAAGGAAGGTGGGACTCATCCAAAGATTCGACTTGATTGCTGCTTTCCCTTAAATCCACCTTTTCCATCCTATATTATGAACATACATTTTACAAGTTCTGAAAAGTTGTATGGAAAGATCAAATATGTTGCTTGAAAAATAGTTCCTTTAGTATAAATGTGAAAATAAATTGGTATAAGATGACAGCAGAGCAATCAGCAAAACTAGATTAGTCTTTCTTCCCCTCTTTTGAAGTGAAAAAATTAAAGTAAAAGAACAGTGAGGATGCAAAAGGGAGAAGATGGATTATTAATTGGAAGGGACCAAAATCAATAATCCATCTTCTGCCTCTCGCATCTTCTCTCTTCTGAAGTCAACAAATTAAAGTAAAAGAACAATGAGGATGCGAGAGGGAGAAGATGGACATTAAAACGATGAAATTCCAGATGTGCAGAATGAATTGTCCAAATGCAAAAGCAAATGCAATGTTAGGTTGAGCTGGAAATGGATTGTTAATTAGAAGGGACCAAAGTCAACTTGGAAAACACTCCATCCTCGTTATTTAATATATAGCTCTGTAGTTGCAGTAAACAATTCAACTTAATTGTAGAGAAAGGTCGCATCAAATAGTACCTAACTACCTAACTATTGGTTTCCAAGTTTGTACCAACTACTCTGAGAGACAACGCAAACAAATTGCCTTCATTTAATTTACGTTTTGCTATGCGAAAGGAATGGATATAATCGAATCGTTGCAACACCGAGAAAAGTGACAAATTTTCATTTTAGAAAATGGATCAGTAAAACTTTTAATCATCTTTTGAATAGATTTGATCATAAATTGAAAAATTTATTTGACTCAATAGGTCTCGAAGGTATGAGCTAAAAAAAAAATCTATTTTTAAGAAGTTCAAATAGAAAATAGATCAAACTTAATTTTTTTTTTCAAAGATTCAAGTCTGAATTAGGCCTGTATTATAATATATATATATATATATATATATATTATTAATTAATAACTAATATATTAATCATTATATAGTTGAACTTTCATCTTTTTTTTTTTCTTGATTTAAAGTGGGTAAATCTCGTTATTTAAAGTGATAAAATTTAAATTTTATGAAAAGTGAGAAATATCTATCAATTAATATTTATTTACAGTTGAAATTCTTATTTATTACATTAGTCAAATGTAAGATCCTTTAACATTATTTTTTCTAATATGTCTAGTGATATAAATACTTTTGACCTATATGTAATTTGTAAGATTTACCTATCATTAAATAAAAAAAATCTAATTTAAATAAGGTTAGATTAATTTAAAGAATTCATTTTAAAATTTGAACTAAGGCGATATTTATCGTGCAATGCTAAATTGATTGATAAATTAATAATATTAATTATATTTTATAAAAAAATTATCACATGATTCACATTTCTTGGAGGAAATGACTTTAGGGTGATAAATAGCCATTCTTTTCTTTGAATGTAGACGTATATTAACTTAACACAATGATATTCAAATAACATATTTTCAAAAACCTCTTTTACATCTATAAAGCATAATGAAATGGTATATTCATGGCATTGATAATCTATTTATTTTTTATTTTAAAAAGGATTAGACTAAGTTAGGTTTGACTCATTTTTAGTCGGGTTTGATCTTGTTTTTATGTAAACAGTAACAAGCAAGGGCTAAGCCCAAATTTTTTGGATTTTTTTTTATCTTGGCCCTATTCTTAAACAAACCTAATTCATGATCAAAGCTATCTTTAAATCAACAAAAAAAAAATTATAGATTTTATTTTATTTTTCTAGCCTTGAAATTTTAGCAATTATTGTAAGTGCTGTTGGGCTTTTATTTAGTCCAATGTTTGTTTAGGCTTAACATTTTTAATTAAAAAAATGAGAGGAGATAGCATGTCTTCTGCTTTATTAGTACCTGAATTGAACCAGGTTAACGAGAACCCAGTAGGATTTTCAAAAACAAATCTTTTTAAGTTGCTTTCCCTAGCCTCTTTCAATTAGGGATAACAAAAATTTCTAAATTTGAGACCCTTGCAGAAACTGTTCCATTTAGAGACTTGCATTTAAAGATTTTTTTTCCCTATAAGGCTGGGGATGAAGGAAAAACAAATCTTCTCCAAAATAAGTTGGGGACAATAATAGAAATCATATTTCTTGCCCCCATAGAAACTTTGTTTGTTTTATATAAATATTTTTAAAATTTTTATATACATAATTTATTACCCTTTTTCCTTTTCTAGTCACTTATTTATATTTATATTACTTTAAAATAAAATAAGACAATCTAAATATTTTTCTCAACTCACCATTGCCTAAAGTATTGTAGAATTTATTATTTGAATTTTTAATTTTTTGAACTTGATTAAAACTTGTAAGACAACTTAACAATAAGCTCAACCTTTAAATTTAAAAATTTTTTTCCTTTCACACACACACATGTAATTTAATATTATTTATTTTTACATCATGTATATTTCATAACATTTAAAATATGAATAAATACTATTTTGGACTTCTGCAGACTGTAAATTTCCATGATTTTTACTTAAAAATTTTCACAACCTAGGTGCCAAGGTTGATTTTATATCACTAAAGACCCTTTGGTTGCTGGAATTGAATCATCTGAATTAGAAAATGGTGAAATACTACTGAAATACAGATCTAATGTTTCAAAAATTACTACGTGGAATGCATCATTCTCTCATTCAAATTTGTAATTTTTGCAACGTTGAAGAACTTCAGAGGGATGTGATTCCGTGCTTGAAACTTGAAATCACTCATTTTCGACGCTACAGGCTTAGTTTTAGGCTTTTTAACGTAAATATACTTTCAAAAAAAATAAAAGAAAGATATGTAACAATCCTAAAACATATTTTGGATATATATAACTAATTTTTAAATAATAATAATAATAATGGGACGCGGAGCTCCAGCCTCCGCGTCCCAAAAATTTTTTTTTTAAAAAAATTAAGGGACGCGGAGCATGAAGTTCTGCGTTCCTTTTTTTTTATTATTATTATTATTTTAAAAAAACTGACCCTTGAGGGTCAGTCTCAACTGACCCGTTGAGGGTCAGTCAAAGGGTCAGTCAAACCCTCAATGGGTCAGTGTCACATCTGACCCCCAAATGGGGGTCAAAAAAAATTTTTTTTTTATGTCTATATATTTCGCCCCAACATGCATTCTTAGATGGTTTTGTATCTTTTGCTTCATTCCTCTTCATCTCCTCACAATCCACTTCTCTTTCCCTTCAGATCTCTTGAATATTTTTATTTATTCAGTAAATTTATTCTTTCTCTTCATGCCTATATAAGGTTTGTATTTTATTTTAAAAAAATATTTATTTCTCATGTATTTAACAAATACTTATATTTTTCTCTTAAAAAAATTAATTAATTATTTTTTAAAATGTTTAACAGGTTGGCAATTGATGCATTCATGATAGTATCTATCATTTCGGATGTATTAAAGACTTAGAAGTTCTGATCCACTTTCATATTCCAGTTGAGGTATATAATTTAATATTAATTAATTTTTATTTCTTATTTTATTTAGCTTTTTGATGTAAATATATAAAAAATGAAAACAAAATAAACATATATATAACTTATAAAACTATTTCCTTACGTATATATTTTTTATTGTTAGACAATTTTTTTTTTAATAAAAATTGGAACGCAGAGCTTGTTGCCCCGCATCCCTATTAACTTTTGTTTTTTATAAATTTAAAGGGACGCTATAGAATTTTTTAAATTTTTTTAAATTAATTATAATCTATAATTTATAATTTTTATAAAAAATGATAATAATTTTATTATATTTAGTAATATTAAAAATATTTACATATTTTGTAAGAAATTAATTTTCTTTTTATTTATATCATACACATATAAATTTATTAAAATTGTAAATTTTTAAAATTATAATGTATTTAATTTTTTAATTCAAAAATTTTGTTTTTAAAAATTTTTGAATTTCATATAATAATTTTTTAACTATAAAATAAATTTTTTTCCTATTTTGAGAAATATTAATGTATTTTTGTTTTAAATTTGTAAAAAAAAAAGTTCCAAGAGAAATTGAATAATGATATCTAATATGTCATAAACAAGAATCAATATTTGATTATATTTTGATATTTGATTAAATGAAACTAATACAAAAAAATGAACAAATAATTATAATATCTTTAATACAAAAAGGTATTAATATGTTTTTTATTTTATTTTGTTAAAAAAATATTGTAACATTAAAAATAGTATATTTTACTATTACTATTAAAAAATAAACTTTTACATAAAATAATAAAGTTAAAAAGATAATAATATAAATTCTCATCCTATTTTTTTAGTTATTCTACCATTCTATCCATTACAAGTTTTTACTAATAATTATTTTAAATTTTAAAAAGAATTGAAAGCTTTAAACTTATTATTCAAGAAAAAAAAATATCAAAGCATTTGACTATGTGAAAATTTACTTAATCTTGGTCAAAGTGTTATATATATATATATATATACATACACATAACATTAACAATAAAAATTAAAATATTTTCTTTGCAAATTTAAAACAAAAATATATTAACATTTCTCAAAATACAAATATTTGAAGATTACATAATTAATATATATATATATAAATTACAAATTATTTTCACAAAATACAAATAAAAACAATGTATTTCAAAAATAGATGAGTTGCAAAATACAAATTATATGAAATTCAAAAATAGATGAGTTAAAAAAATTTTAAAAATAAATTTTTATGAATTAAAAAACTAAAAATATTATAATTTTTAAATTTTACAATTTTAAAAAATTTAGATGGGTATGCTATAAAAAATTAATTTTTTACGAAATATTTAAATATTTTAAAAAGTAATAAATATAAAAAATTATGCTTATTTTCTTCTCATATTTTTAATTTAAAAAAAATGCTGATAAATTTTTTTTTCTATTTGTACAGATTCTGAAGAGCTTTTATTGTACCCAGAAACATTTGTTTGTCCGAAATTCTTTGTAATATCTTCGTTATCTTTTATCTTTGATCATTTTAATGTATTACATTTAATTATTATTTTCACAAAGGCATTGAGTAAAGATTGACAATGAGTAGAAGGAAGGAAATCATATGCATTCATGCAAATGAAAATTTTTTTTTCACCAACGAAGGAACCACATTTGTTTGTGATAAGCCAAAATTATTAAAAGTTGACCCTGACATTAATCTGGAACAGTTGAAGGTTGTAGTTGGAGAAAAATTACGACTTCAGTCAAGATTAAAATTTTTTTCCCAATTAAAAAAGTCCCATATAAATGTAGTTTTATAAATACTTTTATTAATTTATTTAAATTCTTGTTTACTTTTTTAGTTATCTAAATTTCACCTTTTACAAATTTTAATAAAATTATTAAAATTTTCTCAAAACACAAATTCTTAACACTTACAAAATTAATAAAATTATAAAAAATTTTAAAGATCTTGTTTTTCAAAATATACAAAAAGACTTAATATAAATTTAAATAATAAATAAATTAAACCATTGTCTTCTTCAATATATAGATTAAATTTTTTTTTCCAATTAAAAAAGTCCCATATAAATATAGTTTTAGAAATACTTCTATTAATTTATTTAAATTCTTGTTTACTTTTTTAGTTATCTAAATTTCACCTTTTACAAATTTTAATAAAATTATTTAAATTTTCTCAAAACATAAATTCTTAACACTTACAAAATTAATAAAATTATAACAAATTTTTAAAGACATTGTTTTTTTAAATATACAAAAAGAATTAATATAAATTTAAATAATAAATAAATTAAACCATTGTCTTCTTCCTTTCATAGATTAAAATTTTTTTCCCATTTAAAAATTGTTTCCCATTTAAAACATGTAATTTTAGAAATACTTTTATGAGTTTATTTAAATTCTTGTTTACTTTTTTTAGTTATCTAAATTTCACCCTTTACAAATTTCAATAAAATTATTTAAATTTTTTCAAAATATAAATTCTTAACACTTACAAAATTAATAAAATTATAAAACATTTTAAAGATATTGTATTTTTAAATATACAAAAATAATTAATATAAATTTAAATAATAATTAAATTAAACCATTATCTTTTCAATATATAGATTACAATTTTTTCTCCATTTAAAAAAGTCTCATATAAATGTAATTTTAAAAATACTATTATTAATTTATTTAAATTCTTGTTTACTTTTTAGTTATCTAAATTTTACCTTTTACAAATTTCGATAAAATTATTTAAATTTTTTAAAAACATAAATTCTTGACACTTCCAAAATTAATAAAATTATAAAAATTTTAAAGATTTCATATTTTTTAATATTAAAAAAAATTAATATAAATTTAAATAATAAATAAATTAAACCATTGTCCTCTTCAATATATAAACTAATTTTTTTTTCATTTAAAAAAGCTCCATATTAATGTAATTTTAAAAATACTTTTATTAACTTATTTACATTTTTTTGTTTTTAGTTATCTAAATTTCACCTTTTATAAATTTCAATAAAATTATTTAAACTTTCTCAAAACATAAATTTTTACACTTGCAAAATCAATAAAATTATAAAAATTTTAAACATTTTTAATATACAAAAAAATTAATATATATTTAAATAATTACTAAATTTGATAAATAAATTAAAATTATTTATTACAATAAATTTTTATTTTTTAAAATTTATATTTATATTTTTTTAAAATAAATTAATTAAAATAATAATTTTTTAATAATTTAAAAAAACCCACGGATCAATATGACCTGTAGGTCAATTTGACTGACCCTACGTAGGGTCAGCAAAGCTGACCCTTTGAGGGTCAATAAACTGACCCTCAAGGGTTAGTTTTTTTTTTTTTTTAAAAAAGAGACATGGAACTTCATAATCCGCGTTCCTTAATTTAAAAAAAAAATTTGGGATGCGGAGCTTCGCGTCCCATTATTATTATTATTATTATTTTAAAATTAATTATATATATCCAAAATATATTTTAAGATTATTACATATCTTTCTTTTGTTTTTTTTAAAGTATATTTACGTTAAAAAGCGCTTAGTTTTAATACCCTGCCAATTTCCCAAGACTGGAGACAGGCAGACTATCATTACAGAGGTACTCACCGAGCATAAAGCATTTACATAGGCGTCAGAATTGGTGGACCCTATTACAGGGTCTCTCCACTTGGCAACTCAACCAGTATGGCATATGAGGCATCAGAAACGCAAGCAAGTCTACTAGACAATGATTAAAGAATCAAACAAAAAGGGGAAAAAATAAATACAAGAGAAACAACTAGTAGAGCTGGTAAGGTCATATATACACAAAATTACCATCTAAAAGTGTTCTAGCTCTTCCTCCTTTTCTTTCTTAGAAAAGGCATGGCAGTAAACGCTGCCATGGAGCTTTCAGTATCGCCATGAGCATTCTCTGGTATCCAGACCCCCGTGTCAGACGGAGACTGATCATAATTACTTACAGTATTTACAAGGTCGTGATTCAGCTCAATCTTATGCCTAGCCGTCCCTCTATCCTGTAGTTCAATTCCAGATCTTTTATTAACTGAACTTAACTGATATGTAGTATTTTTATCATAGTCAGCCCCATCCAAAAAACCAGAACGATGTGTAAGGTCTGCACTATCCTCTACTATAGTTGTTGTGTCGTCATGAATTTCATTTTGTTTGCTACCCCTCTCATCGTCATCTAGGCAAAATCCACCTCCCACTTTAAGGTAGTCAGCATCTACAGAACTATCATAATTGCCGGCTCCTGGATGACTAGTTTCATCTTCATCAACGCAAAACCCACCTCCAGATTCGAGATAGTTTCTAGACAAATCCTTTTCCGGAGAAAGATTTATTGTGCTTTCTTTATCTCTGCTGAAACCAGTGACAGCATCTCCAGAGGCACCATCCATACAAGATAATATTTCATCTATTGGATCTTCATTCAAGTCTGTCTTACTGCTCTGACCAAATGAGTCACCAGAGTTTTCAATTTCAACATCCTCCATGGCATAGTTGATAATCGTCCGAGACCGCGTAGACTGAAAAAATATGGTTACCAGAAGAGCATGAAAATTATAATCATAACTCAGTATCTACTTAGCAGTATCATTGCATCATCTTTCGCTTATAAGGGAACAGGTGAAAAGCAGCTAAAAGAACCACAAGAGAAAGAACAAAAAGGAAACCGCCATAAATTTCCAAGGGAGAGGCTTCTATGCAAGCCCACTCAGATGATATGTGACAAGTAAATGAGCCACAAGATAAAATAGGAACTTTTACTCCCCCCAAACCGCCCCCCTTTTTTTTTGGGTGATTGTGCGAGTTTCATAGAAGTAAAAATTAAGATATAATGTAAAATTGTACAATCGTATCATATTAAGAAACAAACAAGATGTTTCTTTGAGGCCCAACATGAAACACCTGCACATGCGGCACAATACAAAGTTACATATTAAGAATAGGTCCTAATGAAGCCCTATCAGAGTGAGAGGTTCTCACTGAAGAAGCAGAAAGGAAGGGGAAATATTGAAGGACAAGACTTGGGTAAAAATCTTTACGTGTTTTCTATCAGGTTTGCCAATAAAAATACAACGTGGAAGAGATATTTTGCAAGAACCAATCATGTGGTGCTGATTTATAAAAAAGATCCATTTCATTAGAGAACTTGATAGGAAATACCTAGAAACTATACCTAGGTTTTATCGAGATCATAATCTCCAACCTACCAGCATTTTGACTTTTTTTTTTTTTAAAACAACATATGATGATTTCTCTTCCTTGCCCAGGGGCACTATGCAACAGAGAAATTTCATGAAGTTCAGAGGAACAAGAAGCATAGATTAAGTTTACATTCCACATCAAACTGCAGAAGTCAAGTTTACTCTCCACATGAGTTCCTCCTTTATTTTCTTTTTCTTTCTCTTAAAAGAATTTAAAAAAAAAGAGAGAAAAAAAAACTACATAACAACAGAACATCTAAAGAGGCAATGTATTCCAACATTTTTAAGTTATCAATTAGTGGAAACAGAACAAAACTTACCCTTCGCACCTCTTGCAGCCCTCTGGACTTCTTACCATGTGCTTTAGGCTCATGGTCATCACTGCCACTATCACTAGATGTGGTTTCACATGAATCAAAACCAAGACTTCTCTTTCCCCTCCCTCTTTGAACTCTCACACCTTTGCCTCTGCCTTTGCCACTTCCGTTCCAACTCAAACCATTCCCATCATTTGGCTCTTCTCCTGTCTGGACATCTACCTCAGATAGGCCAGAAGCTGAGGCAGGAGCACTCAAGTTTCCTTTTTTCCTTGACTGTGTCTTAGCAACGGTATCTCCAGAATTCTTTCTTTTCCTTGACTGTCTAAAATTTAATCGCTTCATGTCAGAAGGACTTTCTTCTGTTCCCTTAAAAGTCTCTGATCTGTTAATCCCAAGTTCAGCAGGACTTCCTGTCCCATTCTTCCTACTCTTGGACCGGTCTTCTGCAGATTCATCTGTCAACTCTGAAGAGTGATTACCAGTGATTCCTTTCACAGCTTTCTTAATTCTCTTACTACGGACTTTTGCAAATCTTTCATTGAAAGTATAAAATGCTTCCAACCGCAGTTGAGTCTTAAATGAAAAGATTAAATGTAAATCAGCATTTCTTAAAAAAAAAAATTAAAGTGTAAAAAATATACATTAGATAGTACTCCATTGAAAAACTTTCTAAATTTAAAAGGACCAAGTTAATTTCATTTTTTCATAGAAGATACTCAATACTTTATGTAGCAGCATGTTTGACAACCGGGGGAGATAAAGAACGTAAACTCTAACCTCATTTTTGTTATATTCCTTTAAAACAGGCAATAGCAAATCATCCGCTTTCTGGTTAGTCCACCCAAACTTCTCCCAGCACAATCTGTATGTAAATAGCTACTCAGAACATCATAAAATGTTGGAATACATATTTAGGGGGGGACAAAAAAATGCCATTATATTCGGGACTTGCATAGTTCTGTCAATATGTACAGCCTCCAAAACCAATATTTGGGATAGCAGACAGTTATTTGCAGATAGAAAACATTCATAACAAAGCAGGGATTTGCTTCTGGGAAGATGACTAACCCATCCATTTCTGATGTTTGAGCATAGAACAAATGAAGTACTGAAGTAAAACCCACAGTAGAATCTAAATCTGAACTTAAAAGCTTAAGTTGTTAAGTAAAGCCTATAAATAGTTTTTGTTATAAATAGCTACTCAGAACATCATAAAATGCCAGAATACAATTTCAAAAGGGGGGAGTTGCCATTATATTCAGAGCTTTCATAGTTCTGTCAATATGTAGAGCCTCAAAAACCAATATTTGCAACAGCAGCACAGCTATTAGGTTGAATACATTCATAACAAAGCAGGAATTGGCTTCTGGAAGATGACTAACCCATCCATTTCTAATGTTTGAGCATAGAACAAATGAAGGCCCATGAATAATTTTTCATTATAATTTCTAACATGCCTCTTCACATGAAGAATGAAGCCAGCAAGAATTAGTCTAAACCACTTGGTCATAAAGGCTTTGATATGACATTAAGCACCATTCAACTCAGAAGCTTAATCTGTTAAGTGAACGCCAAGAACAATTTTTATTATACTTTGTAACACTTTTCCTTTAAAACCAAAAAAAAAAAGAATTTATTGTTAAGAGAGAACAATACAAAAAATTACAAAAAACAGAGGACAAGAGATCCCTCCCAAACAATGGAAAACAACCCAGGCTCTTCTAACTCAAAAGGGCCTTTCAATTCCTTTGAAGATCCACGAGGGACCAACCACCCCCCCCCCCTTTTTTTCTCTTGAAAAAACCATTTGTGGAAATCCAGAGAGGACATAAAAATAATCCTCACAAAGAAGAGTGGCAAAAAAATTAAAGAAAAAAATCTCTGATTTAAAACTCTTGCATTCTATGCTAACCAAAGACACCACAAACCAGCAAAAAAACTTATAATATATTACATGCCAAAAATAGAAAGTAACAAGCAATTAAAGGAAAAAACCAAATTCCCAATGTCCAAATTTTCAAACTGAATCCATATTAATGAAAGGTTGATACCACCTCAGGACAAAATAAACCTACCTACCATACCCGAGAGCCTTGGTTCAGGTGAGACCTCCCCCAGACACACAAGTGTCAGGGGGTCCTAAGGTATGTGAATTCAATTCCTGTCTTGCCCCTTTCCCTATTCCCTACTACCAAGGCCTTGTGCTTCCTTTGTTAATTAAAAAAGAAAAAAAAAAGAGCCTACCTACAATAGGTGCCAACAGAATAAAAAAGCGTATATCAGAGTGTAAAAAATAAAAGGCAAGCATTATCAATGGGAAAAAGCACATGCAGTAATAAAAGAAAGAAGCCTCATTGACTCAATTGAATTCTGATGTGAGAGACAACCCTATACACCCCTCTTTCTTAAATGCCCATCCAGAGTCAGCTCACTGTGCCAAATGCTCACTTAGTGGAAGTTAAAAACTTATGGAGGGAAGAAAATATGTCATTTAAACTCACTTGCGAAGAACAAGATGATCTGGCTTCCCCCATGCAAATGGATCAGTTGACTTGTCCACTTGTGGACTGGAGTAAGCAGATATAACAGTTTCACTTGGAAAAGAAGAAGGAATATGCCAATTCTTGCTCACATTTCTCTGTAAAAGAAACCATAGAAGAGAAAAATTCATATCCAAATATGCGACGCTAAATGCAAAAACCATCCACATATATTAATGAAAACACATAGAGCAGGAAATATAATTACATGTTTATTCATAAATATCTGCTTTATTTCTTGGATGCAGTCTGATGAGTCATCTTGTTCCTGAGTATAGGAAACATTTTGATCTTCAATAGTCTCTTCTATATTGCAATTTGTGCGAGTAACGTTTTCTTCAACTTTCGACCCTCTCTTTCTCGTAGCGGATCCACTTTTTGTATCAAACCTTCCAAAGATGGTGGGATCTGGAGACTCAACCCACTGCCGGAATTTCAGAAGGCCATCTTCCTCAGGGAATGCATTTACAACCTCAATAGCATTTACAATTCCAATCCCACTACAATAACATTAACAATCGAGAAGATGTAGTCAATTTACACAAATTCAACACCTATATACAAGCATATCACTGAACTGCAAAGAAACATAGTAATTGGACATCTATCATATATGTTAATAACTCAATTCAGACAAGAAAGGAAAAATCAGATATGAGTGGTGACATCTCCAGGCAGATAGTCATTGCATCACTAGCCATAACAACACCAAGACCTACTAAAGTACTAGTTATCACACCTTACACCTTCAGTATAATCACTCCCCAGAAGCAGTGCCATGCGTATTAATTTTTCTCTGGTCAATCCAAGCTCCTTCTCAATGTCCTGAACCAAGAAGAAAGAAAAGCATAAAAGAAAGAAACTATTACAGTGTAAATTTCACTCATCCTTCACAGGTACAGACCTCCATGAAGTATGTCTCTACATATTTGCGGTCATCAAAGATATTCTTGTAGACACTACGTGCCCCAAATAAAAAGACATCAGAGTCATCAGTCACAACACCATCTACCATTTTCGCAAGTTCCAAATAAGCACATTGTGCTTCTGCTTCCATTGGAGCTATAATATATGGCAAGCCAAACATTTGCAACAGTTCCTACAAAAAATAAGATGCATCGACCAAATTTCTCACAGGTATGGAACATTACTCATCAAGAAGTATATTAATGAGATCAGAACAAAGTTTCACTACAGATGAAAGCAAATTGCAACCAGTGTTGAAGGCCCATAGTAAATGCTAGCTCTAAACCAAGACCATATCATCATCTGGATTACATATGTACATGAACAAGTAATCGATTAATATAAAAATGTCGCTGTAAATTAGTTCCTACAAGTAGATCTCCCAGTTATGCAAATTCCAAAGGGATTTTTCTCTGGACAGGCGTGCCCTATAAGTATAGAGAGCATAAACTTGCTTCTCTATCAGCCAAAAACAAGAATAACTCCAGTCAACAAGTGATGTATAAGTTGTGTGTGTGGAAAAGAAAACAAATCCTATAAGATAACTCGTGCATTGAGATAGTCATAAAGCTAAAATGAGTCTAATCTAGTTGATACCATCTCACAGCTTGTAGAGTTATATTTGAATTCTTGCTTACTAGCTTAAACTTCTAGGCTGATTCGTTTTTTGAAAAGCTATCAGACACCTGTTGACAAGTGGGCTATGTTGGGATCCTAGCTGCCCAGTCTTCTAAAAATAAATTCAAATACAAAATAATAGTGCTTTCAGCACAAGGCAGAGCTTAAGCATATGCTTTATCCATGTTTAAAGTCCAGTGTACTTCCCCATAACTTCAACTTATTAACAACAGTCTTGGACATATCTAACACAACATATGAAAACAGCTTCTACAGAGCAATAAGCATTAAGCACTAACAAAATCTACTTGTTTTCAGCTGATTTGAGTCATCAATGAAAATTAATTATTAAAGAACTGAATCATGAGTGGATGACAGGTGTTAGAAGGAAGAAAATAATGGAAAAGCTTAAGGGCCTGTTTGGTTTCTTGTTTTTAGAATAGTTTTCTGTTTTTAAGAACAAAAAAACTTGTTTGATAATGTATTTTTAATGAAGTGTTTTGTAAAACAAAAAAACATAATTTTGTTTTCGGAAACAGAAAAATCAGAACATTTTTTAAGTATTTTGTAACTTTTGTTCTATAAAATCAGGAAAAAAACAGAAAACAACTACTTTTCAGAATAATGATTCAAACAGATTTTTTATTTTTTTGGTTCTCAAAATTTGTTCTAAAAACACATCTATTTTGAAAACATTAAAACAAAAACAGAATCAAACAGGCCCCCGGAAACAACTTTTTTTAAAAGGTAAAAGTTAAAAGAGCTGTACTATCATGTCGGTGATGCATAGACAAGGTTCAGTTTCAAACCTGACATTCAGTGAATAATTCACTGTTGACAGATTCTGCATTACGTTCAAGCTTCCTCTGCTCATATTCTAGGTTGGTATATTCTTGACCAAGAATTCGTATTTCTTCCTCCAAACTACTCTTGACTGCATCTGCAGACAAATGACCTGGGGCCTTCATTGCATCTTTGCCAAGGTTGCTCATGCCTTCCTCAAAGCTTCCATGGTTGTACTCTCTAGGCAACTCTGGCAGAGTGTTGAGGTCTTCCGCAGACAAATAACCCGGGGCCATCATTCCATCTTTGCTAAGGTTACTCTTCCTTTCCTCAAAGCTTCCACAGTTGTCCTCTCTAGGCAACTCTGGCTGAATATCAAGGTCTTCTGTTAATCCTTCCAAGGATAACTCCACAAAAGGAGCAACAGGCTTGGGCATCTCAAAAGAATTACTGAGGGGTTCAACTTCATCACTACAATTCTTTTTCTCCTCTTCTGAAGCACCAAGGGAATCGATTGCAAGAGACTTGTTACAATTGGTAGATCCCTTACCATCTTCATTGAAGGTACCCAAGAATTGCTCTGTAACCTTGTGGACCTCATTCCTCTTCCTTTCATTTGCATCAGACAAAAAATCTTCAGAATGAGATCCCATCTCCATTGTACAAGGCTTCTTAATAGATGTCACTGTCTTCTCAGAATCAAATGCCACAGGTGACCTTGACTGTCCCCCAGGAGACTGGGAAATTTGTTGGTTATTTCTTGCTGTGTTATCCAGCTTATCATCTATAATTTTATAATATGATTCGCCTTGCTCAGCACCATCTTCCCCTTGCAAAGTGGACTCACCCATACTAATGTCTCTATTCAGCACTCCAATATTGCCATAAATATCCTCCGCTCCAGAACCAACAAAGTTATCATCTTGGTTTAATGCATCATCTGCTTTGACATCAACAGCTTTTGAATGCTCATGTCTGGATGATGTGCAATTAAATTCCCGATCCCCCATGTCCTCAAGACTTCTCCGTATTGCCTCCTGCAAATCAGCCGCCTCTTCCAAGCAACCTTGAGATGCAATTTTTTGTGGCTCAACTGCACACAATGTTGTATTAGCACCATCACAAACTCCTTCCTCCCATTCTACATCAAACTCATCACTATAATTATCTTTTGCAACAGATGGCTTCATTTCCACAATAACATCACCAGAAAGAGCATCATTCTTACCTTCAATGATTCCTTCTTCCCAGTCACAATCTGAACTAGAATCAAAAACTTGTTCTTTCAATGAGGTATTGTCAGCACAAGAAATTGTTCCTGAATTACCTGCTACTAAAGTAGCAAATAAATCATCATCATCATCAAGACACTTATTCTCACCATCATCCATGAAGGATATCTCTATAGAAGCATCCCCTGCTAACACAGGGTGCTCATTTCTCAAATTTTCTCCAACTAAGTCAACATTTATCTTGGTTGATGTACCAACAGGCAGGTTGCTAGAACTTTTTGATACAACATTTTTCTCCCCATTAAGAATTGTGTTATTATTTGTAGCCTTATTTGCATCTGTTCTTTGCTCCTCAATCTCCTTCATCAAATCCAAATTTCTTTGTATATCACGGGTCATGCGCATCCCCATAGCTCTAAGTCTACTAACTCGAAATTGGCCCCTCTCATCCAGATATGTTTGGATACTCTCATCAGATGAACTTCCAGGTTCTTTGTGAACTAATCCACTTGCAGTACTAAAATCATTGGCAGGCTCATTGCTATTCACAAAACCCTGAGAAAAATGGTTTCCCGTGGTCTTCTGTTGTGTATCTTTATTTTTCTCTAATCTGGTAGAGGTGAGTTCTCTGCCATATATAAAAATACAGTGAGCAAAAGAAGTTGTTGAGGCAAAAAATCCAGTACCATCATACTCAATCAGTACACACCACACTGTAAATATCCAGCAAAATTAAAGACAACTGCTATTAGGGGTAATATTAGCACAAAAATAATGAAATAAGATAACTCACTGTTTATCACCAGTAAAAGATGTTGAAAATATGTATTCTCTGTTGGCTTCAGATACAATACGTGAAGTCTGCACACCACCTACCCCTCCCCCTGCAGCAGCTTTCTGCACTTCATTTATCTCCCGACGAAAAGCAACAGTTTTAAGGTAAGCCTGTATTTGCAGTTCAGAGAATTTTGCAGGATCCTGAATGGTGCCATAAAGATGCCGTTAGAGTACAGTAACGTCTAACTATTTAGTAGTGAAAATATGTACTTTTATATAAAAAGTAATCAAAAGATAATAATATTACATGAGATGGCAAAGAGATAAATAGATCCCATCTAGCATATACTAAGTAAATCTTCTATATAATGCCATACTAAATTACTGACAATACTTGCATAAAATCCACCATTGATTACCAACAAAGAAGTTGCAAAGACAATTCACATAGCCGTATGTAAAACTTCACAAGAAATTATACCACCCACTTTGAGTCTAGAACACAAATTAATGCTAAATCAACAATCTACGAAGCAGGACATTAGAAAGAAACTACTCTGTCCTCCTCTACACAGAAGGATGACTAATTTATGCAGCCAAACTTTCAACCATCACTTTTTCATAGAAAACTTCAGGAGATAAAGCATCAAAATCACATGTTTTATTTTATGACAACCAACTGAGTTGACAAATGTGAAAGATCCTTACTACATTTCAGTGCATCAATACCTCAAGTGCCTGTTAGTTAGCCAACCTACTCAAATCTGCCATCAACTTGGGTCTTCAGTCTCATGCCAATGCTGAAGACTGAAGCAGTTAAGTAGCATTTAATAAGAGAGCAGCAAATTTTCCTATTTTCTCGTAATGCATTATTTTCTTTCCAGAGTCCAGACCTCACTTTTCCATTAAAATAATAAATAAGAGATACTCCAAACTTTGCGCTCCATACCACTTTGTAGTCTATCCCTACTACTCTGTGTTTATTGGCTCTAATAAACAGGATTTCAATATGTCAATATTGATAAATCCTAACACTCTATTTTAACAATTGAAGCAATAATTTGCAGAAATGCATTTTAACTTCAAATTCTACTAACAAGTGACAAAGAAGCAACTTCTAACAGTATGCACTACTATTTAGCATTGATGCCACAGGTGCAATTGGGTGTATGTTTTAAGTTTTCATTAATCATCAAAACATCTGAATGCTTCTGGGTTCTGACCAACCTTCTTGACTTTCTGATACTTCTGTCTGTTCTCTGCAATAAGTCGCTCTCTCATCTGCAGTAATGTTTATCAATAACCAACATCAGAATAAACTAAAAGAGGTGCTAAAGCTAGAAAATACTCACTATCAGCACATTTACCTGACCAAGAAGGTTGAGTTGCATTGATGGAGGCAAAGAGGCTAGAACAGCAGGATCAACCTTACCTTGCATTGCTGGCTGCAGAATTGAATTATATGCAATTAGCACGTCATCTTTATGCCTAGACAAGTATCAAAATCATTATAGCTGATACATAAACTCTCACAACACAAATAGGAAGTCTTATTTCCCAAAACAAGTGTTTAATAAGCCAGCCTCAAATTCTTCAATTGACTTTCCAAGATGATCCCTCATATGAAGAACTCTAGCAGACTTCAAAGTTTGCACAAATTGCAATGAGAAGAAGAGTAACTCAAGACTCAAACGTAAACTGACCAGAAACATCTCTTCATCTTCATCATTAATGTCATCCTCGTCCTCAGAGATGAAAGCCCCAACAGATGTTGATGCATTGTTTACTAACTTTTCATTTTCCTCTGCCACAATAGATGCAGCCAACCTAATAAATCCACCAAAATAACCAACCGTTACCAAGCCAAACAGCTGGACAACTAGAAAATCATGAAATTCCATGCAGCTTACATTTCATCCACTTTTTCCTGATTTTGTTTCCTCGATATCACATCATCACTTCTTGAGCTACATCCTACTGTGTCAATTTCATGCAACAGAATCCCCTTACCCTTGCCCTTGTCTTTATCATTGACCTGATATTGTTTCTGCTTGTCATGATCCTTCAGCAGTCCTTCTATTTTTTTTCCTTTAAGCTATTATCAGACAGCAAATATAAACTTAGAACATATAAACAAAAGCCAGCATATCTTATCAGAGTAGCAAGCAAGTCAACCAACAGTAGTCAACACTCAATGTTTAAGAGTAAATATTAACCAACTAATGAAGGAAGACATTACATGGCATAAAATTCTGGAAAATGTCATATCTAGGTCCAACAATTCATGCCATTTGATATGTACTCTGGATAAAGATGTTAATTCTAAATTTAACCCCAAAACAAAAGGGAAAATGAAAAACTATCTGGCTTAAGTGGAGACCATCAACAGTATCCATAAAAACTGACCTGAGAGAGAATATCAAGTTGCATTGACTGCGGTAAAGCAGCTAACACAGATAGATCAACTTCAGCATTTAACGCTGGCTGTGAGGAGGAAAAACAAATAGGTTGAGGTATGCAAAAATTTTAAGAAATTTAAAAGCAATTAACAGAGAGCATTAGGATCTTACAACTACAAAGAGATATTCCCTTATATCCCACTATGAATTCAATGACACATTCTGAGAAAGCTATAACTACAATTAAAGTATCCACAAAAATGATATGAAAGCTCATAGCATTGTAATGCCAGCCAGCATTCATTCCCTCCATCACAAAATTTATTCTGTAGGTGTGAATGCCCAAAAGGGTCAAACTTTATAAATTTACTAGTGCAGGTGCAGTACATCTATATAATAATTTCATAGATATTGAAAAATATATATGATAAGTAATTAAACTAAAATATAAGCCATAATCTACTATGATTAAGTGAAAAAATGGAAATGAGACATTCATATACACACAAAGAATTAAATTTCAACAGTAAAGGAGAACTATTAGGAAACTTTAGTAGATCAAAGATAAACTTGGCTTTTAAAGAAAATAAAAATCAAATACTAGGGAAATACAATTAAAAATCTTCAAATTCTTATTTGACTTTAAAAGAAAAATTCAACACTATAAGCTTTGTTTTCAGGTCAAATAGAGGTAGTATGAGCTGGATTTAACAAGTCTGAATGACCGCTCCTTAATTTGCATACTGCAAAATTTAAGTTTGCAAACGGTGAGCATATCAGCTCCCAGATTGCCAGTTCACACCTAAGAGTGTAATTTGCTGCCTCATTTTGGCAAATCCTATGACTCAAGTCATTCCTATCTATTTTTGCAAATTTACCAGTACTATTTCTAGATCCGTATCACCTTCCTCCTCAGAGAGACTAACTGCACCAGATGCCACTTTGCTGGCTAATAGTCCATCTTCCTCTGCAACCGTAGATGTCGCCAACCTATATTAGCACATCCAGACATGATAGAAGAGTTATTCACCTCATTCAAGAATACCCTTACACAACCAAAAAATGATAACTGTTATTTATGCATAAGATTCTTTGCCTTATGTTTTGCTGGGGATAAATGTATAGGCAGCTTACATTGCATCAAGATCCTCGTGATTGCAACTTGTTGATACCAGAGTCTGGGATAAATTATTATCCACCTCAGCTCCAGATCTAAATATATAAATCAATCAAAAATTAAGCTTGCTAATAACTCTTATAAAGACATCAGAATCACGATAGCTTATGCAGCTCACATTTTATCTAGCTGTTTTACATTGTTTCTTTCTGAATCACAACCAACCAAGTCCATCTGATCTGATTTTTTCTGACCCTTAGTATTGCTATTCTGCTTCAGCCTCTGGTTCTTAACATCATTCGCCAGTTCTTTCAACTTCAATGCCTTTAACTGTAAACAAAATTTAAAAAAATATAATAAAAGAAGAAAAAGCACAGGTAAGATAACTGAATTCCAGTAGCCAATACATTAGATTGTATGCACCACCTTAGTGTACTTATTTTGCTATTTCTGCTCAGCCATTAGTATAAACTGCATGCTACTGCTATATTTAATGCTAAATACAATTAGCAGAAAGGACCGAATCGAACATCTTCAGATGCCTATGACCCTAAAATCAGGAACCGTTTGCAATCTGAGAGAAAGGTTTAATAAAAGTGTATTTTCACATTTCAAAGATCAAACAAGAACACACTTGTATGCACCACCTTAATGTACTTATTTTGCTATTTCTGCTCCGCCATTAGTATAAACAGTATGATAGTGCTATAATGCTAAATACAATAAGCAGAAAGGGCCAAATCCAATGTCTTCAGATACCTACGACCCTGAAATCAGAAATCGTTTGCAATCTGAGACAAAGGTTTAATAAAAATGTATCTTCACATTTCAAAGATCAAAACAAGAACATACTCAATTTCAAGTTTTTGAGTATCCTTTCCTCACTTCTCACACAATAATAGAACTGCACATCATTATGAATTACTAGAAGAAGAAACCGATAAAACCACAGGATAGAGAATGACATACAAATGCCTCGAAAAAATACAGAATGAATATCTTATTATATGCACAACATAGCTTACAAATGAGCAAATGATAGAAGATGCCTATAATGGATTTTACTGGTGTTGACAATCATTTAGTGGTTATCCTAAGCATTGTTCTAAATTATCGCTGTCCACATCATGTGATGCGGCGCCGAGATTGCATCCGCATCAATCAGCCGCAAGGTCCGCAATCCTTCTTATCCGCAGCACCCGCAACCACAATCGCAACACAATTTAAAACCATGATCATAAGTATTTGGAACAATGTAAGTATAGATACACCCATTTCGGTTTTCACTCCCATGACGCAGAGAAACCCACTTATGAGCAACGTTCATTTAAGCAAAACTGCGCCGAAAGGTAAAATCTTCAGAAATGACATACCATAGGGCAAATATAAAAAATAGAACAGCATAAACTCACATGATTGAGAAGCAATTTCTCGGCAGTCTTTCGAACTTTGGCCTGAGCGTTTTCCCGCTGCCTCCGACGCGCAATCACAGTCCGTCGCTTGAGAACCGGGGTGCCGCCATCGAAGACAAAAACAGGCTTAGTCCGCAGGAACAAGAGCTTGCAAATTCGGCGAAAGAAGCCGAGCAAATGGGCGTTGCGAACCATTTCTCCCTTCTCGTCCCGCATCGCCTTCATAAACTGTACCATCCATATGCTCGCATCTGCGAAAATTCACATGCCTATGTGATTTTGATGTGATTAACAGAGAACCTGGACCTAGGGATAGGGATTGAAAGAAAACGGGTAAAGAAGGGAGCACCAATGGCGAGCTTCTTCCCGGCAAGGGTCTCGACGGAGACCCGGCGACCAACAGGGGCGAGTAGTTCCCACAGACCCTTCACTCCCATTGTCTTGCTGCCCACGCAGTTGCCTTTGCCGCGCTGCCCAAATACGCTTATAAGAGTAGTCCGAGTCGGTTTTTTAATAATTTGGAGAATTCGTTTTAATTCGGGGAATTTATTGTCAGAATTAACTTTATATACCATTTTTTTTATAATTTTATTTGTAATTTATTCAAAAAATTATAATATACATAAAATTTTTTCCAAAAAATTTAATTAAATAATATTAAATTATAAAAATTATATATTTATCAATATAAATTATACTTATTATATTATTATTAAATAAATATGAATTTTTTTTTTGGTATAGGATGAGCCAAACTGGTTGGCAGAATATCTCTCACCTTTTATCTTAGTTCAAAATTAGTAGCGCACGGCCTCCGTCTCAACAAGGCTTTTTGACGGTAATATAACCAAAAAAAAAACAAAGAAAAATCAAAAAATTGAGCCACAAAAATATTTTTTCCATACACTTAAAATTCTTTCTTTTATTAAGAGGTTGCAATATCAGGGATGCTGCAACCTATATTTAAAAAAAAATGTATATGAAGGTCGCAACATCATTTATAATAAAAAAAATATTTTTTTGGATTACGGGTCAACTTTGCCGTGTAGCCCTCCCTTCCCATAATCATCCTCTCCCCCTTCCTCAGCTTCTTCACTTCCTCCTCCCCTCCTCCCGTAATCTTTCCCTACACCTTTCTCATTTTCTTCACTTCTTCCTCCCATTTTTCTATCTTCCATTCCTTCTTCTTTCTCTCATATTCTCTCTTCATCATTCCCCTTTCATTTTTTTTTCTTATAAATTTATAATTTCTTTCTTTTCTCCTTCCTACATTTCTATCAATTCTCTACACCTTCTATTTTCTTTCCTTTTGTGCTATTCATTCTTCATTTTTGATTGTTGCCTTCATCGTAAAAGAAAATAAGTAATCTCCCACTTTATTAGTTAATAAGTGGAAAAGCAAAATTGAAGTGAGCAAAGTTTCATATAATCATTTTAAAACAATTCTTCAATATCCTCATGTATGAATATTAAGGTAAAATAATATATAATAGAAAAAATATTAAGCTTTTGCCAAATAATTTTTTGTTTAATATATGATATGGAAAAAAAGAAGTCTAAAGCATTTTTATTTAACTTAGAATTAATATTTTAAAATTGTGAATAAATTTAGACTTGCATATATTTAGTTTGTATTTTTGACATGTGATATTTTTGTATGTTTAGAGAAAAAATTATTCTATAATTAAACAAAAGAAAAAAGTTAAATAAACTGCATTATTGGTTGGTTAAAAATTTTGTAGAGGTAAGAAACAAATTTTAAAATAATGTATTATCTATAAATTGATGTAGTTAATATGCTGAGTTTATATTGTTTATTTGCTGGTATTTAATTAAAAATTTTGAATATATATATATATATATATCCGTGAGTATTTAGGTTTTGATTTATTACATTATTTTATAGTTTTGAGGATAAATTGTATTTATATTTTTATAAAATGAAAAATAAATTTTTTTTGTTAACTAGCTAACTACCAAACTTAATAAAAGAAGTTGTTATATATATATATATATATATATGTATTAAATCTATATAATATATGATCTAATATATGTATCTAAATGTTATTAATGGATTTTTTTCATGTGTCATTACACTAATTCTATTATAGGAATCATAATCAATTTAAGAAAACAAATCATATGTATATACGCAAATGAGAAAATTTATGATAGCAAAGAAGGTGCGACATTTGCATGTAATAGACAAAAAATATTAAAAGTTAATGCAAAAATTACTCTCAATGGGTTGAAGAAGGTAGTAGGCGAAAATCTGCGATTGGCTTCAAATCAAGTTGTGTCTAAGTTGGTATATAGGTACCCTCATTCCTGTAATCTCACAAGGTACTTGACATGCATTCTGGAAGATGATTTTGATGTCTAAAACATGTGGGAAGCCAATCAAAAATTTTCAAACCAATTAGGCGCACCGAATATATATGCGCATCTATCAACTACTAACATAAATTTGAATGTGGCCCAATATGAGGTTTATGTACCGCTGTCCCTCCTATCTACCAGCCGGTTCCAAAGTATGAATGACCATGGATCATAATTTCATTCTGACATGACGGATATTGGTCATTTTGCTTCTTAGCCTACCCTCGATTTGACATATCAATCAAACTCGTCGCATTAACTTATTTTCAATGCGAGTCTTCCGTCACCCCCAAATAAAGCGGAGGATATTATAGATAATTTTGAAAATGACGATGAATATGATACTTCGTCTAATATCAATAACCATGAAGACGATGATTTTGAGGGAGACGATGTTGATGAGACAGGGGTCACTCCATTGGTTCAATATGTGGACTCAGCATATGCTATACTTTCACAGGTTAGTTTGAATGAAGGAAATTCTATCGAGATCCTTGAGATGGTTGAGAACATTTACTTGAACAATAATCAAGAGTTATATATTGGTATGCGATTCTCATATAAATAATTTATGCGTCGTACAGTGAAAGTATACTCTGTTCGCAAATACCACACTTTGTGCATTACTCATCAGAAAAGTACAAAGAATATCGTTGTCCTAAATATGATGGTCAATGTAATTAGAGAGTTAGAACAAGTCGAGATGAGAGAGATAGACAATGAAAAATAACAAGATATAACTACCCATACTCATGTCTTTCTCCATCATTATCGTAGGATCATTTAAAATTTGATTCTGATGTCATCTCATCGTATATTATGTCAATAGTGGCTAGGAATCTATCGGTGTTAATTAGGCAAATCATTAAAAGAGTACATAGTATATTTAGGTACATTATAACATACAAAAAGGCATAGATAGCAAAGCACCAAGTAATCGGCATTACATTAAAAATTAGGAACAATCATATACTTTCTTACCAAAATGGTTGGTAGCGATTGACCACTTCATGCCTGAGTCATATTATGAGTTTGTTCATAGGGAGTGCCCATAAAATAGCTCAGTTAAAGATCCTTTAATGATGTTCCGTCGCATTTTTTAAACTTTTAAACCATGCATCAATGCGTTTGATCACTTGAAACTAATGGAATAAGTTAATGGAACTTTCTTGTATGAAAAATACAAGGGGACTGTACTTATTGCAAGTTCACAAGATAGAACCAACAAAATTGTTCCCCTAACATTTGTTGTTGTCGAAAGTGAAACACATAAGTCATAGACATGGTTCCTGTTTTTGCTTCGACGTCGAGTACTATTAAATAAAATAAGGATATACCTGGTTTCTTATAGACATCTTAGACTTTTAATTATTGTCTCTAATCCAGAAATTGGGTGGCAACCACTGCATGAGTATCATGTGTTTTGTTTAAGACATATTGCAAGTAATCTAAATACAACGTTTTAGTAATAAGTGGTTAAAAAAGATGTTTATCAATATTAGTATGTTTTACTAATTCTATAGATTGTTTCAATGGTTGTTGTGTCAAAATGTGTATTAGTAGATAACCATTGATATAAATTGGATCGAGGTGGATGAACAAGATACGGCATCAAGTTGATGAACAATTGACCCAATTATGTCTACTCCATGCGGAGACTGCAAATTGGATCGAGGATATTCACAAGAGCAAATGATCTAGTGTGTACGATGTTGAGGGCCGATGTTGAGAGCACATGACTACAAACTTGGCTGAATGTATCAACAATATATTAAAGGGGTCAGTTTCTTACCTATCAGTGGATTGGTAAAAGCAACAATGTATAAATTAAACAGATACTGGGTGGAGCGTGCGCAAATGATCACTGCACAATTTGAGGCTGGTGTTATTTTCCTAGAAAACCTGATGAAAAAATTATCTTTGATACAGAGTACATCTGCATTAATTGTATGTAGGCTTGACCAGTGAAGAACCATACGATCCGATGAATAAACAATATGGTCAGTGTTGTAAGGTGAGCTTGTCCCACCGCACATGTAATTACGGTGAGTTCCAAATTCAAAAGTATCCATGCTAAATTCGCCGCATGTGCCATGGTCTCCATTGATCCGCTCCAGTATGTGGATCAACTATTCTGACTAGACACCATTATCAATACATACAAGACAGTTTTAATCGATGAGAAGAGAACTATATTGGCCATATATTGTAGGTCCATGGTTAGTATCTAACCCTGCTATGATTTGCCAATGAGGTAGGCCAAAATCTTCCAAAATTTGAAATAAGATAGATTGGCATGAAGGGATGAAAAAACAACAACAATGCAGTTTGTGCAGACAAACTGGTTATAACCAAGCAACTTGCCCATCACAGTAACCGAGTGGAAGTTAATATAATTTATTTTGTTGCGTTCTTTATTTGATTGCCATCAATGTACTGTAACTTTATGATTATTTCCCTAAATGAACTTCTATTGTAATATGGTTCACTTTTTACCAGATTGTATTTGTAACACTGTACTCTTCTAGCTTTTCATTCCCATTTTAATTGCTTCGTTTCACATAATCACATGGGAAATAGTATATTGTATAGTATGACCCGAGAACAATCTTAAATAATCTAACGCGTGGCATTCAAATCCGAGTTGTATGTGATGATTCTGCATATTTGATGATTTATATGGATGGAGTGTAAGTAGAGGATGATATTGATGGGTTCACGGCGTCCACAGGTGTAAAATGAATTGTTTAAATCCTACGCAACGCAAATAGTTCACATTAAATATATTGTTTTCTTGTTGCATTACATAATATATTTAATGGTCTTGTTGCATTACATAATATATTTAATGGTCTTTAGTTGCGTTGCATAAGCCCTCATTTCTTCATTTTATACTTGTTTGTAATGTTTTTATCATTTTTTGCCTTGATTTATAGTTCCTCTTATAGAAAAGTTAGTTCATAACTATATAAATTTAACAATAATGTTTTTAACTTTAATTCTAATATTGTAACAAAACAATGGCTAGTCATCCAAGTGTTATGGATCCAGGACTTGAAGATGACTCACTTCTGTACTTGCAGACTTGTCACGTTTCACAGGCCTTGTGGTAAGGATGGGTAAGATAATGCAGATAAAATTATTATATTTCACTTATTATATATTAGCATATGTTAATAACATGAATGTATATTGCAGGCTGATTGCATTTTGCGTATAGGACAAGTAGTATAGGAAGGTGACATCTTTGATCTTCTACTACTTCCCATTGTTTCTTACTTAATCAAGTCTAGCTTTTATGGAGTGTCCCAACTTGGCCACTTTGACTTTAATACAACATTAGTTTCAACTCTTATGGAGAGATGGCAACCTGAAACTTATACTTTCCACTTGACTAGAAGAGAGGTAATAATTACTCCGCAAGATGTTGTTATTCAACTTGGCCTTCCCTGCACAAGACAAGTTGTTTCAGGCTGAACAAATTACAGTTAGACAACCGTGTGCCAATAGTTACTTGGCGTGGTTCCATCTCCAGAGATCATGGATACACAGTGTCTCATGGTTTATCCAGACATTTGCAACCCTATCGGATGATGCTGATGATGAGACTATACAACGATTTACTTGAGTATATATTATGAGATTGATTAGGGGATATTTGATACCAGATAGGATTGGGCATAATGTGATGTTAATGTATTTGTCATTACTTATCGATTTCGATGAGTCATTATAGTGGTGGATCAACAGTTTTAACCCACTTGTATTGAGAAATATGTAGTGCAACAAATTATGATAAGATAAATATTGATAATTGTTTAGCATTGTTACACTTATGGGCATGAGATAGTTTCCTGCATCTGGCTCCACCAATGCCTCCTCAGCCAGACCTTCAGATAGAGATACATTCCTTGATTCTGCCGCTGGGTTTCAGATGAAAGCGTGTCCCCTAACATATTCGTCCTACCATGGAGGCCTTGCAGACTTGTAGGATATTGTTAGATCAGATGAAGGATAATAAGTTTATTTGGCAGCCATATAACCATCCGAGTGTCCAACAATTAATTTCAGACTATTGCCTAGCAAATTCACATATATGGCGCGCGTCTGTTCCTATTGTTTCTTTTAACTTGTTGAATTTCACCATGCAAACTGTGTTCTCCGCCAATTCGGTCGACAACAGCATATCCCCCAGACATCATTTAATGTGGGGTCTTTGCATACTCTTCAATTTAGAGGAAAAATATATAAAGATTAGCGTCGTAAGCATGTGGTATTTATTATTGCATGGAATGTATGGGAGCAAGTTCTTGTCCAAGCGGATATAGAGATATCTTTCTTGGATCGTTCTTCTGATTACATGCGTTGGTATTAACATCATATGCGATGGTGGATCCATCCAAAAAGTGGCTCTCAGGGTTTTATGATAAGATATTTTTCTATATTTAATTTTCTTCTATACTATATTTCATCCAACTATATAATTGCTAATCTTTTTTTTTTTTATTTAACAAACTCATATATTGGATAACTTATATATGTTTGCCATTACCGACACTCTAACATTTGATTATGCGAGATTTAGGGAGAGGACAAGCGGAGATATTAGGATGATACTGTAGGCCCTAAGTGAACATCGAAAGATATTGGTCTCTCAACTTGCTCCACCCACTCCTCATCTGCAGAGGCCACTAGAGCCAGAGGTTCACCCAAAAAAGTGAAGACATGGTTTTATATCTACTAGAGAGCCATTAGTTAATACTACACATAGCAGTAGATGTCAAATAGATGTCCCATCATCCTATTACACCCTAGCGCCTGTCCATAAAGCAACTGAGGATCCAAGTCTTTCTACTTTTGCATCATTTACTAACTATACAGGTGTTGGTCCTTTTTCTTTTGCACCATTTTTTGCACCCGGTGAATCTTTTTCACATTTTGAGGGTTTGGTCTGTTGGAGATTGTGCCCTAGGCCAATCATTGTATTGCGAACATTGTTTTTATTACGAAATAAGAGTTTTCTTTTTATAACATTATTATATTATTTGCATGTTTATATATAATAATATCCGTGGATAAATCATTTTTTTTTTGAATTATCCAAAATATCCCTAATCAATCATCCTTGTGGGAATAACGATGAATTAAGATTAGTATGATTTTGATTAATTAAGTGTTAATCATGTATGATGATATGAATCAAAATCATAGGCGTGTGTTAGAGAACAGAACGTTGGATAGACCCATCATGAGATAAACTACATGGATTAGGTCATAAGTTTATCTCATATATAACCATGTCATTGATCCCTTGGACCTGAGATCACCATAGATTCCTGCATGAAGGACACTGTACTTTGACATAGTCTAATGTCACCTTTGACCGGGTGATTATAAAGACTGTGATCAGGTATAATGGAATCCATGTAGAGGAAGATGAGTGGTCAAGATGGAATTTGTCCCTTTAATTAATAGAGAGATATCTCTGGGCCCCTCAATGAGTGCGATTGAAAAATGCATGGTCATGCTCAAATGGAAAGGGTTCCATCTTATATCAGTCTGCTCGAAGATCGATAAAGTTATGATCGAGCAAGTTGAGGATGACATTTCCATGCCTCATACTCGATCTAGATATCATGTGACAAAAGGGATATGATAGGGTTATAAGATAGGTTACATCGGATCACCGATTCCATATGATTTGGGTAGTCACAATGTCTTGCTAGAGGCCGCTTATGATTTGTGGGTCAAACAGTGCAGTTGACCCACTGCCAACATCATATGGGCCTGCAGGGTCGCACACAAGAACGGACCAACTCGGGTTAAAATGTCCACATTCATTGAATCAGAAATGTGTCTAAATTCAATGAATATCTAGGATGGAAGAATTATTTATATATATATATATATATATAAATAATTAAATGTGAAATATATTATATATATATATGTATATTATATTTGATATTATATATATATATGTATATGAATTAAGTTAAATTTGATTCTATTAGATAGATTTAAATTTAAACTAATCAGATAATTTAAATTTAATTATATCAGATAGATTCAAATTTAAACTAATCAGATATTTAAATTTAATTCTATCAAATAGATTTAAATTTAAACTAATCAGATAATTTAAATTTGATTCTATCAGATAGATTTAAATTTAAACTAATCAGATAATTTAAATTAAACTCTACATATTGTTAGTTTAAATTTAAACTATAAGATAGATATGAATTTAAACTAATAGATATATTTAATTAATTTTGATTAATTAAATATATCTGAAACTCTATAAATAGGGGTTTCCATATCAGAAGCTAATATAGAGTTGCCTCCAAAATCCTTAGAAAGAGAGAATCGTAAGGACTGTACGGACATTCTAAAATCTTTAGAGAGTGACACCGTACAGAAGTGTACGAAACGTCTTACGGATACCGTACGAACTATACGAAAATTGTACGAATAGGCTGCTAGCGCACCGTTTGAGTTGTTGAACTCCGTTCGTGTAGATACCAATAGGGGGAGCTGATTTGCGGTCAGTTCCTGTGATCCAAACAGAAGAAAATAACAAACTCAAACGACAAAAAAGGTAATTCTTTGAACCTATTCAGTTTAAGCGACTTTGACGGATCCTTGGTGGGAATTGGAATAAAATTTTTTTAAACGTTTTCGCTGTTTGCCTCTAGTTAAATTCCCAACATGGTCCTTCTTCTTTTAATCCCGGCAGTGGTTCGTCGTCCTTCACATCACCAACTCCTCAATCGTTCTTTTCCACCCCATCACCCTAAACCATGCAAGCTAGTGGTGTCTCATTCACCACTATATTCTCCAATCCATTCGCATTCAGTGCAGAGTATGCTGGTACATCTTCTAAACAGTAAGGATTATCTTTCCAATAGGGGTTTTCCACCTTAATCAACCGATTCCACCTGTTCAATCCCCTCAACTAACTTGTAACCTAGATAATGGATCGTCTGATGGTAACGAAAATGAAGAAGAAGCAACAGAAGAAGAGGAAGAACAAGAGCCACTTCAGCGTCGTCCTCAATGGCTGCGAAAAAGACCCAGATGTGGGACTGGAGAGTATATTGGTAAAAATGTTTAATTTTTTTTTTCCATTTTAATGTTTATACCTTATATTTGTATCCTTAAAATTTTATTTCATTTTATTTGTCAAATCTATGTCTGTATCAATTAAAACCTTTACAAATTAATTTATAATTTTTTAAGATAATGTTAAATTAAGTAAGGGATTCAAGACTTGAAAATTGAAAATTGTGGAGCAACTAATGAACTAATATATGTAGTAACTACAAAAAGTTGAACATGGATCCACAACAAATATGTAGTCAAACTTAATTATGACAACATATAAAACACAATCATGCATATATAAGCAATGACCATGGATCCACAACAAATATAAATAGAATTAAACCTTGGTTACCTTAATGCTAATTTTCACTTCCAAATTAGCTACTAATAGCCACCCAATAGAAACACAAGCATATAACGACCATGAGCAACCAACACATGCTCATTAATTAAAAGGGACTTACACTTTAAATCAATCAACAGTTAACAAATTACTAAATTTTAACTTACTAAAGCTTACAGTAGCTACAAAATACCAATTCAAGCTCAAGAATCTAGGCCAACACAGTAGGTCCTCTAAATTTTCGCACATGGAGAGCAACCTATAGAAAAATTAGTCATAAAGCTGAATATAAAGCAAAATAACATAAAAAATAGAGGGGGTCTACTTACCCAACACTTGCCTAACCTTCTTACATTACCAATTCACCAAGAACACACTAAAATATCTAATTCCAACAACCTAAGCTTTCATCAGCCACTACCCAATCAAAAAATGTTTGGTTCAAAGGAAAAAGGAAAAGTAAAGGAATATTTTTCTTTTCACTTACTTGTCGAATCCTGCATTTTCTCTTTAAATTGAAGCTCTAAAGTCCATGAACCCTACCTCTTCTCCTTCACCTATGTTTTCTTTTTCTCTCCTATTCAGCTACTAGAAGATGTGGTTGCTGAAATAAAGGGAAGGGAAAGTGTTTTAGTTAAGTAGAGTTGGGTTCTAGGCTACAGATCTAGGTTTTGGGACTATCTGAATTATAGGCTTTTGCTAATTTTAAAAAGTGGACCTCCTTTAGGCTCTAATTCAAGGCCTCTCTAATTGGAATTAATTACATCTTAAAAATGATTTAACTCTAATTAATTTTCTCAGAGTCACTTGTTTAATTTTCAATTAATTAACATAAAGCCTTCTGAATGCATATTTATTTTTCTTAAAAATTCCCCATTTATTTGTTTTCCCATAAAAATCCTCAATTTAATTATTTTCTCTCAATAACTCATATCAAATAATTTTGGAATGTTACATCATAGTTGAAGTAAAGAAGCATGGTGTGTCAAATAATGTTTTGTTACTTTTAAGCAAAGTAAATACATGTTTTTTTTGTATTAGGATTGTGCTTCTATAAAATTGTAATTATTAAAGTTATTTTTTAGTTTTTAGAAGAATGATTAAACATTTAATGTTATTTGCTTAAGTCGTAAAGTTTATGCTAATATATAAATGTAAGAAACAAAACAAAATTAAATTCTTCCCTCAAATGCCTCTTTTTTTAATACACTGTATTGCTCATTCATTTTCTTTTAGTTTCTTGTCTTCTTACTCCAACAAATTTGATACAAAACTCTAACTTCTTTTTTTGTAGTAGAAATTTCTTTTAATTTTTAGGGATTGACCATGCCCTTTAATAAACTACCTTTACATAAAAAATAAAAATAATAGAGTATTTGGGAAAATATATTAACTAGATGATTTTGGAATAATTTCTTTTTTTGTTGAATTATCTTGGTGTAAAAAAATTTTAAGTATTTGGATAAGATTAAACCTAATGGTCATTTTTTTTACTATTGATTTTTCTTACTTAAAATATAATAAGTATATAATTTTTTGATAATAGTATAACAAATATTTAATTTAACTGCAAAATTATATAATTATTTATAAAAAATATATATTTATCATAATATTATTAAAAAATTATACACTTGTTATATTATTAAGATTTTTAATTATATTACAAAAATATATTTTTTATAAAATTTAAATTAATTATCATTCTAAATAATTTAAATAATAAAATATATCAAATATAAATTATATAATGAATTATATACAAAATATATATTTATATATATCATTAAAATATTATAAAACAATTAAAAGGGTGATGGCATAGCATATGTTGGCACCCTTTTTTTAAAAATAATAATAATAAGCATTTCAAGAAAATATTTTTGTAGTTGAGTATTTAGGTGTTTTCTTTTTCATATTACAGTCAAAATGCCATCTCAACACAGTAATAATATATACTTTTTTTCAACATTGTTATACTAAAATAAAAAGGTCAAACTTTTATCTGCCTAAAATATATATTTTATTTTAATTTTATCTGAAATATTACTTTCATATTTTAAATTTATTTTATTTCAATTTGATTTTTCACCTTTATCTTTAAGTTTGACATTTGTTCATCAATTTTATTTTATTCTTGTATAATCTTTTAACTTTATTTTAAATTTCATTAGTTTTGTAGGATTAATGATGTTTTAATTAGTTTTATGAGTTTTGTAGACCAAGTTGGCGCCTCTTACATTGTAGCAAGCTTTTTTGTACTTTTCAGTCTCATTTCCATTATTTTATTTAATTGGCTAAGTCTTGAAAATGATTTATTTGACTTAATATAAATGTTTTGGTTTGTTATCACATTTTTTAATTAAATTTGTTATCACATTTACCTGGACTAATTGTAAAGTAATACTTCTTAGTATCTGATTACGTGTAAAAGGGATCTTATTAGGATCTAAGTAGAATTTAGTTCGATTTTAAGCATAGCGTAAAAAAATCTTATTATAGTAAAGTGTGAAATAAATCTTTTTAGCATTTAGTCTGATATGAAAAGAATTTTAACTTTTATCTAATTAAAATTTTTAGTTTAGTGTGAGAGAAATCTAAACTTAATGTAAACAGACATTAAGAATCTAGCCCCAGGGTAAATGTAATCTTATTTAAATGTTTATCTAATTATATTGTATGAAATTTCTAAAATTTTCTTCTGCCTCAGTAAAATACCACAATTCACAAATATACACACTTCATCTAATTTACTTTAATTAGATAAAAAATATGTAGCACAATGTAAAGTCAATAATTTATTTTACTAAGACCTAAACAAATAAAAATATAATTTATTTTATTCAGAGACAAACGTTACAATAGACACATTTGGATGCCACTTTCAAGTCCCTCTTACTAGCGTTTGCAGCGGCATCATTTCGAAGAGAAGAAAGAGATAATGAACTTTGCAGTAATATGAATGGTTGGTAGTCGCATTAATATGAATCGTGCAAACTTGCAGACCTTCGAAACACAAATAGGCTGTAGGTTTGGTTCTTTAAAATGATTATGGTGAAGTTATTTAGTATTAAATTTTAAAAGATTGAATATTAATAATATTTATAATAGAATTGGTTATATAAATGTAATTACATTAATATGTTTTTAAAAAATATTTAAAAAAATAATTCAATTATAATTAGACTATTAAATCTTAAACAATAACTTATCCTAAATTATTAATTGGTCTAGTTTTTAAAATATTAAATCTTACTCAAATTGACTTTTTGCATATATAATATTTACATTTATGATGTTAATAAAAAAAACTTAAATAGACATATCGCAAGCACTAATATAATTATATATAATTTTTTTATCGTCCACAAATTATTTATATTAAAATTAGTTATTTTTCTAACAATAATACTTTAGGTTGAATTATCATAATCATATAATGCACATTAAAATAGTGAACAATAACAACTTATCTCCTTGTAATATTATCAATATTATAATAGCAGAAATAAAAACATTTGCTCTTTTATGGGACTCATACAATAATAAAATGGAAATCCATTCACTTATTTTTTAATTCCAGTCATTTTAGCATAGATAGTATAAAATATATACTATAGTATTTTTTTATCTTATAAAAATATATTTCAATTTAATTTATTTATTAATATCGTACAAATGTTACTCTAAACACAATAATGTTTAACCCAAATTCTATCATTCTATTCGTCTCTCGTAATGTTTAAAAGAAAACTCATACTTGATTATAAGTATTATGGATTGTGGGGGTCTATAATTTGATACATATAGTTATGTTTTTTAATCTCATCTTAACCTTCTTTTTTTTAATTAAGATAACATATTTATATTTTGTATTCTTTCTTTGCCACATTAACACTTTTAATACCTTATATGTCAAATACAAATATCTCATTTTTATTTACTTCTAATGAGCACCAAAAGTGATTGCTTGTATAAAAGAGTCAATTTCACTAATTTGTACAATATATCATGTATTATAGTATCAACGTAGAGGTTTTGTCAAAAGATCAATTAACATTTTGTGCATAATGATATATTACAACAAAATATTCTTCTATACTATCACATATCTAACAAAATCATATCTTGTGTATGTGTGCTTAGTCTTGCTATAATATTTAAGGTCTTTAAAGTAGGTTATAACTACTTAATTATTATAATAGATTAAACGCTAAATTTAATATTTTACTAGTGATTCCTGAATGTTCAATAAACCTCTTCGACCATATAGCTTCTTGCATTATTACATAACATATAATAAACTTTGCTTCTATAATGGATAGTGTTACACATGTCTACATTTTATTGTTCCAAGACATGGCACCATAGTTCAACAAGGATGTATGTCCAAAAGTTGATTTTTGCGCATTTACCCAATCCACATGGAATTATCCTATCAAATGCAAATCATGTTCTTAATAACATAATGCATAGTTAGTAGTATCTTTTAAGTATCTTCGAATTTCCTTGACAAATTTTCAATACTTTTACAAGGTCAATAACATAACAAATATTAGTCATATTACTCATCATTGTATACATTAAACTCCTAACAATGTTAGAGTAAGAGACTCTTCATTATTGCTTTTTAGATTCAGTTTAAAGAAACTTAATATACTATCGCATTTTATTATAAAAGTACTAGTGGGTTTACCATTTTTCATATTAAATTGATAAAAGAATTTTCTTAATATAATTCTTTTGTAAAAAACTAATTAATTTCTTTAAACAATTTCTTTGGATTTTAATACTAAGGATATATCATACTTAACCTATATCCTTTATTTCAAAATTTAAGTATAATGACTCTTTAATGCTAATAATAGAATCTAAACTATTCTCAGCTAGTAATATATCATCCTATAAATGGAAAATATTAAAAAAATTTCCTTAAATTGCTTAATGTAAACACAATGACATTCACCAATCATTTGAATATTGTGTGAAGTGATTACTTGATAAAATCTTAAATACCATTGACTAGATGATTATTCTAGACTATAAATGAACCTTTGGAGTCTATAAATTTTATACTCCCTTCCTTTCTTAATGATACCAAGTGGTTGTTCCATATAAATTTATTCATCCAATTCTCCATTTAAGAATGTGCTTTTGACATCCATTTGATATAACTTTAAATTCAAATTTGCAACTATAACTAAGATTAGCATAACTAAATTAAACTATACAATGTGTTAAAAGTGTCTTTATAATCTATACCTACTTGCCATATATACTTTTTATCAACTAAGCATGTCTTGTATCTTTCTATGGAACTATTTGCCTTACTTTTATCTCGAGAACCCAGTTGTTTATAATTATCTTTTGGCCAGATAAAAGATCTACCAAGTCTTAGACATAATTTATTTCACTAAATTCAACTCTTCTTTCATTGCTCTTATCTACTTTTCCTTATCAGGACATAAGAGAAACTTTTGAATTGTATTTAGCTCATTTATAACTATTGCCTTTTCAATCTTAAAATGACACTTAGACACATTCTCAGCTAGTCTTATGTAATGGGGTTATTTATGCAACATTTTTATCTTACACCAAGTTCTTATATGAATTAATAGGTCGAGATATAATTATTTATTTTTTACTAACTTGATCATGTGTTCTATAAAAAGATATATCCCTATCTTTTTCTTTCTATTAGGAAATTCATTATCTAGAGATGCAGTATCCTTTAATTCAATTTAAGTTATACTTCCAACTACATTTTCTCCAATGAAAATATAACCTTTTGAATATTTTGATTATTTAATAAAGATATGTTTCCTATCCCTTAAGCCTAATTCCCCGTGCTGATAAGAAGAGCCATGCACATCAGCAACTAACCCCGAAGGTTGCAAAATAATTTAAATTAAGTTTTCAATTTGTCACTAATTCATAAAATGTGGAAATAACTTATTTGTCTTTTGATCCAAACTTATCTTTGTTGTTACTACCTACACTTGTCCTTATCACACGAGTGATAAGACAGTTTTAATCTATAAATAATAAGGTGTTTATTCAAGAATGACAAAAGAACTTTGTCATCCCATTATATATCACCTCAATAAAACTAAAAGGAAAATAATTGTGATTAGAACATAAGAGACACACATTTGTTTTATTGTCCATAGGGTATAGTAGTTCACAAAGACAATGCACTCCCATTGTTTTGTTGTCTATGCTTCTAATTCAATGTCCTTCGCATTTTATAAATAAAAGTAATTTGTCTTGCTACTAAAGTCTTCATAGGTTTAGTTTGGTTTAGTTGTGAACAAAAACTAAACCAAATCAAATTGACCTACTTGATTCTTCTAAGTAGTAAACCTTTTCAGTTTTCTTTTGTAATTAGTTTGATTCAATTTTAAGGGTTCATGTTAATTTTATTTTTTCTCCAAAATTAATTTGATTTTGAAAACTATTGAGCTTATCCTATCTCTACCATATTAGATTATTTTTTTTTCAATAATTTGTTAGTAAATTAGAAGGAGGATAATACTAAGTAACATGCTAGTAAATTAGGAAGGCGACAATGCTATCTCTACCATATTAGATCATTTCAAATTCTTATATCCAAATAAAATAGTACTTGATAGATGTAAGAATATTTTCATTTAATCATTAACTTCCTAAATTCCAATGTAGATGAAAAGGTATTCATCTTTCAAAAAATGAAAAAATGCACCTATATTGATGGACAAAAGCTAAACATATCACTTACTTCATCTTCCAAAAAATGAAATTCAAAAAATAATGGTATTCAAAAGAAAATGTATCATTACCGCTTCATCTTCCAAAAATGCATTTGTATTAAAGGACAAATCTGAATCCATTCAAGTTGAATGTTCCAATTTTTTTTTAAATAACCTCCATTCTTTGTGATATTCTAATGCCATACTTTAGATTCTACCACTTGAAAAAAGAAATTATGTTAATAGATCAACTAAATAAATTCAATGATAGTGTATAAAATAAAATAGAATTTATGTTGCATATACACACTAAGAAAAATTACAAATAAAATAAATCAAGGTCCTTAATAGTCATCCTCGCTAGTTGGTGAGACTATGCCAATATCTAATAATTCAATAGAGGAAATTTAAAAAAAAACATAAATTAGTAATATAATTTAAATTGTTTTATATTATAATAGTAAAAAAAATATTACCGAACTTCATTTTTTCAATATTTTCCACTAGCTCTTCAATATCACTTGACAATAGGCTAGATTAATATCAAATTTTTACGCAAACAAGGGCTTCCACTGTCATTAGACATAAAAGTTCTATATTGATCAAGTATACAATGCCTAGTGCTAAAAGTAAATTCAAAGGCTATAATAAACACTAGCATAGCCAACACGTCTTTAGCAATTTGTCTAATAATTAGGTATTTAAAGTGATCCACTTTCCACCTATTGAATATGTCAAAATTGATTGTCATTTTCTCTCTACTTTCCATCAAGTAAAGCTCCACTTTTGATTGATTCTCCATAGTATTATCCTTATTTATAGCTTTATCAAATTCTATTGCAGATGAATCCTTTTCATTATTTACATTGGGAACAACATTTACATCTTGGCATTAAGTAATGACTTGAATTTTTCCATGGCCATGAAAAGATTTATAGCTTTCATACATCTTGTTAAATGTTTCTTTCATCTTTTAAGTCATCAATTTAGCCAAGTCTTCACTATAGAGATTTTTTAAGCTCAATTCCACAAATTTCAACTTATATCTTAGATCAAGAACTACAATCATGAAAACTATTATATTAATATTTTTAACATCTCCCTAATATTTATTATGTTTCATTTTTATTCTTTCACCCATCTTATAATAATGAATCATCACTTCTACAAAAATTGTTCAAAGTATTCAACACCAAGCAAAATTTATGAAAATATTCAGATGATGTAACAAATAATGAACTAAATACTTCTTTAGTTACATCATAACAAATTTTCAATAATTTTACAAAAGCAAAGGCATTATACTAGTCTCCACTAATTTGGGGACCTACTTTATCCAAGATACATTGAACATTCTTTTCTTTCTACCTCTTAAACACCATTTGAAATTTCAAAGTACTCTCAAGTACTAGATGCATAGACTTCTATCTAATGGAAATATCTAATTGCACCATGCCTTTTCTTGTATTCTTACTTACTCTACATAACTTTTAAATTTTTGGAAATGAGTAGGTGAAGTACGAATATATCTTATTGCATTTTTTATCCTAATTACAGATTCCTGCACATCTTTCAAATCATCATTGACCACTAAATTCATGATGTGAGCATAACATTTAACATGCATGTATTTTTCTTTCATTATATGTCAATTCTAATCAAGTATTCCATCATTCACATAAGAAACAACAATGTCATTAAAATTAGCATGATTAACTGTGATAGTGAAAACCCTATCAATCTCCTAGTTTAACAAACAATTTTTCTATCTTCGTGTCTATGATCTCACCCTTATGATCAGATATTTGACAAAAATTTAAAATTTACTTATATAATTTTCACTTATTATCAATGAATTGTGTAGTAAGATATAAATAATTCAAATTTTATATAGAAGACCAATAGTTAGTGGTTAGGCACATACTTTCATGTGTTTTACATAATGCACTCTTTAACTTAACTTTTTCAAATAAAAAAAGATTCTAACAATCACTAACTATTATAATGCAAGATGGAAAAAGAAATAAAGGTTGCATATTACACATAAAGTAAGGAAACCCTTTTCGTTTGACATGTTTGAATGGTAACTCATCAACCATTATCTTTCTCGCAAGAGCTTGCCTACATGTATTAATATCAAAGTAGCTCCATTGAGGTTAGTTCCAAGCCCTTCCCCATTTTTCCTTTTTTTTTTTTTTGTTCTTTTTTATTAGAAAGAAAGTATGGGTTGTTTTGGATATCAAATTCTACCAAATTTTTTTTTTACATTTGTTCTCTAAGTGAAATGCTATGTTAGAAGTTTCATTTCCTTCTTTTTTTCTTTTTTTTAATGGCATGCATTGCCTACACCACACAAATTACATAAAGCCTTAGAGTATTTTGGATCATAATTTTCAATAAAAGTAAAATGAGTCCATACCCAAGACTCAGGTCTTATAAATTTCCCTTTACCTACTTCTTTATTAAACTCTTCTTCTTTCTCTTGCTTTTTCTCCATTTGCTTATCTCTCTCTTTCTCTTTTTGCTTATCTTTCTCTTTCTCCTTTACTTGGCTTATCTTCACTTTTGTTATTTTAAGAGGCCTAATCAAATTAAAAGGTATAAAATCATTAGGGGCAAAAATAGTATCAATAACATTAGTTACTGAATTGATTTTAACTTGTTAGTATTAGATTGCTAATCATCAACAACATCTATTAACTCTCTCTATATATCTCTTTGCAATTTATTAATTAGCAAATAAGAAAAGTCACTATATTAGAAAATATATCACTACTAGGCTAAACCAAACCATATATATATATATATATATAATTTGAAAATTTTATTCAAATTCAATCATAATAACTAAACTAAGAAAAGTGAGGCAACTTTTCTGTCTTTTAAAATTGTCTCTTGCAATAAAATAATTTTTTTGCAAGAAAGATGCAAATCATTGGTAAATTTTAATAGTGAATATAAAATTCAAAATAAACTTTTTTTTTTCATTACTACAAAATTTTCCTTATAACTTTTTGATATACCTATCTAATAAAAGATTCACATACACACAATGCACACACGACATAATAGATAACACAAACTCATTGAAGTGGTCAATGAAATCTAAATATTTTTAACATCTCAATATGATTGTAGTCCCTCTTCTTTCTTCACAAACTTAATAAAGTAATAAAACACTCAATAAAGTAATCAAATAGAAATGTGGTCCCAACTCCCAACTCCCAACTTTACTCTTTATCTCTGCACACAACACTATGAACAATATAACTCCACTTAAACTCCTTTATCTTGCAATCCCATTATCCTATTCCAAATTTCCAATTTCAATTTTCTAAATAGCAAGCAAGAGACGAACTCATATTGTGTGCAGACTGAAATACAAGACTAAAGCAGTAATGGCAAGCAACCTGCCTTTATAGCAAGCAACAACAAGACTGAAGAAACTCTCTTCGATGGAAACAACAACTTGATCTCGACAACTCGATGACAATGACTAAAGCAGCTTTCCTTAACAGAGATGGCAACAACTAAAGTAGCTCTCCTCCATAGTGACGACAATGGCAATTGCACTAGTTCTCTTTAACGGCAAGCCTTAGCAAACAAAGACAAAGGAGAAGCTTCATGGATGCTTTGGGTTAGGTGGGACTAAAGTTGAAATTGTGGGTCTCCTCTTGTGGCCAAATGAAACTCACATGTTGGACTTTATATTAACAGATAAAAAAAATAACATAACCATAGGCTTTGGTTCAATTTGAAAAAATTGACAATTGAACTGATCTGTTCAGTTTTGACCAGCTAAAAACTGATTTGGACCAATTTTTAATCACTTTTCGTTAGCTTAATTCAGTTTGATTTAATTAATTTAGTTTGGTTTTGAACACTTATACTTGCTACCTAATGCTTGTCCTTATTGTAGTCACCTATGTTTGTCCTTGCTACATAAAAGTGACAAGTTAATTCTTGAGGAGGCACTTATCAACCTCACGTGTTGGGATTGCCATCCCTAACAACGTAATCTTTTTATTATCCCATTATATGCCACCTCAACAAAATTTAAATCTAATAAGAAATGAACATTTATAATAGTTTTTCTTGTAATTAAACTAAAAGGCAAACATAAGCTCTACTAATTCTGAGTTGAACAAGACAGTCACAATCATTAACTACTTTCTGTATTAGATCTGACCACTTTCATAATCATATAAAATTTTTAAACCAAATAAAAATAATTACGAAAGCGTTGCTTAAACAAAAATAAAAATACTAGCAAAAATGGGATATTTTTTTTAATTTACAAAGTGATTGAATTTTAAATAGATCTAGTCAGAACACTTACTTGTAGCAGATAATTTTTTTAGATTATTGTCCCACACAATGGATCACAATCATGATTTGGACTTGGATTGCAAAAATCGCAATAGATACACTAGATCTTACAGAGGAAAATAGATAGTAATCAAATTGAGGAAATCTATCTGTGTATATTCTTCAAAAAGTCACTTCATAGACTCTTTATGCATTTTTTTTTTTAGATATTTGCACAAATGATATTATGGGTCAATTTTTCCAAATAGCTAACCCATTTATTTAAATTCAAGAATTAAATTTTAAAATTTAAATTAATTAATTAATTCAATTAATTATTAAATAATTAAATAATTATTTAATTAATTAAACTTGAATTTGGACTTAACATATTGACTTAGGTTAACTCATTAAAGGCGGCTTAATAATCCAACACAAAGAAAGTCAACTTGCAGACTTTTTTTGAGATTTCTCATAAAAGATAGATTTAAAAAGGTTTAGTTGTTAAAAAAAATTAAAATGAAAAGAAAAGAGTAAGAATTGAAAGGCAGTGAGTTGCGCCCAGAGCTAGCCTTTGCCACCAATCTTAAAAGATAGAATTAATGTTGCAGAAAAAATTGATGGCTATGAGAGGGAAGAAGAAAAGAAAGAACCCTTCCCAAATAGTTTATTATTTCTAATACAATCATCAAATAAAAGTTGACATGTGTAAAATAATAATTTCTCATATATCGTTGTCAACTTAATAATTAGATACTATAGTGATCATTAATATTTTAAATATAAAATTGAGTGATTATTTGGATTAAATACAAATTTATGATATACCACAAACATTTTTTTTTTGTTATAAATTTCATCCAAATGAAAATTTTGGTTTTAATACGTAGTTAGAGACATGACAAGGGTGCATATACCACATCCACGAAGCGCTGTGCCCTTCTCTTCCCTCTCACTCAAGATTTGGGTTCAAGCCATCCTCAAGAAATTACCTAAATTGGATGCCACTGGAATGTGATTTTTTAGATGTAACATTTGTAAATGAATTCTGAAAGTGCAATGCTCACATTAATAATAATAATAATAATATGTTAGATATAGGATCCATTTGAACTTCTGTTTGAAACCATGAAAAATGAGAATCATATTCGGTAGTAAATTGCAATCCAGTTCGATTATCAAATTATGATCTATGATACAAAGATAATAGTTTTCTTCAAGATTGAAGGATCAAAGTCATCAGAAGCATCGAGTTCTAGGCATTGCAGCCCAAGCTAACTGCAAATGGCGTCTGAGCATTGCGTTAAAGCTCTCCGGTATAAAAAAGCTTCTATCCTATATAAACGCAACGCAGTCTATCTCTTATTTCCTTTTTCCAGCGATCTGTGCTCAATACAAAGCACGTGTATGCGAAATCAGTTGTGTTTGGAACTATGACATAGTATGTGTTAGTTCAAGTTTGTCTCAAGCGTTTGCAGCATCTTGCTTCAATTTTTGCATAGACAAGTGCAAAAGCCACCTTTTGACAGGTGGGAATCGTATATAAGAAATAAGGAAAGCTATGGAAAAGTTGTCATCTAATATAGAAGTTCGACCCAAAATGATTACCACATAGGTACTCAATGGCTTAGACAACTTCAACACGGGGGAAGAAGAAGAAGAAAATTTGCATTGGAAACTTTCTAATGGGTTCGCATCCACTCCACAACATCCATCTGTATCACTCTGGCGCTGGCCTTATTCAAGTATTTGACACAGTATCACTCGTTAATCAAAATATTTCCAAGCAAATATATTGGTCTTAGACTCGTAGGCTTCTTCTTACTAGGAGATAGTATTATAAAATAGAATCTCTTTGGCTAATATCTTTATCAGCATAGCATACAATGCCATATGACTGAAACTGATGAAAAGGAAATGACATTTCTACTTCAACTGTTGTAGCTGCCGGCCCATATTTATCAAATGCTAATTCGAGAACAAGGGATTCACGCTCACTACACTACAAATGATCTCATAGTAGAATCAGCCAAATTGACTTATTCTAGTTCCGGCAACAATAACCTGATCCTTGGGAGGACTTTCTCAATTCAATATTTCCCAATCCATCATAACATTCAAACGCCATCTCATACTTCACAACCCAGCAGTTTGGATCAAATCTCATCATCACATCGGCCTAAATGGAACGAATTCCTATGTGGGTAGTCCTCGTTTCATGTATTTTCCTCCTTAACATGATAAACTGTGTGGAGGACGAGGTAAGGAGCACAATGATAAGCTTCCTTACGAAACTCTCTTCTAACAGTAGTCAACAGAATATTTCTACTATGAATTGGAAGCCAGACTCTGATCCCTGCAAGGACCTCTGGCGAGGGGTAATCTGCGATTCTCGAAATGTATCAGTAAGGAGGCTATTTCTTGACAGGTTGAATTTAGCTGGAACTCTTGATGCTGCTATGCTCTGCAACATTCAACCTCTTGCTGCTTCTTTAATCATTCTCAGTCTTGATGGAAACACCATCAGTGGAGGAATAGCAGATGAGATTGGAAACTGCACACAGCTAACTCGCCTGCATGTTAGTGGAAATCAGCTTTCTGGGGAACTTCCTAGTTCACTTGCCACGTTAAATAATCTGAAAAGACTTGACATTTCGAACAATAAGTTTTCTGGTCACTTGCCAGACTTGTCCAGAATCTCAGGGCTGAATGTGTTCCTTGCTCAGAACAATCAACTCAGTGGAGAGATACCCGCTTTTGATTTCTCCAACCTTAATCAATTCAATATTTCATTTAACAATTTAGGTGGCCGAATTCCAGATGTGCATGGCCACTTCTTTGAAGACAGCTTCTTGGGTAATCCTGAACTGTGTGGAGAACCATTGCAGAAAAACTGTTCCGCTCTGCCTGTTGATGACAACTCAGTAGGATCAAATGGATCAAAGGGTCCTTCTAAAGACCAGATTCTAATGTATTCAGGATATGCTGCATTGGGTTTGGTATGTATCCTTTTCATAGTTTATAAACTGTGTACAAGAAAGAAAACAGAAAAGGCTGAAGCAGTAAATAAACTAGCAGCAAGTAGTGATCATGATGGGGTTGAAAAACCTAGCAATGCTTCAAGTGGACAAAAATCAGGTACAAACAGATCTGAGTTTTCAGTCAACTCTGAAAGTGGGATGGTTTCTCAGTCACTTATAGTTCTTACACAACCAGTGGTAAGTGAATTGAAACTTGAGGACTTGTTGAGGGCCCCTGCGAAATTGCTTGGCAGAGGGAAGTATAGTAGTCTTTATAAGGTGATGCTGGACAACGGGAAGACGGTGGTTGTAAAAAGGGTTAAGGATTTGGTTACTTCCAGCCATGACTTCAAGCAGAAAATGGAAACTCTGGGCCAAGTGAAGCACCCTTATGTACTGTCACCACTTGCTTTCTATTGTTCCAATCAAGAGAAGCTTCTGGTCTATGAATTTCAGGAAAATGGCAGCTTATTCAAGCTTCTTCATGGTAAATATCATATCTTCTAATGTTAAATTACTCTATTTGTCTTTCTTTCAATTTTTAATTTCTTCTTGACTCTAGAAAAATTTTGTGGTTGGATCCTTATAATTCATTAAAATAATATAATTTAATCTCTGTTGTTAAAATTTTATTATTATGTCATTTACATCAGTATATTAAATATGCATGTTATATCAATTTATTAAAGTCACTACACATGGGTGGCATCACATGTTGCATGTGTGTGAATTTCATTCTATCATATATCTCTATTTCTTTGATTAAGCGTGAATAATATATATGAAGTGTCAACATGACATATGAAAATTTATCTTCTATTCTTAATTCGTGAATGAAGCAACTAGTACTATTTGCTTGCAAAGTTTCGTAACACTATGTATGTATTTCAGGTGAGTCAAAACGGTTTGATTGGACCAGCAGGCTTGGAATTGCAGCTATGATTTCTGAGGGATTAGCTTTCATGCATGAAGCGCTTGGGGAAAAAGGTATTGCACATGGAAACCTGAAATCCTCAAACATTTTGCTAAGCTATAACATGGAGGCACGCATAAGCGAGTACGGTGTGATGGTTATGGATGATGAACAGAGCTCGTCTTATGCAAGTCCTCATCCTTCTGGTGCACCAAATGGGTTGAAGGCAGATGTTTATGGGTTTGGGGTAATTCTTCTTGAGCTACTTACAGGGAAGTTAGTGAAGAACAATGGGGTTGACTTGACGGAGTGGGTCACGTCTGTTGTGAGGGAAGAATGGACAGGTGAGGTGTTTGACAAGTCCCTGATATCAGAGTATGCGAGTGAAGAGAGGATGGTGAATTTGCTTCGAGTGGCTATAAAATGTGTTCATCGTTCCCCAGAGGCTAGGCCAAGTTTGAACCAGGTTGCTCTCATGATTGACACTATAAAAGAGGAAGAAGAGAAGTCATTGATCTGTGGAGTATGATTTTGCTGGTGCTCATGCTTATTGAATCATATGTGTTGAGTTCTCTGTTAAGTGGAACTTCATTCTATCTCATCTTTAAAATCCTGAGGATTTTATCCTTCCAATCTAATGTATGTAGAATATTTGCTTGGTTTTATGAATAACTAGACAGGAACTGCATTTAGGGATGTGAAGTACTAGTTTGTGAGGAATTTTTGTACTATTTAATTTAGCCAGCAGCTTTTAATATTAGCTTGATTTTGCTATACCAGCTTCTGTTTATGTGCTCCAAGACTCCAAGTTGAGCTCTAATTTATTTTTTTGGGGTTCTACCTTAATGTTCTCCTTTTCGTTGGAAATGGGTGTTGAGAAATATGATGAACCAAGAAGAACAAGAAGGAAAGAAAACAACACACACACACACACATATATATATATATATGAATTAATTGACGTTCCCAATCTTAATTTCATGAATAGATTATATAGATATCTTTTAAAATTTAGTTAAATTATAGTATTTAGTATGTTTTTGGTCCAAAAAATATTATTTGGCTTCCCTAAAACATTTGATATATTTTACAAAATTTTTTAAATTTATTTTTTGTCAATAAAATTTTTTCATAATACACATTCTTTTCAAAAATAAAATTAATTAATTGCATTTGTTACCATATTAAGAATAACATCATAGTTTTATGTTAAAATTTAATATCAAATCACTTGCCTTTACAATCATATCAAAAATAAATTACAATTTCATATTATATAAAAAATTAATTTTATTAATGATACATAGATTAGAGAGGAGATTTTTATAATATATATAAAATATCAAAGACGCCAAATGATTTTTTTTTTTAAACAAGAAGTGTATTATGTATAATCTAGATAGGTTTTGAAGAGATTAGTGTAATTTGTTCTAATTTTATTATATAAATTATTTTGTAATAAAATATATAAAATAAATATTAATTTTATAAAATTAATTAATATTTATTATAAAAATTATTTTTTAGAGAGATTCTTTTATGATAAATTTAAAAGACACAATTATAAAATATATTTATGGTTTAAATAAAATACATTTGTGTGACACAAAGCAATTGGCCATAAAAAAGAACAAGAATAAATTATATATATATATATATCTCTCTCTCTCTCTCTTAAATTTTGTTAAAATTAAATAGACCTCTCATTTATTTTTAAAAATATATATAAATTTTTTTAAAAACAAAATTTTTATACTTTAATTTAATTTTAAAATTTTTTGACCAAAATTGTCTTTTGTTTAAAATTTAAAAAATTTGAATAAAAAAATTTTGATAAAAAAATTTAAAATTAAATTAAAGTATAAAATAATTTTAAAAAATTTATATGTGTTTTAAAAACATTTTATATAAATTTAACAAAAATTTAAGAAAAAGCCTATAAAATTTTCTCGGGGAACAAAAATCGTGCGGGATGAGAACCGACGAAATTGACTTGCACGCTCCATTATGGCGGGTGGGATTATTAAATCTACTAGTGTTTCTTTTTGTCATCCTTCACCTCCCACTTTGGAAACTGGTGCCATATTCACTCCTTTGCTTCGTTGGCTCAAACACCTGATAGAGACTGAGAGAAAATTCCTTGAGGGCGAGCGAAAGAGTCAAGGGAAAGCTGATGACATTTCACTTTCCCCTTCCCCTCCGTTACTTAAGCGACTCAAAAAGCCTGCGCCTTGGGTTTTTATTCTGGAACCTTGGTCCCGCAGAAGGGTGAGCATTTTCATTTATCAATTTATAGTTTCAAGAGCTTTTGAGAAAGCCCAGGAATGGTGGACTACCCAGAAACACCATAGGTGAGTTATTATTGCTTCATCACAGATTTTGCTTATCGAAATTATATGCGCTATATTTACAAGCAAAAAGGTACTCATAGTGTTATTTCCGCATCTACTTCTTCCTTCTAGTACACTTATTTTCTCTGGATTCTGAGAGTAAAAGCTGAGAAATTGAAGGGTTTTGGCTCTGTCTAGTGTGAAAGTGTATCTAGGATTGTGTTCCATGACGAACTGTTAAGAGCATGTTTAATGGGTTTCCCTTTATGATCTGTGGGATGTCAGAAAGCATGTATCATAAGTGGTTTTTTGACCATGCCCACTTGAAGATGTCTTGGATTCATCATCAAATCCAGCAAAAAGATGGTTACTTGAGCTACCCACCACCAGTTGTGCCATCATCTTCACCCCCATACCCCGGTGCTTTCCACAAAGAAACGGTGTCTTCATCATCATCATCATCACCTTCCTCATCTGGTACTAGAATAAGTCCGGCTCTTCTTTTCATTATAGTGATTCTAGCCGTACTCTTTTTCATTTCTGGTCTTCTACACCTGCTTGTTAGATTTCTCATAAAGCACCCTTCTTCCTCAGCATCTGAATCTAATAGACACCAAGAAATCTCAGCCTCCGATGCACTTCAAAGACAACTTCAACAGCTTTTCAATCTTCATGACTCTGGTCTGGATCAAGCTTTCATTGATGCACTTCCTGTTTTCCAGTATAAAGAGATAGTCGGTCTGAAAGAGCCATTTGATTGTGCTGTTTGTCTGTGTGAGTTTTCTGAGAAGGACAAGCTCAGATTGCTCCCTATGTGCAGCCATGCCTTTCATATCAATTGTATAGACACATGGCTTCTATCCAATTCCACATGTCCACTTTGTAGAGGAACCCTTTTAAGTCCAGGGTTTTCAATTGAAAACCCAATATTTGATTTTGATGATTTAAGGGAAGAGGATGGATGTAATGGAGAAAACGGATTCACAACTACTAGACAGAAAACAGTTGAAATTGAAGAAATTGTAGAGAAAGGGGTGTTCCCTGTGAAACTCGGTAAATTCAGAAGGCTGAATGTGGAGGCAGGGGAGACTGGAGGAGGAGGAGAGACTAGTAGTAGTAATTTAGATGCAAGAAGATGTTACTCAATGGGATCTTACCAGTATGTGCTTGGGAATTCGGATCTTCAAATTACCTTAAACCATGACGTAAAGGGTCTTGAGGCAAAGCTCACAAAAGGACCAGAACACTCTGAGAAGCTCTCCATGGAGGAAGCAAAGAAGGTTAGAAGTGTGAGCAAAGGTGAGAGCTATTCTGTTTCCAAGATCTGGCAGTGGTCCAAGAAGAGCAAGTTTTCTAGTTCTTCCGAAGATCAAATGGGCATACCTTCTTCTCTTAATACAGACTTGCCATGGATGAGGAGAACAGAAGGGACATGAAAGGTATCCATCTACATGATTTTTTCATTTTTCACGTTAAGCCATCTTAAATCCACTGATCAAAGCTTGTCTTTCTGGGATGCTGATTTTGAATTTGTGATGATTGATTGTGGTATACTGTTGATGTATTGTGATTTTGAGTTAAGATATTATAATGACAACACTTCTTACTTCAAGTCCAGATACTAGAATTTCTTCTTGATTCATAATAGCAAATGTTAATCTAATCTTATTGGTTGCCTTTGATTCTGCGAACATCAACAAATACTTCTGTGGAGAAGCAAAGGTGTTTCTTTCCGGAGCACTCATTCTCAGCTTCTTCTTCTTCTTTTTAACCTCTTTAGTCCGACAGATTTGTACTATTACTCATCAAATAATTACTATTGACAGATTTACGATAGTTGATTAAGTTTGGGTGTGGAGCCTATTTCAAAGCAGACTTGTCACTCTCTGACTGTCAAGGTTATCTTATCCTACATGATCTATGGGGGGAGGCAAGTGCTTTTGCTTTCTTTTCTTGGCTTTTGAGGTGCTGGACTTCTTTGAATCCCCTTTTCCTTTAAGCCCCTTTTGGGAGAATGTGAATACAACCTTTTCAAGCATAGTGAATCAGTGGATCTTTTAGGGTGGACAGTTGTGCAGTGGTGGTGGGATCCATGAAAGCTGGGTGACAGAATCTATCTATCTATCCAACTTGCGAGATGAGTTTTGATTCAAAAATTGGCTCTAGCATCAGTGATGTGGGGTCACTTCTTAACACCTCCCATGTGTCCATGTTGAAATTTAGCACTCAAATTTAATATTTGTCTATGGTAATGACGATGGATTAGTCAAAAAAAAAAGTGGTTAGTTGAAGAAGGATATGGATCTTGTTTTATCACCAGGAAGCATAGTCCACACACGGAGCTAAACTCGAGAATTGATTTTCTGGAGCCCAATTGAAATTGCAGAAAGGAAAGAAGACGAAAATGGTTAGAGGAATGAATTAGAGTAATATAAAAATATAAAGCATATCTAGAGATACTGTACATTGACATGTGCCCCAACTCCCAATACATTTCTTTAAAAATTTTGTATCTATCCCAAAGCCTTAGGACTACCAAAGTTTAGCTTGTTATGGTGGTGATCTAGAGACTAGCTGCTAAAATATAAGGGAAACGAGAAAGATAATGTAAATTCACATAATAGTATTATACTACGCGTTTGAAAAGTATTAGCAAAAAGAGAAAGAAAAAAACCTTTAAAAATAAAATGTGGGTTGCCAACATCGGAAGCACAGATGCCAAGGGGGAAGGGGAATTGAGATGATTTTGATTCTTTTAAACTAGTATATGCACAGTTCATCAGTTTTAAATTTGTGGTGGCATGTTGTTAGTGATATTTTAGTTTAAATTTTGAATTTGATGAAAGGGAAGAGTGGTCGGTGGAATATGTTAAACATAACGGTATATCAGTAAGTTCCAAAAAGGGATCATGTGAAATGATAATGTGTGTGTTGGAGCTACAAACAAATATCGAGTAATAAAAAATGCCGGAGTAGTACACGCTTACAATTTGGGTGAGAGTAACGTTAGAACTTAGAGGAGGACTTAACTTTTTGAATGGTTGGATTTTTATCTATTTTTAAATATTTTAAAATTTTATGTAAAATAATTTATTATTTTTTATGTCCAAATCTTAAAATTAATATATATATATATATATATATATATCTGGACTCCACTTTAAAATCAATGGAGTAAGGAGGGAGGAGTATTGAGTAGGGGGCTCGATGGGCTCCATAAGCAATCAGTGGAGTAGTACTATGGGTATGGTGATGGTAATAGTGCTGCCTATTGTCAACGAGTAATAGCGACAAAATATCATTCACGCGCCGCCAGCGCGTTTACTGTTAGTTATTACTGTTGTCTTTCCTGCCTTTTTAGAGCCAAATTTGAGGATTTAAATCCTGTATGTTTTGGAGCTCGCATGTGAATAAAAGGATAAACATAAGGTGACTTTTGTTTGAAAGATAGATCTCGTGTGTGTGTGTGTGTGTATTTATTTATTCTGTGTGTCACCTCTCTTAAGAAAGAGTGTTTAAAATCAAATAAAATTAATTAAAATTAATTAAATTGAACCAAATCAATAAAAATTGATTAAAATTAATTAAAATAAAGTCTAAATCAATTTTTGACTTGTCAAAACCAAAAAAGTTGATTTGGTTGTTGGATATTTGAAGTTTTTCTCTGTTTTAACCAAATCCAATCAAATCTATGCTTTTTTTCTTATTTTTTTTCTTCCACTTGTGCTTTTTCTCTTTTATGAATTTAGAGATAAGAATTATAATATCTTATTTATATTTTATATCTAATCATTCTTATCTCTTATTGACAAATAAATAGAAAATGGACAATTGATTTAAATATAAAACCCATTTTAAAAGTTGACTTACAAACACTAAATTCTTTAAACGATATTAGGAGACAAGAATTTTGTAGAATTTATAAAATAATTTTATTCAATAAAGATGAAGAGCATGTTACTTAGCATTATTTCCCTTTTAATTTACTAGCATGTTATTGAAGACAAAGTAATATAATATGATAGAAATAGGATAATGTAAATGGTTTTCAAAATCAAATTACATTTAATATATATATATATATATAATAAAATTAAGATGAATTAAACCAATCTAAACTAAATCTAACCAACCAAAAATTGAACCAAACCCATTATAAAAAAAATCCAAAAAGGTCTGCTATTTGAAAAAATTAATTAGGCCAATTTGATTTGATTTTTGTCCAAAATCAAATGAAACTAAACTTATGAATGCCCCTATTTCTCTCCTTATATAGTAACATTATGCAAATCATATATATATATATATATATATATAGAATGTATTATAACTATTCATGGTCTCACTTTTTTTTTTCAAATTTTCTCCATTTTATTTTATTTTTCAAATTTTTTTCACTTCTTTTTTATAAATTTGAATTAAACCATATAATTAACATGAATTCCATACAATTACATAGAGCCACATCTTTTTTTTAAAAAAAAATAAGGGGATCCAGATCCCAAATTTAATTGTCTAATGAGTTGGACCTTCCCTCACTTCCTTGAATATGTATCTCGTATCAGTGGTTGGCTGCTTTTTTTATTTTTTAATTCGTTCGAGAGAATGTACCTTTTATCTGTTTTAATTTTTTGATTGTTCAATATTAAAAATATAAAATTCAATTATTAAAATGCATTTTTTTTTTGTTCTCAAAGCTTTAAGGTTATTTTTATTTTTATCTTAAATATTAATTTTATATTAATTTTATCATATATATTTGTAAAACTTTTCAATGTCACCTTACATAGTAACAATGGCTTCCCAGTTATCAAAATTAGCTGATCCATCATACACGTAATCTTACAAATGCATCCACATTAATTGATCCAGTTAGGACTGCTAAGAAAAGACACCTACAACAAGTGGCAAAGTCAGGAACTTGAGTTATGGGGCAAAACATTATTCTCAACAGAATTTTTTTAATAATCTATTTTAACACATTTATATTTTTATAGTATATTATTTAAATAAAATACTTTCTTTCAATTTTTTGGAATAAGCTAGATAAAATTAACTTACTAATAATATCTTGATTTTCTCTCTCTTAAATTTAGAAACAAATTTGACTTTAAACGAGTAATATATCAAAAATTACTCTTCATAATAATATCTATAATTTCACTACTTACATATAAAATTATAGTATTATATTTGATAAAACATAAAAATTTATTACCTTCAATTTGTAAAAATATATATCTATGATGCACAACAACAGACTCTTTTTATTCAATAATATTTTAAAAAGTTTTGCATTAATTTCAAAAATAATTGTTAGTTAACTAAAAATAATATATTCACACTTGAATTTGATAATGTTTTACCAATTTATTGTAAAACTACTCATTATAAAAAATATGTAAAAGGCACGCATTAATTAACTATAAATCAACAAATAAAAGAAAATTTGGATAGGAGCCCATAGGGGAGAGAAGAATAACTCTATATGGTTTAACAAATTAATGATGATTTGGAAAAAAAAAAAAAAAAAGAAGATAGAAAAATGTAGGAGAAATAGGAACTGAAAAAAAAAAAGATAAGAAAAAACTAGGAAAAGGAAAAAGAAATAAAAGAAAAAATGTGTGAATTTATTGGGTTCAATGTAAAATATTAAATTATATATATATATATAAAGTGAATTCTATGAATCTAGTAGGATCAAAATTTCAAATGATATAAAAATACAATATCATAATTTAATATTATATATAAATATATATATATATATATTGGGTAAAATTGAGGGGGCGCCTGCCCCTCCTCCTCGTAACATGGCTCAGCCATTCCTTATAACTAAGAACCAAATCTTGATTAAAATGGAGTAGGGATAGAAGAAAATTAAATGGGCAACATGTAAGGGTCATGGTCATAACACAATGTAATGTGAACCAAACTTTTGGGACCACAAAAAAAAAAAAAAAGATACTTTTGCCTTTCCAAAAAAATGTTAATTCTTCATTTATTAGTTCTGTATCAATTAAAAGCCAGACAAATTTATATGCTTAAAAAATTAACAAGTACCGAATTAAAAGTTTCTAGAGATTGAATTGTATAATTTTAAATTTTAAAAATTAAATAGATGAGGTATATATCTTTAGGATCAAAAAGTACATCTACTCTTTCTTTTTATTTTCTATTTTTTAAAATAAATAACTATAAAATATCTTGTATATTTAACCTACTTTTAGTGTCATGATCTCTTAGACATATATAACATTGAATTAAAAAATTGATTTTCAGGTATATAGGAAATTAAATGTTATTTCACTCCATCTTTATATTTTACATCAATATTAACATGGAATGAAATAAAAAAAATTGGGGGGGGGGGGGAGATGTACTATGTAGTTAGATAAAAAATCTTATTAAAATTAATGAGGCGAGATATTATGTGATTACTAAGCAATTTTAAAATGTCCACCTTCTTTCACTGAATCTTTTTTTTTTTTTTAAAGAGCTGATTTGAAGTTGTGGCCTCGTGGAAGAGTCATAAGAAATTGTAGTGTAATTAAAATCACTGTAAAATATTAAAATATACAAATAATGCATGGTTATATGGATTTGCAAATAATATCATGTTCAGCTATCTCTTATGTGGAATTGTAATATTTTACAATAATATATTTGAAGGAGAAAGTGATATAGAAAAATAAAATATATATGAGATTTTTTTTTCTTTTCACCAACTCTTTATCTCGTTTTAAATACACATCAAATATTTATTAACTAAATGCAAAGTACTTTGATGTGCATTTGTGAATCCAACACCAAGAAACTAAGTAGAAATGTGGTGATTGGGTTGCCTTAATATGAGGTAAAATGAATCACGTACAGTCACTGTTTTGACCATTGGGGGTGCATTTTGGCCATTTTTGTTTTTATTTTATTTTAAAGATTACAAATTTTAATTGTAAAGATAAAAGTTGTATTTGATAAGATAACATTTTAATTATAAAAAAAAAGTTATATTTTAAAAATTTTAACTATATTACTTTTACAATTAAAATTTGTAAGTCCTAAAACTCTAAAATAAAATAAAAATAGTCAAAAACAATGATTGTGATGCCCATAGTCAAAACAATGACCAGAAAGAATCCATCCTTCGATAAGAGGTGAGTACAACAAATCTCCAATGATGACAGTATATTATGTGTAAAATAGATACAATTTTATTTTCATATTTTTTATTAAATTTTTAATACAAAAATAATATGTATAAATTTTTATTTTAAAATTTAATTATGAGATGCTAAAATATAAAAATTATATAGCTATTATATCTTGAATAACTGCTAACAAAATAAAAAGTCATCTCTTTTCAAGTTAGCTATCCATGATTCCTCTCCACATATAAGTTTTTGTTTTTTAAACAAACATTTTCAACATGCACCAAATATATACACACTTAACGGTTAGATTTATTTTATATAATGAATTATACATGTTTAAACAACAACAAAGATTTTTTTCTCACTAAATGAAATTGGTTATATGGATCAATTGAAGTTATAATGTCTTAATATAGATTATATTTTTAGATAAACTATTTAATTCTAAATCTTTTTTAATAATTTTTCTTATTCTTCCTCTACATCTAATTATTGGATCACTCTCTATCTAATCTACTTTTTTAATTGGAGTTTCTATAAGTTTTATCCATATATGCATAAACCATCTAAGTCACCATTTTATAATATTTTACACAATAGGTGTAACTTCTACTTTTTTTTAAATATATTTATTTTTAATTCTATTTTGTCTAATGTGTCCACTCATCTAATATAACATTTTCATCCCTACAATATCAAACTTATTCTCTTGTTCAAGGTTGTCAAATTCGTAAGTTTAAGTAAACTCATAAATGAAAAATAAACTCGTAACGTAGATTCATATCGTAAATTCTTAAGAGTTTATATTTTTTAATAATTACATATAAAATATAATATACAACAAAAAATTTATTAAAATATAATTTAAATTATACTAATTTGTAAAAAAAATTATTTATATTTACCCAATTGTATTGAATTTAAGAATTTTTATCTTTTTTAAATTCAATTTGACTCAATTATATAGTAACTCGTTAAAATTGATTGAAAAAATACTAAATTAATTGAGTTTATTTAAATTAAAGATGAATTAAACTAAATTTGTATTGAATCCGAGTTTATAAGCGAGTTGACACGATTTTCTTAAATAGAAACTTAAACTCATTAAAATTGAAGAGTCAACTCGTGAGTTTAACAACAATGCTCTTGTTGGTTTTTTAAATTATAATTTTTATATTTAAAATATAATTTTTATGGTTAAATTATAAAATAGAATTTTTTTTCTTATAGTTAAAATTTTTATCATTTTAATTATAATTTTTAAATATCTTATATCATTTTTAAATTAAAAAACTAAAAACATATTTACAACAACAACAACAAAGCCTTTTCCCACTAAGTGGGGTCGGTTACATGGATCAATCGACGCCATAAGCACCTATCGTAAATCATATTTTTAGACAAACTATTTAAATCTAAGTCTCTCTTAATAATCTTTCATATAGTTTGTCTTGGTCTTCCTCTACCTCTAATTATTGAACTATTCTCCATCTCATCTACTTTCCTAACTAGGGCTTCTATCGGTCTTCTCCCAATATGACCAAATCATCTAAGTCTTGATTCTATAATCTTTTCCACAATAGGGGCGACTTCTACTTTCTCTCTAATGTATTCATTTCTAATCCGATCTTGCCTAGTGTGTTCACTCATCCAACGCAACATTTTCATCTCTGCAACATTGAAAACATATTTAAAATATAAATTTTATCTTCCAATTAAAAATTTTTCTTTGAATTATAATTTTTAAATTAAAAAAAAAAAGACTAAAACATACTAATGCACCATCTCCAATAATATCAATTACTGCAATCTGATCGGGTTGCTGACTGAGCCACGAGTCAAACCTTTATGTGTCGTAACCCACAAAGAAGCTTGATTACCGACTGCCAATGTCAAGATTGCCAAATGCTTCCCAATTTTTTTATTCCTAAATAATGATTTTTTTTTCTTTTCTTAGGAACATCAACACAGTACCACACCCATATTTCACTTCCATTCAGATCTTTATGAAAATGGCAGTACTATTGGCTTAGATTGTTTATCAATTTCAGGTCGACTTAATATTTAAAAAAAAAAATTATTTAAGCTTGTTTAGCTATAATTGGTTGTAAACTAACCAAACTGAATTAATCAAACATTGATTTCATCTTGTGAGAGAATTATTTTAATGTAAGATAATAACCAAATCATGGGCGATACATACAACACAAACACAGAAAATACTCACACGATCAATTGGGATATACTAATATAGGCAATTTGGAACAAGATCAACCAGGCAGCGGATCCTTTTAATTTTTCTTGGAAATTGACAGATTAATTTCGAGTTTACTTCAAATGATAGATTTCACTGAGACATCAGCATATTAGTGGGCATCTGCTTTGGTTATTCAGTTAAAACCACCCGCTACTATTTTTGGTTATTCAGTCCAAAAGCAAATCTTATAATTAGTACTCGACAAAAATCTTTTGTTTTTCAGATGTACTAGGTAAAAAAGAATTTAGTCTCAGATTAACCCATATCATACAAAATAAAATAAAATAAAATAAAACACACCCCCCCGATCCTTTGACCAAACCATTTGCACTCCCTCCATATATTTCTACTCTGACTCCATTAAAAATTGGCAAGCCAATAAGTTTCCGCATGTCAACGTTAAGGACTCACCTTAAAGTTCTAATTTGCCGAGTTCAAGACATTAGTTTATGCATTATAACACTCAAGATAGCATTATACCAAATATTTCTTTCAAATTTCAATCAAACAACACAGGTTTTTTTTTTTTGGAGAAAAATTTATCTTTAAGATTTCTTTTAAATTGCTTACATTTATAATTTATCTCAAAATATACAAAAAAAAAGGGAAAAAAAGACTAAAGAAAATTGAGGGGACCACAGAATTCACAACGTACGCAACAACCTGTATCCGCCTCCATTTACGCCGTGCCACAGTCCGAAAAACGCTCCATCCTCGGACGTTCACGCAAGAAGAACTCATCTCACAAATTCCAAAACCCTCCTCACGTGAATGTGGGCCCGTCCTTTCCCAGGTCCATCGAGGATTTCGCCGACGCCGGAATCGACGCGTACCGAGTGGAGAAATTGCTGACGTAGTAATCTTCTTCATCCTCCTGCCCTTGGTCGAAGTTAAGGGCGTAACTAGATGGATCGTACCGGAACGAGCCCTGCTTGACATAACCACCGGAGCGTCCCCTATTGAAGCGGCGGATGAAGGTCTTCCATTTGGGTCCGGCCACGATCTCCGACCATTCTCGCAATTTCTTCCACCCCCGGGTCCACCAGTGATCCTTGCTGTCGGGGCCCCGCATCCGCTCCCACCACACCGATCCATGCGAGGACGGAGACAGAGACGGGTCGTATCCTATGCAGGGCATCCGGATACAGCAACCCCTCTTAGCGAACGCCGCGTCATCGTTAGCAGCGCCGTCGTATTCGAGAAAGGTGGCCTCGGGTGTTGGCGTAGGCATGGTTAATTGGGAGAGAATGAGAAATGGAGAGAGAAATGGATGTGAGTGAGGGGTTAGCCTGTGATGTGAATTTTCTTCTCTTTCCCTTTCCCTCTCGCCGTCGCTTGGGACTGTGTGGGGAAGCCTGGAGATGAGAGTGGAGAGAATAAATAAATAAATATATATATATATATATATATATGTGACAATGGTAACGGAAAAACACCGTGGAGCCTCGATGGGAACCTGCCAGTGCTACCTTTTACCGGGAAATGCCCGTTGGCAGATGTCTTTCTTTGTTGTTTGTTGCAGCGCGGGCACCGGTTCATTTCATACAGCTCATTTTCTAATTTCTATTCTTTTTTTGTTTTTTTCTTCCTGCTGTGTCAAGCCAAATTTAAGTAACTTTGGAAAGTTCTTTAAACCTCGTTTGTTTGTTTCATTATTTTTTTAAACAAAATTTTAATTTGTGTCTAAATATAGTTCATGATGATGTTGTCCTGTAATAAGTGATAGAGGTGTTGGTAAATTTATAATAATATGGATTAAAGTAAAAGTGAAAATAATTTTTTTTACTTATCTTTTAATAATTTTTTTAAAAATTAAAGTAAAATTTAAATTGGTGGAATTTTTTTAAAGCATATTTTTTTAATGAAATAATGACGCAAATTTCTTTTCCCTAAAATTTATGTAAAATATTTTCATTGAAGCAAACAAAGCCTAGGTGTTTGTTATCCAGCTTTTTAATAAATTATAATATATCAAAGAACTTTTTAAAAGTACCAACGATGAGTAGTATTAACTGTTAAAAAATTCTACTTTATCATGTTTTGATAAAATAATTTAATAGCAAATATTTAAAAATCATGTCTAAATTTTGTTTCAATTATACTAAGAATAAAAACTAAATTTTAAATTGGCTCAACGCTAGTAGTAAATAAAAAATAAAGTAATTTCGATCACTCTCTTGCTTCCAAGATTATTTTATAAGGTAATTTTGATTGACATGATTACTTTAATTAATCCCCTTGTAATTAAAAGCGTGTCCTATTGTCATGATGAGTTTCTTGATTTTTTATCTCGCCATGATATATGGAATGAAATTCTTTGTTTAGATTTTCCAATGATATATGCAAGCGAGGTTTCTTTTATATGTGGCGTATCTTAGTATAGATATAATGTTCATGAAAACAAAATTTATTTTGATTATGTGCAAATTAATATAGTCCACAAGCTAGTTAAATCACTCACTACTAATTAAATGTACTTTTGATCAACTTAATTTTAAAATTATAATTTGATTCCTTTAATTTACAAATAAACATATTATTCTCTTATTTTTTAAAATAATATAATTTTGTTCATTTATTTCATAACCTATTATATATATATATATAAAAGGTTTGTTTTTCTTGTACTTTTTCTATAAATTTTTTATTTATGATATTACTATGTTTTTTGGTTTTGTGATGTCTTTTAAAAAATGTAGTGCCTTTTTGTAGGCCCCAGACACATGGACCTCACCAATTTTAGATTATACAAGTTTTACGTTAAACTTATATTTAAATTTGATGTCTAAGATAATATATTGTTGAATTTAATATTAAATTTTAGATAAGTTATAAAGAAGAAAGTATTATTTTAAATTACAGAAACTAAAAGTATATTTAAGCCAATTATATATATATATATATTTAACTACTCTCTAATAATATATTTTTGACAAATCCTGCTATATTCGAGAGAGAGAGAGAGAGAGAGAGAGAGAGAGAGAAAGGAGGGGGGGAGAAGATTCTCTCCGTTATGTTAACGATAATATTTTAGATGAGGGAGACATAATACTCTAATCACCTGATTCATCTTCATAATTTAAGATTTGTGCAGACGATCCAACAGCAAGTGATGGTTTAATTGCAATTATAATTTATTCATTTTAATTAATCGTTAGAGCTTAGTTGTTGGCAGGCATATTTTAGTTGGCACAGCTTTGAAGAGAAACCAACCAACCTACCAACTTCAAAATGAATTAAACAACAGTTCCATTTATTTCAATAATTAGTATCTTTTTGTATTATTTTGTGGTTGGAATAAAAAGAGAATTTTAAAAGTATTTGTTATGTATTTAGTATAACCTTTACAAGAAATACTTTTTTTTAATAATCATTTTATAGAGGGAAAATATGGGCCGCACATTATTTATTTATTTATTGTGTTTATGTTGGTAACATACTTTTTTTTAATTTGAAAATAATGAATAAATAATTTAAGGATTTCATGAAAATGAGATGACAATGAAGAACAAATGTGAGAGAGAGAGAGAGAGAGAGAGAGAGAGAGAGAGAGAGAGAGAACCAGCTGTATGGTGTAGAGTATGGATGTCCTCATGTGCATAGCTTGTCAACTTGTTTAAATAAAAAAAAATTAATTGAGTTAATGGATTTGTGTGAGTAAAATATTTATTTAACATCAGATTTAGAATTTTACAAAGCAGGTAATGTACAATATGTGAACATTTTTGGGGATCCAACTCAACTCATATAAACCTAAAAAGTCAGGTTGCTTAAAATTATAATGGGTGATATTGATATTTTTTCTATCCAAATATAAATTTGTCAGGTTAAGTTTTGTATCAAACCCCTCTGTACTTTCTCCTATTGTGAAAAGGAATATTTATCTTTTTATTTATTTTTATATCATTATTTTATCTGGGACATGAAATCCAAAGCCAACTCAAACTGGCAAGCACTTAAGATACATTATAGTCCAAGGCTAGAGAATTCGGTTCCTCAAAAGTTAGAAATCAATAAAGTGCAAGATTTGAGTCAAATCCTAATAAAATCCTATAAAAAATATTTAATTAGTCAAATTCTACGTGATAAAAAATATTTAATTTAAATCTTATAGTTTATATGCACACAGATTATATGAATCTAAAATCTCCTTTATTTTGTATGAACTTTGAGTTTTTTTTTTAATGAAGTCGAATTTAAAATAATCCAAATGTGTGCGAAATGTGCATGCGTGTGCATGCACACCCGTTTATATATATGGACTCGGATTCTTTGAACTTAAGTAAACTTTAAGGTCATTGTAGGTGTAGTTAGCTTGTGCAAGCCACTTGTGAAAGTTTATACTTTTGCAAGTGTAATCGACTGGTCATGTTGGCTGATTAATCAAAGCTTGACTGAAGAAATAACAAAGATGTCACATGACACATTGTGGTTGGATGCAAAGATTACAATGCCATGTGGCACTCTCTTATTGGTCTAGTCAAGATAAATAATTTATTTTTTAAATCACAATACCCATTTTACCTCTAGTTGCTATAATATGTAAGCTAACCATTTTTCCTTTTGAAGCTCAAGATCTGTACTTTGCTCAGCTACATCTTTTGTCTTCATTTCTCTTCAGTTTAGTTTGCAAGTTGTGATCAGTCTAATCTTTTCTCTGTCTTTTTATTCTCTATAATGAAGGTAAATGTTGGTTTCTTTATTTTTTTTTTTTCTAAATGCATCATTTTTTTGTATTATTTTCATTTTTTAGATATTGCAAAAAACAAAAGCATTTAGGACGATTATTTTATAGCAATATCCTTTTATTTAAATGAAGAAAAATTTTATTATATTTATTTTTTGTTTCTGTAATTTTTTAATTATGTTTTGTAATTTTTATTTGGCTATTGAAATTTACATTTTGTAATTTTATTATGTTTTTTTATTACATTTTATTATTCTATAGTAATTTATTCTTTTTTATTATTCATTTAGTCTGTATTTTTTTTATGTATTTTATTTAGTATTTTATTCTACATTATATTATGTATTTTCTTATTTGGTTGTTATATTTTGTATTATGATTTATTATTCTATATTCAATTGAATTTTTTTATTATGTAGTTTTTTTATGCTTTTATTTTTAGTAGATAAATTAATTATTTACGTTTTTTATATTTATGTTTTTATTGTGGTTGTTATTAACTAATTATTATGTTGAAAATTCCATAAAATTTGAAGATATAAAACTACTAAGAAGATGGATAGGAAAAATATGCTTGTTGGTATATAAGCAAATGAAAGTGCCAAGTGCATTATGTTTAAAATAATAATAATTAGAACTGATATCACTTTGAGAAATTTAAAAGAGGTGATAAAAGAAGCCTACGACTTAACCTTACTCAATTCATATATAAGTTGATATATAGGTACTCAATAAGCTCATAATCATATCATGTGCACTAACTAATCCCAAAGTATTATTTAATATCTTTAGATATTTAAAGGGCTTCAATTCCACTCATCTCCTTTTCATTATAAAGTGGCACCATCTAGATCACATTCTCTGCCAATTTAGCTTGTATTAGCCAATCCTTTATGATTTGGTGAATTTGGATGTCATCGATGCCATATAATTTCGAAAAAGAGATAGACCACCTAGATAATAGAATGTGCATGTTTCATCATTGCATGGAATACGAGTGAGACACTATAGCTTAGACTCATTATGCTCCAGAGCTTCTTAATTGCATATCTAAGTACATGCAATGGTACCAAGATATAGCCAACGGTGAATGGATTTAGCAAGTGTTGTTGTTGCCTACACAGCAAATTTTTAAATAGTTATTACCATTGTTTGTTTTTCTATTCTTAATAAATCTTATGTCAACCTTTAATGTTTTATCTTTCTCTTGTTTAGGTCGATCTAATAAAGGAATTGTATAGGTTGCACTTATAAGACCTTCTAGCCATGGATTTTTGAGAGATTGTGGGTCAAGGCTCTAGGAATATCTTGCTTTCTCTCAGAGAACAATGATTTGTAACGATGTACTAGCCTGTTGAACTAGCACTTGATTTACCAAGGTCTTAAATTATGGCAAGTAGGTTAGGGAAAAGACATTAATGTTACATGTCAAGCCAACAAACTAATGTTGTAGAAGTGCATTGTAACATTCCAAAATTGAGTAACCAAAATTATGGAAAATAAGAATATAATGTGGGGAAAATAAGATATTATCATGAGAATTAAGGAAATTATAAAAATAGAAATTTTCAAGGAAAATAACTATTTTAGGCATTTTGAGGTAAATAATAATAATAATTTGGTAATTTTTGGTAAAAAAATAAAATTTATTATAGAACTTCAATTTAATAGGAAAAGTTAATTAGTGAAGTTTGGAAAATTAAATTAGAGCTCAATAGTTTTGTTTAACTTTACTAAAATAATTTTTAAGGGCCCAAATTAAGTTGTAATGAAGACTCAATCTACTTGAACTTATCAGGCCATGACACAATACTTAGATATAAACCTAATTGGACAAAAATACCTTTAGGTTAGCCACACTCCCATTAATTGGGCTAAAACATTTTGGACAACAAAAGCAAAAGGAGAAAAATGCACGAGTGAGGGAAAGCTAGGGTTTCTTAGCTATTTGGCCTTGATGTGCTTATTTAAAGGAAGATATGGCTAAAGTAAGTAAAATAAAAGTTGATCCTTTCATCCTTCTCTTCATTTTAATCTGATTAATTTTTCATTTAGTGATTTTTTACTAAAATCTTAGGTTTGAAATTTGTGTTTTTGATGTTTTCTTACATAATTTTTGAAATTTGGGGTTAGAAGAACTATTAGATAAGTGTTTCCCTTTATTTTAAGTGTTAACATACTTAAATTTTATCTTGTAAGCTAACCTTGGTATGTGGTTGTCTTTATCTGCGAAAATCAAGTGTTAGTGGTGACCTATTGATATTTCTGAGTTTTTGGGGCTCCAATTAGTTCATTTGATCTATTGGAAGATTAGGTAATTATTTTTTAAGTGATTCATGATAAATGGAATGAATGAGTGTATGACCCTTTTGGTGGATGTTGATTAAAATTGCTTTTGGTCTGTTTAGGACACTTACGGTGTTTTTGGGCACTTATTGGTAGCTTTTGAGGAATTAGTATTTAAGTGAGGTGATTAGGGTTTTAAATTCCATATATATATATATATATATATATTAATGCAAATCACATGCTTGCTACACATATTATCTTTTAAAGTAAATGATTCGTTTGGATACTTATTATTTTTGAACTATAATCGTGTCCTTATGTGGAGCTGTGAACATGTTTCTACTTCTACATTATATTGTGATCATGCACCAAGTTATGATCATACTCTTTGGAATGCATCGAGTTGTAATCATACTCAATAGAGAGTTTGTGTTGTGATTGTGCCTCTTTCTTTTTGTTTTTGGCCATTAACATATTATATGTTTGCTACTATAGTAGTCAAACTTGTTCATTTAAACATCTGCATAATTTGCCTTGTTATTATTCTATATGCTAAAGCATTATATTAATTATATTATACATGTAGATGGAATTTTTCTTAGTTACTAAAACTCATGTCTCATCCTTTTTATGGGTCAAACATTTCAAAGTAAAGGTTCTTCTATTAAGGATAAAGAAAAACTATTGGATGACAATCCTTAACTTGAAGCCTTGTGTGGGATTTTGCACTTGGGTAATTTGGTTTAGTTAGATGCTAAATTTTATAGTTTAACTATGTATAACATCATGTTGCATTTATATATTACCAAGTGTAAGTATTTTGATATTTTGTAATTTGGAGTAAACCTCAAAGGATTAGGCCTTAACTTATGTTTAATTTGATGATTTTACTTGTAATTAAGTAATTATGGTTTGATATGTGTGTATGAAGGATTACTTTACCAAATGATGAATATAATTATGACACTTACCCTTGTGATTGGCTTTGTTATTGTCAAAAGGTAAGTTGCTGTTATGTGTAGTAAAACTTTAATGTTGATGTTTGTGTATAGGAGGTTCTATTTGGGATGGTGGAGTAGAAGTCTTAGGAATGTGCTTTTGGTGCTTCAATCATGTGAAGGTGTAATGGTCCATCTTTGGGTGTTATCATAGTATATTATGTTGCCATAAGTCTTATTAGGATGATTTTGGGGTGTGACATGGTCATATTTTAAATTGGTTATGTCAAAGTCCTAAGGAGGTAAACAAGCTTAATTTGTCATTTGAAACTTGCTTTAAGTAATTAAATGATTTTAGGTGATGTATTCTGGATTTTAGAGTGTCACTTGGAGCTGATCCTTACCATTTTTTGTTATAAAAGAGTCCTTGTGTTATCGTATTGACATTTGATTGATTTGGCTAGCTTCTAAATGCTTGAGTTAGGTAAGATAATTGAATAGTGATTATAGAAAAATGAAGCCTTTAAAAACCTTGCATTTTTGCCACAGAAGAACCTTAAGATTAAGTTTGATATAGTAGCAACTTGTTAGTTCGTATATCTTAATGTTTAGGGTCAGTATGCATTTGAGCTACGACTAAATCCTTTTAAGTCATGGCCAAAATGTATCATTTGTGTTCTAAAGGCTAACTTCACTGCGACACAAATAAAGGAACTTAGGAATTTTTTAAGGCTAGAGACCAATCTCACCATGGCATGAGTATGTTGAGCTGTGACAAGAAATATGATTGTGTGTGTTGTTTAAGTTTGAGAGTGATCTTGCTATAGCGTGGGCAACTTGAGCCATGGCAAGAATCATATTTTAGTGAAATTTAGGTCCAAACCCGAGTCTAACCATGGCGAAAGTCTTTTAAGTTGCTGCAAAAATGCTCTTGTGAGGTCATAGGAGTTTCCAAAGACCATTTGAGCTATTATTCAACTTTTTTAAGTCGCAACTTAAATCCTGAAGCCCGTATTTCACCTCTTTAGACTTGTTCCCCTTATGTTAATTATGAATAATGGTTAGTGGCTTAACATACATGTATTTTATTACTTCTTGAAGGTATTTTGAGGGAGGTAACTAAGTTTAATGGGAATTATGTTTTCATATAAATATGAATCTTCTTGTATGGTCTTGATAGTGTATTTGTTGATATAAAAATTTAAAATTTTCCTTTTCTTTTGTATCTTGGAAATCCATTATACAATTTCATATATTAATTAAAACTAATTTAAAGTCTAATTATGTTGTTTAGCTTAATTAGGAATTAGGAATATTACATGTGCCAACATCATAACACCCTGTGAAAACTTTATTTACACCTGTTGCAAGTGTCACTTCCTCTTATTATATCCTCACACCAATGTAACAAGATTTTGGCATAAACAGTTTATCTTTTCTTATGTCTGCTAGCTAATTTAATGACTTTAAAGGAGCCAAGCGCTCTTATTATATACCATCTCTGCTGATGTCATAGTTGAGATCATCTGAGGCTTCATTGTTTATATTGACCCCATAATAGATGTCTTGTGCCTTTGGGTCATTCTCTAACCTACTTTTTGATCTATCATTTAATATTACACACAAAAATTGGTACTTTGATGTTAGGGGATTGTTGTGATAAGGGTTTTTTGATGCTGCATTTGCTAATTCCTCTAGTTTAATTTTCAAAATTTAGATTTAAATTCTCCTCATGTTGTTAATATTGACAATCCATTTTAGAAGCAACAACAAAGAACAATTGGAGTAGTGATCACAATGTGTATGAAGGAGCTTTTGTTGTGGCACTAGAGTTACTATGAATAATTATTTTTAGAGTTAGTGTAATGTTATCAAATATGATATAATTTTGTAATTTATTATCATATTTCATTTTATGTATTTTACTTAATCTTGAGTTTAATTTATATTTAATAGAAAAATTATAAAAATTATTATTTAATAACCTTTGTCAAATTATGCCTAAAAAATTATAAACACACACACACATAGAGACACACACATATTAATTTAGTAACACTTTAATTATATTTATATATATATAAATGATAAATTGGTTTCTAAAAGTTCCATGCTATTTTGTAAAATTAACACCTTGCTTTCAACTTATTATTTTTCTTTTAATATATATGTATATATATGTGTGTATACGTGTGTGTGTGTGTGTGTGTGTGTGTGTGTGTGTGTGTGTGTGTGTGTGTGTGTGTGTGTAAAATGGCCATTAACAACTTGGATTCTATAAATCCACGCTACTAATGGCACCTATGAATCTAAATTCATGGTCAAGTACATCCAAACAGGCTATTTTATAGCATTTGCATTTCACATTAGGATTTGACATAAAATTTTTCCCAATATAACTTTTTGGTTAGCAGGCATAGTAGAGTATTTTTGAAGTAAAAGAGAAATAGAAAAAATAAGTTTCATACGTACTTTCAATTTTTATATCAACTTTCTTTTTTACTTTAGATGCACTTTATTAGCTTTTAACTTCAAAGGATCCAAATTAAAAGCTAGAAGCAAGCAAATCCTCCTGAGTTGTGCGGTGATTGGAGAGGATCTAGACCAAAATAACCATTTTCATTTGTTTAGGTTACAAATTTTAAGTGTGAAAATAAAAATGATAACTATATAATAAAAAATTTTAATTGTAAAGAAAAATTATAATTAAAAAATTTTAACTATATTGTTTTAAAATTTGTAAAGCATAATTTTTTCTCATAATGAAGATTTTTTATCTTATCATTATAATTTTTATTTTTATACTTAAAATTTGTAAATTAAGAAAATTTAAAAAAAATTAAAAAAATCATTTTAATCTTGATTAGATCCTCAACTAGAGAGGGTTCAAATTGAATTAGAAAAGCTATTATTTTAATTTTATATATAAATAAACTCAATATCATATTTTAACTGTCGACCTTAAATCATTTAAAGTGCTATTTTCACCTGTATACTCCTCTCAAAATTGAATTTTATACATTGTAAAACTTTCCTCTCATATTTGTAACCAACCAATAGCCTTGCAGCTAATGACATCACACATCCATTGATGATCATTGCACTTCAAAGTGTTCAGCGGCAGACCAAGTAACTGATAAGGTGCAAAATGCTGAAACATGCGCTATATGTGCAAGGGACCTCCTCACGACGGAAGACTAGAAATTGAGAGAAACCTAAGGAAACCACCCACCAAGTAATAAAGCCTTAACCTTGTGAGGAGAAACCACAAGAATCTCCCACAATGTTGAGGCTTTATTACTCCGTGGGTTTTCATGGTTTCCTTACCTTTTGTTATATCTTGTCTTTCCTTGTCTGAGGTTTCCTTTGTGCACAGGTAGGTGAGCTTTAAATTCTTTATTTTTTCACATCATAAGCTATTGTTCCAAGAAGCACTCTTCAAGGCTCCAGCAATCAGCGACCATATCTACATATATAGACAGAACCGAAGATATTTGATTATCCAGAAGCTCGGTTATTTCGTTTGCGAAGATCGTAGAGAATATATGAAAGCTGTTTGGTTCTGTTTCTCTCTCTCCTGTTTTTCTCTATAACTATTTCTTTCTTTGTCCATGTAATATATATACTGTTTGTGATAAATTTTTAGTTATAAATACAGCATTTTCCTTGTCAACCTCGTCTGCTGTGAGGTGTCCTCTCATGCTATGAAATTTGGCTATTGCTATTAACGTACTCAGACGCCAACCTGTGGGGTTGATCTTTCTTTAATAAACAGATAAAAATGATATTTGATGATGTAACATAACCAGAGCCTTTTTTCTTTCACCCTTTCATTGGACACTGAAATTAATTTTATCTGTTAAACCCTTTTTTTTAACATTTATGTACTATTATATCACATATAGAAATCTGTACTGAATAGCTTGGTAGGTGTTTAGTTGGAATATTGTTCTGACCGTTATTAAATTGGACCAGTCTGAACTCTGAAATAGACAGCTTCTTTGCTTACTCTCGCTTTTAAATTGCATCTCTAATCGCATTATAAATTGGAAGAGACAATTAACGAAGAAAATTTCACACAAGCATTAGTACTCGTTAAATTTACAGCATTTACTTAGAAGAAACCATTCAAGGACTGATGAGTCCCTTTCTCGAGATTCTGATTTTGTTGCGCAGGAATATATAATTTGCTCTCCCAAGGATCTTCAATAACCGTGGGAATAGCCCACATAGTTCAAGCGAGGTCGGAGATTGTGGTGATTATACTTGGGATCCCCATAGTCAACAGCCTTTATGACCATGGTCTCTCGTCTTCCATCCTGTTCCTGAACTGCCCCAAACACAATCTCATTTGTCTCGCAGTTCTGCTCATAGTAAGTTTGAGGGCTCGATGAATAATGCTTGTGAAGCTGGTGCTTCCGTTGCTGTTGCTGGTGCTGTTGAATCTGTTGATCATAATCACCATCCCACCTGCTGCTGCTGCTGCTCAAGTAAGCCCCTCGAGTTGGGTTCAAGTGTTGCTGGGGAGGCTTTTCCAGGTCCTTCTGGTACATAAAAGGGTAGGTTTCTTTAGGCGTGGGTGTCCTTGTTTCTAAACATGGAGGTTCATCTTCATCCGGAATCACAAAACTCTCTTGCATGGGCCACACATTGGGATGTCTGTTCACTTGCTGTTGGTACTGCTGCTGAATTTGATAATGCAGGGCTTTCCTTTTCCTTTTAGAGCCTCCACTGAACAAACCCCCAAATATCTCAGCAAAAGCCGACCCCGAATACACGAAAAACCTTCCAATAGAACCAAAGAAACCCTCATGTTCTTTCTCGTATTCTTCTTCACTTGGAATCAACGGAGGCCTCACTGACTTAGGAGGCCTTTGCTGTGCTGCAACTGGTGTACCTTTCCTTACATTATAAGCTCTTGGATCCTGCAAATATCAAATAAGAATAAATTGTAAACTATAACATCACATTAAGGAAGAAAATCCTAAAATAATGCGGTAGATATCGCTTACATCATGAGAAGAAAACATTGCTCTGACCCTCCACTGCAGCAATGCCAGCATGTAGCCAAAAAATCCAGCAGCAACCAGAACTGCTATTCCTGTAATATGATTATGTGAAAGTGCATATCTTTTAGGCCTCCATGTCTTGAAAGAGATTAGAGATGGATGGCCTAGTGATCATACCTAAGTGGAAACTAACGTCGTCATCATCATCCTGTTTGTAGGTAGAGCAGTCATCATGATGGAGTTGAATCTCTCGAATTGCCAGGTTTCCTCGATCTACCACCAAAAGAGAGCAGCTGCTACCAACATAAACTACATCAAAATCGTTTGAAAACTTTGCATCTTCACCTGGACCATCGACGTGACCTCCTAGTTGCCCCCTTTTTCCACCTGCAATTGTTGTCACTCCTGTATAGAAATGGTAGACTGGATGGTAATTGCATCTCTCGTACACCCAAAGGAGGAAACACAGAAGTGATCTTGTGTTCTTTAAATTTCCAGCAGTTAGGTTAAGATATATTACATTCATTTCATTCTCAAACAGGTATACCTTCATCACTGATCTTTCTGATGGCCATATTCATTGTGTCTGCAATGTAAATATTGCCTGTGTCATCCACTGTAAGCCCTTTAGGATGGTTCATTCTTGCTTCTCTAGGCCTCCCATCTATGTGTCCTGTATACCCTTCAGGCGATCCAGCAAGTATTTTTGGTCTGCTATCTGTGACTCACTCATGCATTTCAGCGTATACCAAAAAAATGAAACGAAAAATAGAGGACTCTGGAAGGAAATTAAAAAAAGGGAACAAATCTCAAACCAATTAGGAACTGATCCTTAAAATGGCAATCATAACACTGAAGCAAAGATGCAGTGTGCCTTTCATATAAGCATATTAAGAAAAAAAAAAAAAATATATATATATATATATATATATATATATAACATTTACATTCTGAAGCAAAGAAACAATATCAACTCAAAAGTCGATAGAGGGTAAATTGTATTAGGTTCTATTTTCCTTTTTCCTTTCCGTTATTTCTTCATTCTTTTTAAAATTTTTGGAAAGTAAAAGATAACAGAATGTCCACACAGATTTCTTGTTGGCAGAACAGCGAAAAGGCATGTTGTACTTTGAAAAGTAGAGGCTTGCGCTTCACCAAAGCTTAAGCATCTTTAGTTCTTTACAAACACCTTAACCGAATCAAAGATGTCTCAAACATGAAGCTAAGTCATTGTACCGTACAAGGTAAAACTCAAACAGCAAACATTCTTAGGACATGTGAATCTAGTAACCCCACACAATGAAGCAACTCAAAACCATAATACTGAATCACTAAAAAGCTTTTAAATTTAAAGGAAGGGCATAATCAAGCATAGACAATCTCAGCAAAGGAAGCTTACACCTAGACATTGGACTTGGGATCTTGTAAATGTTACTGTTCTCAGAATCCAACACCAGAAACTCCCCATTTGACGATACTTCAACTGAGTGTGGCTCAATTCCGAGCTTACTTCCGTCGAATATTGTCTCCACAGTGTAGCCGCTCTCGAATTTCACCATGGAACGGCTGTGCTGCACTGAAAATTGATTCCCTTAAATACATCAAGCACAACATCAGATCAACCTTAGAACCTAAAAAAACGTAGTAACAGGTGAAACTCGAAAATGGGCATTCACTGGCAGACCCTTACCTGGTTTGGTTGTAGATTTTAGCGACCACAGCCATTTAAGAAGAGCAGAAACTGCATTAGAGACCACACCAGTCACAATTTCTGCGTATCACATGAATTTCAAATGCAGACAAAGATTTTAGATCAAATAATGTTCACGGGGCGTGAAGAAAACTAGCATCTAACATGTTATGCTCACTCGCAATAGGTGTGGCTGAAGTTGATGAGAAGAGACCAAATAGAACCGCAAAAACAAGAACCACAACAAAACGACTTTTAACCATCGTTTGTTATCTTACAGTACTAGAGCACCTAGCTACGAAATGCTCGTATATAGAGGTCTAAGCTCCGCAATTCAAGTATTCCACTTAAGTAAGAGAACCCACGAGCAATCTGCTATTCATCTTTTTTATCTTTTGGGAACATGTCAATCAGTATGACCCTTCTCTAAAACCGAGGAGATAGACAAAAGAAAACTTAGTGATGATACAAGGTTTAGTAGCTAGGCAGTGAGGAGAGAGTTTGGAGTTGATAATGAAAGGGAGTCATAGATTGTGGTTTGATTGTTGTGTCCTTTTAAGTCCATCCGACAAGGTGATTTTTACTCTGCGCAAATAGAATTTTGCAGGCTCTGCTTCTGCTTTCCCGCTACGAATAATGTCATGTCTGCTACACATCACATTTATCTAGTGTCACCATTTCAATTTAGTTAAGGCAAAAAAAAAAAAAAAGGGAAAAGGTAAAAGCGGGGTCTGACTCTAATGTAATTTTAATTTGCGATACTTAATCTTCACTACTACAAATTTTCTTCTAATTTTCAAGCAAGCGCCTTAACGTACAGAGATGTACGAGAATTCCATTATAAGACATACAGTGCTCTATGCAAGTTATTTATTTATTTATTTTTTATTTTGGGGTCTAATAACTGTTTTTGTCAGCAACTCATTATTTCAAAAAGCACTCTCAAGATAGCAATAATACAATTACCTTTAACATATCTCACAATTATTTTTTCTTTATTAGATTTCTACGTGGCTTAGTCCAAATATAAATGATGATAATTAAAGACGGATAGATTGTTGTGGAAAAAAAAAAGGAATGATAGATCATCATGCCCACCTCTGGGGTAGATGCATAAGGGATACTTTAGGAATAGGACAGCATAACCCTAAAAATTAAGAAATAAATTAAAGAATGCTAACTACTGAAAATTGCGTGGCTTATTAAAGAAAGTTGCATCAATTTGTTTACTAGCGTCAAAGCAAGAAATGGCTTCTTTTTCTCTCCTCGAATGCTCAGTTTTTGTGCATTTTCTTCTTGGCCAATCATGTGCTTTTTGTTTAGATCAAGAGCCGATGCCACCTCTATTTGTGTGTGTTGTGTTGTCACCGAAAATTTTTGTTTTTATAAATTGTTCGAATATGATTTTTCTGCCTTTTTTTTTTCTCTTTGGCAGTCAAAAAACTTGTCTTCTCCTTTAGTCAAGTAAGCAACGTTTAGGTTACGCTCCCCTGATCAATCATGGCGGCAAATGCCTTTTGCTGTATCATTATTTTGTGTGATTCATATGCATCCACCTACTTGGAGTATCAATTCCTCCAGCTGCCATTGCATACCCATATTAAAGCTTTAAATGTTTGGGCCAAATGTAACCCTTCTCTCTTCGTTGCTTTTCCCAGCGTTTTCTATCATTATACTGAAATCTAAGGAGTGTTTGGTTCTTATGTAAGTGCTACATAGTCAGTTTTGGATTCACTTTAGTGTTAAAAGCTGTTTGATTACATAATCAATAATAGCATTTTAACATTATCTTGTGCTGAAGAGGGTATCATCATGGTTATGTGCTGAACAATAATTTCCTTATTTAGATGATGAATACAAATTTGATCTCCTTCTACCATTGGGCTAGGATCTGTCAAGTTCCCTAAAGATATTTAATTATACTTAAAAAACCTCTTTTATAAATACCTAGACATATTCTCAAGATAACTTAACTGTCTAGTCTCTTCACTTAACTAGCAAGGTTCTCTCTCCTATTTATCTCATACTACATGCTTTCTTTCTCTTAATATCTTTGACTTAAACAACAGAGTCAACCTACATAGGATCCAATCATATATAAGATCACCGACCCAACTATTGGGAGAACCGATCAGATTGATACAGGTTCATCAAAAGAAATTATTGCTGATTAACCTTGAAGCAGGTTACAATTGTTGAAATAGTAATGTATCCACCTAGTGAGATGACAAGAATCAGGATATTTGAGTTGCAAGAAAGCGTAGGAGACAGAAAATACAAAGCGAAAGTGGGGTGAAGAATATAAGAGGTGAAGTACTAGCAAATAAAGAAAAAGGTTAGAAAGAATATTTAAAATATTGCGAGACATGAAATTCCATCTTTCTTCAGATTCCCAGACGCCATTTTGAAATTTGTATTTCTCAGGGAATCTAAGCGCTTCAGCATTCGTAAAAGAGCCACCACGTATTTTTACACTAATAAATGTTAGCTTACATTCTTTATCACGAGACAAAATATTGCATGATCTAGTGATTAGAGTCATTTACTCAGGTTTGGCTGCGTAACTGAGGATATCAATTATATGTAAACACAAGCAGGGATCCTATATAAAGTTACAACAGCATAACATACCTATCTGATACAAAGGTTTCTAGGGCTTGCTACTGCCACAAAATACCAACCCCTCTTTTCTATTTTTGGTCTGATTTATCTCCTTTTCATTCTAAAACCCATAACCATAAAATCCCTTTTCAACTTAAATTTGACCCTTACTTCAGGTTTGGGATAGGACAGGAGCTTAGATAATGGAAGAACTACTCCTCCTGCTAGCTTATTTATATACCAAGACAATACAGAAGCGGAATTAAAAAGAAGAAGAAGCAATGATCTGGTCATTAGAACCTCAGTGCTGACAACACTTAGCTTGCCAGGAAAGCTTGGAGGAGAGCTATACAAAATGCCACCATTGATCATGTTTACAAGGCTGAACTAACCTGAGAAGATCATTAGTTACAAAACTAGGCTATATAACTGCTAACCAAAAATCAGACATGATAGATCATGCCCACCTCTAGGGTAGATGCATGAGGGATGCTTAAGGCATATGTTGGTCCTCTAGAGTTTCTCCTTAGGAAATCATAACCATAATTGATCACAACTTTCTTTATCCAGCTTGATCCTCTTTTTGCTCTCACATATGAGTGACCCATTATAAATGCCATTCCTGCTTCCCTTGCTTCCATTAGCTCCTGCAGCTCCTCCCTTGCATTTAAATCAATCTCTGGACTGTCTGGCACAACAAACCTGACTCGCTTCTTAACTTTCTCAGGAGATTTAACCTCCCTCAACTCTGAAGTACCTTCGATTTGACAAGAATCTGGATCATCCTCACACATTCTTACACCTTCTAATTTTGATGCTGAAGTCCCAACAACCGTCATCTTTGTATCATCTTCAAAATTCTCAAGTCCAAAGCCACGTTTAGAAGTATCTGATCGGATAAACTCTGCTACACTGCAAACAAGATCTTGTTCAAATTCCATGTCATCCTTGTGAATATCACGATAACCATACCGTGCTATGCACCTATAAAGCCGATACTCCTTGGGGCCAACTCTACCCACCAAGAACCTTTCTTCAGGTCTAACATGTGGCACTGGGACTGATTTGATGCAGAGAAAGACTACAACCTGATGAAAAGCTGGGAGATTGGTAACAAAGTGAGAGAAAATAGCTGGGATCCCAGATACAAGCTCAGTGTGTATAAGGCCAATTCCCCTGACCCTTACAATTCCTAATGTGGGGCCCAGACTGAGAAGCCAATTAATGGAGACCTTATTTTGAACATCAAACTCATACTTCTTAATCGTGCCATAGTGCCACACATACATGACAATAAGGAAGATGAAGGAGAGGGCAATAGGAACCCAAGCCCCTTCAAGGAACTTGATGAGGGATGCAGAGAAGTAGAGTGCTTCAATGGAGCCAAAGAAGAATATAAAGCAAATGGCCAGAACAACACTTTTATGCCAGCATAAGATTATAACTAGAGACATTAGGCAAGTGGTCACCAGCATGACAGTTATGACAGCCAATCCTGTTTATGGAAAGAAAACAAAAAATGCATTAAGAATAATTACATATTTAACATTAGAAGTAAAGCGACAAAATGGGTAATGATTCTAGGATTTGGTGTTTCTAAATAAGCAAGTACATCATGAAACTACTTTGTGGAGGTAGTACCTGCTGCATTTCCCATGCGTTTTGTATCTCTAAATCCAACAGTAATGGCCAGGCAAAGTAGCATCAAACTCCAGTTGATATCTGGAATGTAAATCTGACCGTGTATCTTAGAAGATGTATGGATGATTTTGACTTTGGGGAAGCAGCCCAAAGCCGAGCACTGTTTGATTATTGAGAAAGTCCCAGTGATGACAGCTTGACTTCCAATCACAGCTTGAAGTATGGCTATTACAAGAACAGGCCATCTAATTTTCTCTGAGGAAAAATGAAAAAGTAAGACAAACAGCAAAAACTTAAGGGTTCTGTGGAATGCTTGCTCAATGAGAACAACACAAAAGAACCTACCAGGTACAGATACATAGAAGCCAATTCTGTAGTGACTTTCAAGGGAATGATGCTTGGAAAGATACGCAGCTTGTCCCATATATGCCAGGATTAAAGAAGGATATACCAAAAAGGTGAAAGCAATCTGCAGGTAAGTGACTTTTTTGTTTAAAAAAATTTAATTTTCCCCCTCAGGTATAATCACCAACTTTACCCATCTTAGCTCATGTAGCATTCTATGCAAACATCTTAACCCATTAAGTTTTCAATCTGAAGTTAAGAGGTAACTCTTTGGGTAACTTAAATGTACACCAAAATTGTCCTAGAATAAATGGATCTCAACGATTCCTACTGGAGCATTAGATGTCATTAACATCAAATAGATTATGAGTATAAAAAATTACTTGCAACCTCAGCCATTTTCCAGTTCTGCAAATTGAAAGTGTGGTTTCATTTCAAGGAAGTTATAATCAACTTCAAAAAGTAGAAATTCTGATCATAATTGTCTATAGAATGTAAGTACGCAAACAAGAGGAGTAAAACTACACATGTAAAGATCCTTGACATAATGGTACTAATGTGAAATTCTCAGTAATAAATGAATCCAATAAAAATGTGCCCGTATGTCTGTGCATGTGCATGTATGGAATTAAAAAGTTTCCTTTAGCAAATTTTTTATGCTTGGGACAATTCAATCCTTTCCGTTTAAATATTGCCTCATAATTATAAATCCAAAGTTCCAAACAAATGGCTTCTTTTGTATACCTTAATTGACAATTGTGAAAAGTGTCCTAGATCGGCAAACATGGCTTCTGAACCTGAAACATACATATGATGATATCACATAAGGATAAAGCATATGCCCAAACTTTGTTGAAATATAATACCATTTGCTCTGCTTACTCCATACCTGTTATACACAGTAGAATTCCACCCAAGGACATCCAACCTCCCCTTTGGGTCTTTCTCAGAAACTTGAACATATAATAAGGAGAGAGAGCTTCATATACATGTGGATTCCAATGGAAGATATTATAAACACCAATGGCACTGATGCATATCAGCCAGGTCATCACAACAGGTGCAAACAGGAATCCCACACGGTGGGTCCCATAATGTTGGAGGGCAAACAAAAATACCAGTATTATACAAGCAACTGGAACCTCAACATCTGCAGAACCAATTATCTTTCAGGAGATGCAAAATATGTTCAAGTACATTGTAAGAAAATGTGGTATGATAGATCAACCTAATGCACCAAGAATTGTCCAAGCTCATCAGGTTAAATTAAAGCAACAAATTCTAAATTCAGCTGCTGAAAATTTCCTAGGCAAAACTGGGGGTCCAAAAAGATGTTTAATAAGATAATAAAAAGGGAATGGGAATGTGCAGGTCTAGAGCAGAATATAAAAACATGCATGATGTACCTAATAGATGGGCCTTTTCCTTTGCCAGCAAAACCACTCAGAGAGCAGGTTAATTTTACATTGATACATTACTTATTTTTACTCATTCCATAAAATTTCCCAAAGAAAGTTTAACTCTATAGATGCTAATTTTGATATTTGAATTTGACTTCTTAGTATAACACTCAGGATGGAGTGAAAGACACTAAAAGAAAGAAAAAGCACTTCAAATTTAGAAAACCCAAGTACAGCATAACTCATTATCTTGAGTAAGACAATCAGCAAGAAAATGAAAATTCATGAACCAGCCATCATTCTAGAACCAACGATGGGCTTGATTTAGCATATATAAAATGTCTATTAAGCTATCAGGAGTGGGGATGAAAAGCAAAGAATAGAAAACGAAAATTTCCAACATCAATCTATATACTAAAGTAAAGAGTAACATTAACTATTGAACTACAGTAGTGTTTGAACGCTGAAGGAAAAGGTTGTATAATAAATCAAAAGCATATCAACTTAACTTTGATAATCTTATTGGTCCGCAAATGATCATCAAGTGGAAAATTGTGATCATATTGCTGACAAATAGTAAAAGTTAGCCGTGTAAGTTGTAAGGCCATGTCATTAAAGGGAGACATATCATTACCCACTAGCAAAAAGACAACTTCCAAGAGAAGGTTAGAAACATTTGATGAGAATAAGAAATTTTGCAACTGAAGATGAAAAAATTTCAAAGTTGCTATTAGTAGTAAGTAGTCATTCAGATTATAATCATAAGACAAAGTTAGGTCAGTAGACAAAGATATCACTAGGATGACTTCATACTATTATTTTTGCTGCTGCAAATGCCTTAAAATTGGACAGAATTAGGTCTGGATTTAGTTGAAAGACACCATAGATAATTATTATTTGAGCATCGTAGTGGAATAGCAAACATTGTTTATGACCAGTTCAATAATAGCCATACCTAATTTTGTCACCTAATAAGATAATCAACTGACTGTTCTAGACTACAGACTACTCCATAGAGATTTATTCAAAGTCTTATCCATACGACAATGCTTTCACCTTCAAATCATAATATCATGAAAGCTCAACTTTATAAAGGGACTACTTTTCTATGCTGAATCTTCTAATTTATGAGGTTAAATTTTCATCTTAGCTACTCGTTTCATCTTTACTTCATTATAATCAATTTAATATGGATTATGTATTCGAATATAATTTATAGCATGACAGTGATTTGACTTGATCAAAGCAATGTTTAGCTTGATTATATTTATAGGGACCCACAATAATGCATACACTTGCAAGCATTTAGTTCTCCCTTTTTGTCCACTAATTTAAAGGACTAGGCAACATGTGGTATGGAAAAAAGATGGCTTTTGAAAGTTCAAATAAGATTTTATACTAAGCATCAAATAAGCCTATTCCGATACCTAACTGCGATAATTTTATTTTTAATATCCTCATAGCATATTTACGATCGAGGGGGCAAGAATCTCTTTGAGAATACATAGCCAAGCCAAGACAACCGCAGAATCGCATACAACTGATGTAAACTATTCTGAATTTCAGTCTTCTAAAATATCGAGAAAATATTCCAGAGAATAGTTCCAGACATCATGTTTTTCTAAATCCATTCTTCAAAGTCCAACTCTGGAAAACAAATTAAATTCATTATAGTTTTATCTGCAATAGAATTAAATTTTGATTGAACAAATATATTTTATTTATTTATTTATTAAAAAGTAGTATAGCTTTCTGCGATTGAATTTGAAGACCAATTGCTCAGCTGCCAATTAATCTCCCTAAACAACAAACTGGATTAGGATTTCGACTGCGTTAAAAGTTTATATATGTAGAATTTGAAGGAAAAGGGAATTGATAGAAAAACTATTAGTGTAAATAGTGTCAAAAGAGGAAGGAACTTACATCGGTGCTGCTCTTTTGACATGGAAAGCTCGAGGCCTGACACAGCAGAAAAGACTGCATAATGACCAAAAACCAGAAAATTGAATTATCAAATTCCCGTTTTCACTGCTTGAGATCAAAATACCCAAAATGTAATGCAAATCTCAAATACCAGAAATTGCTGGTGTGAGCACGCCATCCCCAATAACCATGCAAGTCCCTATCAAAGCCAGAACAAGCAGTACCCTCTGCAGCACCCTGTGTTTCTCCAACACCGATTTCAAGCCAGACCCAACATTTTTCTTATCGGATGCTACAATCCCATCTTTCGTATACTCCGTTAAGTCCTCGTCTGCGAGCTGGGTATTAGGCAGTAAGCTAACCCGGGCATGCCGGCATAGCAGAGAATACAGAGCAAACGTCCCTCCTTCGCCATTGTCATCTGCTAGAAGCACAATGAACACATACTTGACCAGGGGTATGAGTGTAAGCGTCCAAAACACAAAAGACAAAACCCCGTATATTTCTTCGTTAGTCTCTGAATGTTGGATATCCTCAGCGAAAGTGCTTTTGTAAACGTAAAGAGGGGAGGTGCTCAAATCTCCATAGACAACACCCAAGCTTTGATAAGCCAAAGTTAACACTGTCTTCCATGATTCCTTCTGCGGAGAGGTTAGCATGATCAGGAAGGAAAGATTTTTATAGGTGGGGTCCTAATATTCAGCACCAGAGTGCTAAATGTGTTACCTTAATGGAGTCTTTGTAGATTACAGACTCCAGATCCATGAGGGGCTGTCTCAGAAATACAGAGCATCCATTTCTTCAGTTAGTTGAGGGAGAGAAAGACGACTCCTCTCGGATTGACACCTTCCCCAGCTCAAAGAAATCGAAGAAAAACCAAAACTTTGGGCAAAAGTGGCGTTGGATAACTCCTACTAGTATTTCTTCTTTAAAAAACTGAAGGGTGGGCGAGGTTAGTCAATAGCCAAAAATGCGGACAAAGGAAGAACAAAATGCACGAAACACCACCAGTGCATATAGAGAAGTGTTATAACGAGGAAGAGTTGTTGGAATGGAAGCTCAGGATTAGAATAATAAGTGGGTGGTGGGTGTGTGCGAGAGAGAGAGAGAGAGAGGGGGGGGGGGGGGTGGGGGGAGCTTGTTGCCGAGTGAGTAGTGGTGAATTTAGGTTCTTGTTTTTTCGTTTTTTGTTTATCCTATGCTGTAACTTTATATGGTTGAGATTTTATACAGAACAATTTGGGTTGCCAAAAAATAGAGAAGTTGGATGCGAGTGGGAAAGAGCATGCACTAATTGCAAATCTTTAATCTCTGAACTGAAGGGTCACCTACGCTGTCCAGGGAAAGGGACCTTCCACGTCTCTCTCATGTAATAATAAAAATAACAAAAGTAAATAACACGCGTCTCCTAAATTTTATTAAAATTACGTAATTTTTATTTTTAAAATATATAGAATTCTTCTTTAATTTTATGAAAATTATATAATCTTCTCTTTTATTCTTAAAAAAAATTATATAATAATATAAGGTGAGGAATCTGTATAATTGTATGGGATCAAAAAATATTTGTATAATTTATTTTTTATTTTAAGAGTGATTTATATATTTTTTTAAAAATAAAAAATTTATAATTTTAATAAGATTTAAAATATATATTTGTAATTAAAATTTTATTTTAAAAATTTTTATGTATTAAAAATTTAAAAATAAATAAAAATATGTACAATTTTAATAAAATTTAAGGGATAATATATGAATTTATTCAAATAATAATGATAATATAAGGACGATTCAGTTTCACAGCTGTGACAAGTACTTCAATTCGCGCGGGTTCACTCGGATCACATGTTTTCATTTTCTTCTTTCTCTTTCGTTTCGCCCAGAACGGAAGGAGAATAAAGAGAGATATATAATAATGTTGTTGATTGATCTTGAATCTGCTTTATGAATTCGCATCATCATAATTTAAAAACATTAGAAAACTAGTGGAAAAGTCTGAGTAAATAAAATATATGGACAAAGATAGACCATCCACCATACCAGGCCTGGGAGTGAAAAACAATATTTGTCTGGGTGATTTATAGGAAGATTTGAGAAGGAAAGCGATGTTTGAAAAGCAAGAAGTAGCGCCCTCATAGAATGCCACTTGGCCAAATTTCCACATACTGTTATTTATAAAGCTGGTAAGCCAATAAATACCCCAAAAATTGTCCTTAATCCAAATAATGCCAAATTTGCAATACATGGATAAGTGCAATGTTTTCTTTTTATAATAATAATAATTAGATAATAGACTAGTCAAGCTAAAATCGTGAGTCTTATCGGAATCTGCTGAAGTTTAGCTTAGACATTAATGAAATTTGCATTGAGATATAAATATAAATTACAACTAATATACATCACGCTAATTAAAAGGATTACAGATAAAGTCCAAAAACTCCAGCTCATTATTGTGAGAATTACTGGATAATCAAGTATGATACTAAATTAAGGATTGGTAAAAGTGATTGTAATTATTTTATTATGATTATAATTACATATCATCATCTTAAAGTTGAGTGCAACGCATCTTTGAGTCCAGATTGTGGTCACCTTACACAAAGCACAATCAGAGTGATATATCCGCCCTAGTTTTACACTTGCCATTTGCAGATGCAAAGCAAAAGTTGATAGAATATATGTAGAAATTACGAATGATATAAAGAATAATGCCAAATGGACTCAAAAATTAAATGAACGGTATAAAGAGAGAATGTAACTTATTCCTGGAGCGAGCACAAATCTCAAGTGATGTGCATATATATAGATTCCCACTGCCTTTAAGCTTTAACCTGAATTCATTCATACTTAAATGAAAAAGTGAAACTGCTTTATCTTCGTGTTGGAATTAAGCAAAAGGAAGATTTTGGAGCAACCCAAAAGATTAGCATCCCCACTTTGTCTCTCCTTCATTTACAAGAGTAATCCTACAGTTATATGGCACCTCTTCTTTTTTTTTTTGGTAACGAAATTCCACAAACTTAAAAAGCTTTTTTCACGGATTCAAAGTAAGGGTTAATAAGAATATAATTCAAATAAATTAATGAATTATTATTATTTAACTTCATTTCATTCTCAAAGCACGTAAAAAACAATTAGAACATGATGTTGTCGTAGAAAAAAAAAAAGAAAAAGAAAAGAAAACAGCTACAACTTTTATTTAATATTAGATTAAAATTTGTAAGAAGCCTGGACAAGTTTACACCGTGCTCAATAAATTCCACAGGGAAATTGTGAAGAAAGCAACGTTTTGATGGACCCCATAACCACAAACCCTACCTTATTTGTCTCAAACGTTTGTTAGCAACAGGGATATAGATGTGAAACATGACTAGGGTCCCATGCAATCCTCCTTTTAGGTCTTATTTAGAAATAGAATATTGTTGCGTATTTTTTTTCAAATACAACATCCATCAAAACCAAAACAAGTTAGCAAAATCAACAATCTATACATATATATATATATATATATATATGAGCTAAAAACGCCCACCACTTTTCCTGCCCTTGTAGGGAATAACTGGGCAGGCCTTTGGCTTCATCTCTTCACCTAATTAAAGGAGACTTATAATAATAATAATAAGTGAGGTGGAAGATGAGATAAGAATCAGGTTGGGAGATTTTTTCTTTTTTCTTTTTTGGGAGTGGGGGTAAGCGAAAGTGACAATTGGAGGAATTCTGGGTAGGTGACCACGGACCACTTCTCTTTATGAGCAAGATGTCCATTTTGTTAGCCCTTACTGGGATGAATGGCCATGGAATCTCCAACTCTTTCCCCCACTCGCCTCCCTTACCTGCTCCCCTATCAAATCACGCCTCTTCTCAATCATCATCATACTTTAAAATGGTGCATAACCCACTGCCTTTTTCTTTTTGGATTTTATTGAGACAGAAAATAGAGGTAGGGATGATAACCTTGCGAACCAGAAAAAGGGGCAGGCAGGCAGAGTCCCCCCCATCAAATTCCGTTCATGTTCCTGATTCTTATTGTAGGGAAAATTTTTTGCTCTTTCTCATTCTTTGCATCTCTACCGATTAATCTTGCTGTGGAGTGGCACAATAATATTGATATCTTCAATGACAATGAAACATAGTTATAAGTCGAACATGGGAAGAGATTCTTCTAAGAGCAGATGGAGCGTTTAGATTGGAATATGATTTCCACAGTTCTTTTTTATATTTTAAATTAAGGAAAAATGACTAAAAATAAACACATTTAAAATGAATATATTTACATCGAAATGTGAGGGACAATTTTATAGTTCCACGGGGAAAAATACGTATAAGGCGGGATATAATTCTTGTCCTTATCTTCAAACTATTTTTAGGGAAATTTTCTCCCCCATCAACAGTCCTATATAAAAAAAAAAAAAATCTGTAATTACAAGGCCCCAGATAAAATAGTATCGCAAGATCTCCAGATTTAAAGAGTTTGTGTCATTCCAAAGCTGAAGATATGGCGGTGGATATGTACCGTGTATACCTTGTCTCAAACAAAACAAGGAGCGGATTAAGTTGGTACTAGTTACAAACAAAAGCCAGCAAAATATAGAGAATTTAACATTGGGAGCCTGCAGCACTAAACATGTTCTGAATCTTTCTTGGACAGTAAGTTGGAAAATGGATAGATGTAGACTTAATTAGGTCATTGTCGAAGAAGCGGTGATTTTGATGATCACAAAACCATTTGAGAGGCCAAAAGTTGATGTCCCACTAGTACACACTACACAGCATTTGGCATTATCAATCATCGTTGTGATAAAGAAAAAATCTTCGATGGTGTGCAAAGATGATGCCGTTATCATCTCAAACTATAAATAAATAATGATAAGCTGACTGTAAGAGGCAAGCTATAAATCCCACTCGGATTGAGGGGGACTCCTCAAAATCCGGGTTATATACTCTGTCAACTCTTCATTGGTAAGACTCCATTAAACACCGCTGATATCACAGCTAGCACTAGCATATACTCCTATTAATTATCTCTAAGAAAATCATTTTTTAACATCCGACACAACTCTAGTGTCATCCACGCTAAGTGGATCATCTGACGCTAAACATGTATCCCTCTATACTTATTTTATTGTCTCCGATTCATTCCATTAATGTTTCCTCCAACCATATTTATTGATGCTATTCAATATTGCAACCGTCTGCCAGGCTGAATTATATATTGAATTTGTGTATATATATATATATACCCCAAGAAATTCTTTATATTAAGCTTGTTGATGAGTTCTTCTAAGGCCTATTTATCCTCTGAAAGAATCTCTGTTGCCTTCAACGAGTGGTCTGCCACACTTAGACACTAGCTAGATGTATCATCGGAAATTCCACCTATATATACAAAAGATAATAATAATAAGATTATGTCATGTATATATATATATATATCGCTATTATTCTCTGATTATTCATTTACATATATGCTTCACTCGATGACGATGAAAATTTTCCCATGGATATAATATTTTTTCCTTTTTCCTTTTTTCTGATAAAACTAGATTCCGATATATACACACACACACACATACACGGACACACACAGTGGGTGGGGGTGGAGGGGAGAAAGAGGGCTGAGACATGAAGGTAGGTAGTCCAGGCCATCGTCCATGGTCACGTGGGGGGTCCATGCATGATCTGACAAGTTGGCGCGTGACTATTCAATTAATTGAAGATTGGAAGTCCTGAGGTTGTGGAGGTAATGAACGACAGCATCTTTACGTTTGTTGTCCGTCTGCATTATGCACCATCCTGATATTTTTGGTTCCCTACCGTCATGGACTTAAATCGCAACGTCCTACTCCCTACGACAATGCACTCTCCTTCCCAAGCATCCATAGATGTTAACCTAACCCAAACACATGAAAACAACTCTCATAAAACCTCACACTTCAACTGGGTCCCTTCTCTAAGTATTTACCCACCACACACGTCGTTTGCCATACAATCATCTTCACATTATCATTTCACCAATCACAACTGTGGCCATAAATCTCTTGCTATAAAAAGAAAATAAGCCATAATTCATAGAAAAATTTAATAGCATTCCTTATCTATAGAATCGTGATCTTATCAAATTCATTATCGTACATTAACAACAACAACAACGTGTTTTCTCTTATAGGAAAGAGAGAAGGATTTGTACCTCATGTATGTTTCGCGTTAAACACTATTATCTTACTAGATTAAGCTTTTTCTTTGTCTTTCTGTCATATTCCCAACAGCAACAGGTTGAGTTTTTTTTTTTTTTTGGTTCTTGTTATATTTTACCTTTATTTTTCTTTGATAATTAATTTTATAATAAATTTTACTTATGCAAAATTATAAGACACATGTAAAATAATATACAAAATTTTTTAAAAATTATATTGTATTTTATTGTTTGTAAGAACTAAATTAATTACACATAAAATGTTTATTATTAATTTTTTTGGATAATGTTTCCATTCACAAATAGTAAATATAGTATTAATTTTAAAATATATTTTAATTTGAAAGGATATTTTTAAAAATTTAATGAATAAATGATATTGATTAATATAGATAATTAAATATATATGTCTTACATCCTTGAAATGTAATTACTACTAAATACCATACCAAACATAAATATAATATGTATCTCTTAATATTATAACATGGCATTAATTCATATCATATATAATACACAAGCTACCACAGTAAATGAGGTTTGGGTATAACAAAAGTGCATCTTAATTAACTTTTTCACTGAAAAATAAATATAGTGGGATCAGATGGGTTAATTAGAACTATATATGATTGCAGTCTACTTGTGTGTGCGTGACTCTCGCCGATGAATGGTTGCAGTAGCAATGGCCGCCTTTGTTGTCTAGCTTTCTTGCCAAACAATGGTGGTTTGTCCTTTTTGGTCTAATTAAATGTGGTTGAGAGACACACTGGGCATCATCTCATTATAACTTTAGGCACGTGTTTCACTTTTTTATTCTTGTTTTGTTTCTAAGAAAAGGACACACCACACCACTCAATTATTTGGCTCACTTTATACGTATTTCTCCTTTCCAAAACTTCAATAAACCTGTTAGTTATGTATTTCACTCATTTATATATTAATATCTAAAAATAAACTTAATCGGTTCACCATATTGAAAAAATATCCAAATGATCTACACTTCAAATGCACAAAAGAATAAATTGTTACTCGCACTAAGTGTACATAGATTCAAAGGTCAAAATTTGATACATACGACAAATCTTATATATACAGGTCAAATTTTAACTCTAGAATGCATGTATATTTAATACACACGAAATTTTTTCGCATGAAAGTGATCCATGTGGCCCCCACAGGCTGGTTATCTCCTAATTAAGATTACGTGTAGTTGCCCAACGAAAATGGAAAAGGAGTGCATAAAAATTAAGATTATTTCTTTTATATAATATCTATTATATATTTATTGTTATTATTATTAACAGTATTTTATCTTTTTTTATTAATTTTTTAGAGATCTAAAAGTTATTTTCATTTACATCTTTATTTTTTATATATTTAACATTATATGTACCAAATCTAACATAAATGGTGGAATGCAACTCGAGGGCTTAGTTGAAAGTTGAAGCCCCAGTCGATGAAGCTCGGTGATATTATGCATTTCCATAAATGTTTGTTATACATTAAGTATTTTATATTAAATTATGATATGCAATTTTTTTATAAGAATTAATGGTACTGCTACATATTATATTTTATTAAAAAATTTGGTAACAAAAAAGAAAGCCTAATGCGACGGTGCAAAGTGATATGTATGATTAGTATCTAATTCTAAATATAAAAATTAAAACTGCCCTAACATAAATTCCTTTGTTCTTTTTCGGCTGAGGCTAACGTAGGAAAAAAGAAAAGAAAAAGAGTGCTATTATTGAACATAATAAAGGGTGTGGGCAATGAGACAATAAAAATATGGACCACAACGCTGAACTAACAGGTCCGGCATTTTTTTGGGCCTTAAGGGTAGACCCAGTAATAAATAGACTTGCTAACTTGGGATTAGCGTGATGTTGCGTGAAGTGGGTTGGCCCAGTTTCAATTGTTTTAAAAATTGGTAATCAATAAAAATATTAGTTTATAGTCTATTAGTTTAATTATGATTAAATTGTAACTAAATTGATAATACTTAAAAATATATATTTTAATTTTATGAATTAAAAATATAATATAACAAGTAATTTTATATATTAAAAAATTTATGTAAATACATAATTATCACTAATAAATATAGGCTTTAATAATTTTTCTCTTTTAATACTCTGTATTTTTTATATCTTTATTTTATAGATGGACTTTCATTCTTTATTAAATATTTATATTAATATTTATTTGAAATATAAAAATTAAAAACCTTTCAAAATCCATGCCTCAATTTGACAGTAATATATGAAAATCTGCTTTATTGTGCATATTATATTACTTTCTTACTCCATTTTTTTTTCATTTTTTGTTTTTTGATTGTCTTTTCATTTTCTAATATGCTATATTGCTGTCTATCACAAGTCCACATCACAATGTACTCTTTGAATCTAGCCATATTTGGACCTCTAAGTTAACCCAATTATCAATATTCAAGCAAGATAGATACGTACGTTTCATTCTCTTCTATCTTCCTTTTTTCTCTTCAAATTTCATCTTCCTTTGTTTGTACTGAGTTATTTTTTCTTCTTAAAAACAAAAAAATATGAACGGTTCAAACCGTAACTCAATTGGTTTTGCCAATTCTTTACTTGTCTGGTTTTGTGAATTGACGAGATGGAACTAAAGTCCAACTTCTCATTTAACCAATCAAATCAGTTTGATTCAATTTTAATTATTATTCCAATTCAACTTTAATATAAATTGATTTCTTTCTTTGCTCAAGTTTCTTAAACCCAAACCAAAGCAAACTCACCAAAAGAAAAAGTGAAAAACAAACTAAACAAAACCATTATTAAAGAGGAACTTAAAAAGCTAATTAATGTACCCAGTCTTTCCTATAATTAGCATGACTAAAATCATAAAAGAAAAAATGAGGTTCAGTGTCATTTTCATAGGATTCTAATTTCTGTCTAAAAATTATTATTTTTTAACAAAAAAATTCCAAGGAAAAACACCTAATTTGGGAGGGCAAACATTCCACGATAACCATAGGTTAAAAAATTGAATCCAACCATTTGGTTCAAATGAAAAATCTATAAACCGATTGCTGCTTTGGTTTATTCCACTTTCAAAATTAATTAAAAACCGATTAACTATCAAAAGTCAATAGAAACTAGCAGGGTTTGACTATAAACTAGCTAAAAATTATTTTTTTTTAATTTTTTAGTATCAAAGTTTTGGGTTCTATGATAGATATTTGTGATGTTTAATGACTCTATCTAATCTATTGTTCTTAAAAATTTTTGTTATATGTAAAACATTTTAACTAATTTTTTATTTTTAAATATGTATATCTATTTTTAATATTTTTTTATAGTATATATTATATATTTATACATTTATATATATATATATATATTAAAAAAATGATTCAATCCAGATTGGATGGCAATTAAATCATTAAATTATAAGTTATTCTTTATTGTTTAACAACCAATTGAGGTTTAAAACATTGATAACATCGTTAAAAAAAAACTAAGAAACTATCCTTGGAATACTCGAGGAATATTTAACTGAAAAAGTTCCCAATACCGCCGTCCTGTCTTTCGCTTGGATTCCTTGTATTGGCTTCGTGCTGTTAACGTTAATTTTTTCAAAAGAACATCTATCAAAAACTATTCTTTAGTTCGCTAATGTTTCATTCCGATTGACTCTAGTCATAGGTAATCTAATCTTGGAGAGATACATTGAAGAGGCTTCTGAAGCCACATTATAGTTTTGGGAAGGATTTAAGGGTCATCTGCTAACATCCACCTTCACTTGGATCCTTCACAACATACAATAAACTAAAATTAAAATGGTAAAGAAGACACACAAGTCACTAAACCCATTGGTAATCTCGCTCTCATCGTCATTTCCTCCAAGTTCGAATTAATAAGAACCTTCCCACACACATGCTTTTGCCCAATATTTGGTGCTGAACACAATAAACGTCTTGACTGGTATTTCATGAATTCAAAAGTCGCCTCTGAATATTTTAACCTTAACAGTGAAGGGACAACAAGTCTATGTCGCAAAAGCTTTGATTTGAGAGAGAAAAATAATTGAGAATATCACTAATATATTGACATTTGCACATATTCAACAGCTACACCCTAAGAATTTATTATCTTTGTTACCATTTTCCACAAGGTTTGTGGGGACCGGTGACGAAACCGATGTCAAACAGGCCAATGGAATAGATTATCATCCATTAATGCTGTCATAATCTTGGAAACGGTGAATCGCCTCAAGTCAACTTCCTACACAGCTGAAGAGAAGACCAATTATCCTTGAAGCAGTTCTTCATTAAGAGTGGGAGAGAAAGAAGCCGCACAGATTTTGCAGAGAGAAGATGGAGAGCACCCAAAGAGAAGAAGTGTCGGAAGAGAAGCTAGGATTATTTGGGATCCTGAAAGAAACTATCAAAATCCCTTGTAAGAATCCTATTTTCATAATCTTCAGTTTCATCACTTCTCTTCCAATGTTCTGCTCGTTATTCATCTACGAAGGTATATATCTCCAAACCATAACTCAAGCGGCTAAGGTTTTACAAGATGATCTTGGCATAGATTGCTTTTTCTGCTACAGTTTGGAACCCCTGCAAGCTTTGGATAGATTAATAGGGAAGGTTTCTCATAACTTTCTCCTATTGGTGGTATTACATCTGGGAATTCTCCATTTCTTGGACCTTTTCAACACTATAACCACTGTAAATTCCGCATCATCTATATATGCAGGGGAGAAGGTCTTGACTCTCAAGCAAATGTTCATCAAACACATTATGCACTCAAGATTTAAAGAGCCTCTTGTCACATCCATTTGGGTTCTTCTATTGACTTCACTATTATCAACGGGGCTGCTTTCCTTTGCATTATACGCATATATCACTCAGCTTTATCCTCTGTTCATGATGTTATTTGTGGCCATGTTTGTGGCTTTGTTGGTACAGTATGTGAAGTGGAGTGCCATATGGAACACGGGCACTTTGATTTCAATATTGGAAGAGAAAGAAGGCGATGAGGCTTTGTTGGTATCTGCATATATTAGCAGAGGAAATAGGCGTAGTGGAAGCCTATTGATGCTTGTTTGTGTTGTATGGAGGCTCTGCTTGAGACTAGGATACTTGTTCGTGGGATGGAATGGCAGAGGAAGTAAGATTTCGATCACAATAATGTATATTAGTTTGGTTTGCGTGGCAAATGTATTGAAGTGGGTAGCCTTTGTGGTTTACTTCAATGACTGTAAAAAATGGAGCTCTGAGAAGGTGGTGTCTCAGTCTGTCTAGGGCCAGCATATGTATGTTACTATCGTAGGACATGATCACGAGCAAGAGGTTGTAGTTCTGATTTTTTGTCAATTTTGCAGTATATAAGAAGCTTATAGCGATTTAATGTATGCAATGTTGCTTTATCCCAGAAATACTGAAACTGGCTCTCCTTTGGCTGCATCATTTCTCAGAATTGAAGTTGACGTGCAAAGGTTCTGAAAGATAGAAAGCGGGAAAATAATAAAAAGGCTCAGATGCCTGTGTAATTCTAATCCGACTAGAGCTACATTTCGTTCTGAGAAATGGTGCCTAATTCGCTGATTTGTTGCTATTAACCGTTGGTGGCATACTGGCACTTGCTAATGCCATGATGTCCACAAGTCAGTCATTATTGGCCACCAAAAACTAATTTACCTTTTTTTTTTTCATTTTGATACAAATTCCAAAGATTACACTAAAAAAACCAAAAAACGAGAAATCAGGAAAATAAAAACTTATAACTTGTTACGAAAGAATTGAATACCTTTACAAACTGTAATTAGAAAACCCCATTTCCTTGTAAGAATAAGATACTGATTATGCTTCACGAGCAGCGAATGATCTCTAGATTGTGCGAGAATCTTTAGAGGTTTTTATTATAAAAATTTAAAATTTTTGTAAAATTTGGAAAGAGAATAATATATAAAATAAAAGTATATATGAGATTTATTTTTTTAATCAAAATTTTACAATAAAAAACTTATAAAAGATCTAAAACTCGCATATTTCTCCTAATTCGTCTCCTTGTCTGCATCAAATTTTATACTTCTTGCCCAATGCAATTGTCACTTCTTTTTTGGACAAACATACTGCAGTGACAATTACCTATAGCCCACGTGTGAAAATTGCAAAAATGGCCCCTTGAAAAGTTAAAGCCCAACCAAACTTGGGCGTCTCTCCCCCCCCAATCTAGCATAGCATAATAGCTTTCCTTTTTCCAACTAGCTACCCAAGTTAATGCGTCTTCTCCGTTTCCCACAAATTTCCCATCCTTCAAAATGACCCCACGACGTAACTGGGTTTGATGGTGGTTTTAGAAACTTGAGTGAAGAGGGTGTGTGAGAGACAGAGAGAGTGATGGTTTTTGAATTCTCTTCCTTCTTGGTGGAACACTGCTTTTTTGAAAATTACTTAATCATTGGCCCTTATTGGATGATTGCCATTTTCTTAACAAAACTAGCTTTAAATCCAATGACTTATCCGAGAATTAGGTGACAAAAGGACATGCAAATTGCAGAGCTACCCCAAGAAGCTAGAGCTGAGAGTAGTTTCACGTGATCAACAGGTTTCGTACGTGACCAATCAAATCGGTCAGTCCCAGCAAGAGGGCCAACTGAGATGAATTTGGATCGTCTGCTGTCAAAACTTATACCCTATTGTACAGTTGAAAAGACATAGGTGTGTTTTAATTTTTTTAAGTTAAATTTATTTATTCTATTTCATTTTAAACTAAATTTCCTTAACAACACAGTAGAGAGGATCTAGCTACAACTGAGATATTTCTTCGATTCTAAAATATAAGTTATTTTAATAAATTTATATATTTTTTTAAATTAATTATATTATTAAATTTTTTAAATGTTATTATATTTTTTTAATTTTACTTTTATTGTATTAAATGAAAAGTTTTTAATATAATTAAAAAATTTTATAAAAAAATATTTATTATCAAATGACTTATATTTTAAGTTAAAATTTTTTTTTAAATAACTTATATTTTGAATAAAAAGAGTATGTCATTTTGTAAGCAACTCCACTCGGTGAAAACATCACTTTTCATTCGATCATGTTGTAAGAAAGAGAAGGTAATTTATGAATAAATAAAATAGAGAATGATTATTGTGTTTTTATCTTTAAAAAAAACTTAATAATTAAAATAATTATTTAATAAAATAATAATAATTTTAAAAGTATAATAAATATTATACATATTATATAAAAAACATACAATAAAAAAGACAACCAAATAAGGCGTTCGTTCCCTGTTATGGCGGCCATCATTAATTTTGGCCGAACGCTGGACTCTTACTATAGTTTCAGCGTGCCACAAGTGTCGTAGTGAGCTAGAAAATGCAATACGGATGAGAAATAGTAAGTTTGTCCATAAATCAGTGTACCAGTGCCGTCATAATGATAATGACCTCTATTGTCTGGATACCGTGCTTTCTCTTGACACTGTATTAAGATGCCTTATGTAAAAACAGATTTGATGCTCCAAAAATGATGGGTGGTGCGAACTTAGAAGATGGAGCGCTGGTAGAAGACTTTAAGGAGGAGTAAAGGCAGATATTCTCTTCCAAAGGCTTAAGCAGGTTATGGCTACTCGAATTCTTTACTCAGTGCATTCTATCGCTTCTTCATCTGCCTCTGCTTCCAGACGTTGTTTGGGTAATACTACTATCTCTCTTTCTTCTTCCGGATATGCTTTATGGATGGAGGGTTATGAAGTTTCTTGGTTCTATATGAGATATTATCGATGGAGATGAAACTGAACAAAATGGAAAATTAAGTAAATAGAAGTAAAAGTGAAGTGTTGAATATCTTTGGTATGTATCATTTGATTATCTGAACAATTGGATGATTATATCTTCAGGTCTATATCGATGCTGGGTTAGAGGTATCAGCGGAATTTATGATTCTGCTGCTGCTACTGCTGCAGCAGCTACTGCTACTGCTGAGGAGCCTATTATACCACCTGTTCAAGTAGCTCACACTGAGCTTCTCATTGATGGACAATTTGTTGATGCTGCTTCCGGTTAATTTCTTACCTTTATAAACATAATCACAGGTTCAAGAGTATATGTACAATAAAATTGAAAATAAACATCTCCATTGTTTAGGAAAAACTTTCCCAACCTTCGATCCTAGGACAGGAGATATAATTGCCGATGTTGCTGAAGGTGACAGTGAAGATGTAGATCGTGCTGTCTCTGCTGCTCGGAAGGCCTTTGATGAGGGACCATGGCCAAAGATGACAGCTTATGTATACTTTTTAATCTAATTTTTTACTCATTTTTCTTTCATAAAGTTCAGAACATACATGTGTAGACAAGCTTCTAATGCTCCGTGTTCGTTCATAGACGAAAATTTCAGCCAACTTTATGGGTTTTTTTCCAGGAAAGATCACGCGTAATTTTGCGCTTTGCTGATTTACTGGAAAAGCACAATGATGAAGTTGCAGCACTTGAGACATGGAATAATGGAAAGACTTTTGAGCAGGCTGCAAATGTTGAAATACCTATGGTGACACGCGTGTTTCGATATTATGCTGGTAGGATGACCCTTGTGCTCCATTTTCATGCGGTTATATAGTATTGTATAACGAGTTGACATTCTTTGAGATGCTTTCTGCTTTCTTCAGGTTGGGCAGATAAAATTCATGGTCTCACAGTTCCAGCTGATGGACCCCACCATGTCCAAACCTTGCATGAACCCATTGGGGTAGCAGGCCAAATTATTCCTTGGAATTTCCCTCTTCTTATATATTCATGGAAGGTTGGGCCTGCTTTAGCATGTGGTAATACAGTTGTTCTTAAAACCGCAGAGCAGACACCCCTCTCTGCCCTTTATGTCTCAAAGCTATTTCATGAGGTAATTTATTTCTAAATGAACTAAACTGGAATTAAAGAAGTTAGCTCTTTCTGCAAAGAAATGCGCTAGTGGATCTTCATTATTATCTTTGTACTTGGACTTGCGCATTTCTAAATACTATATTATCATATCTGCACTCAGATTTGTTTGAAAAGTATCTTGTTGTGCCTGGTCATAATCCTTATTACATCAAAGTTCAAAAGAAAAAGAAAAAAGACAAGAACAAATGGATTGAGGTTCTACATGCTTCTACGTATTTGTGATTATCCTCACTGATGTATTTGACGCAACAGGCTGGACTTCCTCCTGGTGTTCTAAATGTTATCTCTGGCTTTGGTCCTACTGCTGGTGCAGCTCTATGTAGTCACATGAATGTTGACAAGGTACTTCATATAATTTAAATTTTGCTTTAGGATTTAGGAAGAAATTTGCATATTTTTACTAATAGAAAGGGAGTAATCTTTTTTCGGAAATATCAATGGACGACTTACAAGGCATACCAAAACATATTTTCATTTTCATGAATCTCTCCTTTTTTAAGTCTTCTGATCTGTGTTTCGTGAACAAGCCATTGAACTGCTTTTTGACGGACATAGCTGTGAGTTGAGACTGTTGATATAGAGCCAATGCTTATACACTAGTACAATAAGTGCCTCATTTATGTCTATATATGGCCTACTTGGTACTTGGACACTAAAATTTGCTTAAATGTTTGCAGCTTGCTTTCACAGGATCCAGTAGCACCGGGAAGATTGTATTGGGACTGTCTGCACAAAGTAATCTGAAGCCAGTGACTCTGGAGTTGGGCGGAAAGTCTCCCTTCATTGTGTGCAAGGATGCTGACGTTGATGCGGCTGTGGAGACTGCACACTCTGCTTTGTTCTTTAATCAGGTTTGAAGATCCTATTTTATCTTATTCACTATATTAGGCAAACATTCTCTAGTGTTTCACGAATTGTGGCAATATAGGTTAAGCTGTTTCTTCATTTGTGTCCACAGGGCCAATGTTGTTGTGCTGGTTCTCGCACATTTGTACATGAAAGCATATATGATGAGTTTGTGGAAAAAGCGAAAGCCCGTGCGCTCAAACGCGTTGTTGGAGATCCTTTCAAGAGTGGGGTTGAGCAAGGTCCTCAGGTATCTCTCACCCTCTTCCGAGTCCGATAAGCTTCGTCCAACAGAATGAACATGAACTAAGAAAATAAAACTCAATAAAAAATAATAAAAAATAGGTTTATTTTTTTAAAAAATTCAAATATATAAAATGGGTTGAACTTTGACAGCCTAACTTGACTATCCTTTTTTTAAGATACTTGTACACTAAAATTGCCCCTTTTTACTTTCATCTTAAAATATTTTTATATACATGATGGAGTATGTTTTATTGTAATGCTTGTGATATATGTGGCTATTGCCAGTAGGAACCAACATAGCCACGTACCTTTTTGTCGTTGGATCTAATGGTGTTTATAGGTTTGGTTCAATTCAGTTTTGGATCAAAACCAAATGGAACCGGCGTTGTCGGTTTATCATTTTCTTAAACTTTATCAGTTTTGACTTCTAATTAGTTTGATTTGATTTTTGTTTGAATTACGATCTGGTTCATGTTTCTTTTTTTTACTCTAAAAATAATTTGATTTTTTTTAAGATTTTATTTCTTGTAATATATAAAATCTGACTTTTAATATGATACATTTCTTAACATTCTAACAAATAATAATGTTAAAATAATTAATTATTATATATTATTTTCTTAAAAAATGTATCTCAATTATATTCAATTATTCTACAATTGTAATTAAATATTATAGGTAAAGGTAATAAAATTATAATATTTTTAGGATAACTTATTTAATAAATTCATCTAAATATAAGTCAAGTAAAAAAAATATCACTATTTATTGGTTCGGTTAAAACCAAATAAAATTTGACAAAATTGAGAATCAAATCAAACCAATTGATTTTATAATATTCAAAATTAATTTTAATTTTTTTAATCATTTTAATTTGATTTTTATCAATCTGATTTGGTTTGGTTTTATTTGGATCGGTTTTAAACTTTTATAATTGGATCCCCCAAAAATAGGGTGAAATCTGAGTTGTGCCCCTTTTGACAAATGATTTCAGAACAAACTCGGTAGCGCGTTGCTTTCATGTGGTTCATAACTTTCAGCCCCACTTTCTCATAATTTACTGTAGAAATATCAAACAATTCTAACTTAAAAAAAAATAGTTTCATTACATATGAAAAAATAATATTAATAATGGACAAAAAAGGACCAGTTAGGCTGGGATAAGTCAGGCTCGGAAGAAGGAAATATAGGACCTAGGCTCAGATTCATTTCTGCAACTAAATTTTTTTAAGAGCTCAACTCATTTTTAAATAAGTTAGGCCTACGATCAAGTTTATTCCTTATAAAACATTTTTGACATTTTAAATATTAAGAAATGGCATCTCAAAAGGTGATGACATTCATAATTTTTATATTCTAGATTGATTCTACGCAATTCGAGAAGATACTCAAGTACATAAAATCAGGCATTGACAGTGGGGCTACTCTTGAATCTGGTGGTCAAAGAATTGGTTCAAAAGGTTACTACATCCAACCTACTGTTTTCTCAGATGTTCAGGTACTAAGTTTCCAATATATAGTTCTATTTGTGGTCAAGTAGCAAGATAAATTTCAAAACAGAAGTACATAAATGATTTCGTCATCACATTGTCAGGACAACATGCCGATAGCAAAAGAGGAGATCTTCGGACCAGTGCAGACTATCTTGAAATTCAAGTAAGCTGTAAATCACTAGTCACAAATACTTATGCAATCATAATTGTATAGTTTTCAAAAACTTTCTACTCTTAAACCCCCCTCATTTAGTTTTTGAAATAAATTATAGGGATCTTGAAGAGGTAATAAGAAGAGCAAATGCAACATCCTATGGGCTAGCTGCTGGAGTTTTTACTCGGAATATGGACTCTGCCAACACTTTGATGCGTGCATTGCGAGTTGGAACAGTATGGATCAACTGCTATGATGTATTTGACGCAGCAATACCTTTCGGTGGGTATAAGATGAGTGGGCAAGGGAGAGTAAGGGGAATCTACAGCCTTAGCAACTACCTGCAAGTCAAGGCTGCTGTTACTCCTTTGAAAAATCCAGCATGGTTGTAGTTTTCCAATAAATAAGTGTTTATGTTCATGATGTCTTGTCTGCAAAGGAACCAGAATCTACAAGTATGGTTAATATCTGATCAATGAAGAAAATGGTACTATAATTGCTGACTTGAAGTGGTTTAAGAAAGTTTTCTCTATTTAACAATCAATACCACATCTCTCAGCACCTTGAAGTTGGAGTATATTTGATGGGTTTAAATTGTCACAACTTATTGCAGTTACTTTGTGATAGTGATTAGCGATGATTTGTGTCTCTTTCCATCCACTTTTTTGCTGATGACGAGCTTTTTTTTGTTTACCTTATTATTTTTTTTTCGAAGTTTCATTTCAAAGCATGACTAGCATTCTAAATATAAGCTTTCTGAATGATAATCAAAGAAAAACTTAATTCATTTATAACAAGTACTTATAAAACCGCGAACAATTTTTCAAGAGAAACCAATTACCTGATGCTAAACAATTGATCCTAATAATCACTCTATTATAGAGTCGAAGGACTGTTCACTGAAGTGTCTGTTGCGGAAACCTTCCTCATTGAAATTAGTAGGGCCTCATCCAATCTTGTGACAACCTGGTCCATGGATGGACGTTGTTGGTTAAGGGCTGTGCATGACAGAGCCAGATGAAGGGTAAAATCAAATGCTTCTTCTGAGTACTCCCCTTGAAGTTTAGGATCGGCAAATTCTGTTATGTTGCCACTCCTTGATAGAGCTTTGGCCTAAGAAATGCTAGAATAATATCAAAAAATGGAAATAATGCATGAGATAGAATTGAAAATTTAAGACATGTAGGTTCTGACCATTTTACTCAGTGTCATGGGTTTCCTTTGTTTCAAATTTATAACCTTCTTCCCTGAGAGGATCTGTAGAAGTACCACGCCAAAGCTGTAGACGTCGCCAGATGAGTTTACATGGTGGTTGTTTTGGTACTCAGGATCAACATATCCAAAAGTTCCTCTCACTTCTGAGCTAACATAAGTTTCACCCTCCTCAATAACCTTAGACAGTCCAAAATCTGATAGCTTTGCTTCAAACTTTGGCCCCAGTAGAATGTTTGTTGGCTGCATGAGACAAAAGCATCGTTCTATCAAAACTCTACCGTCGTCCAAGAGTTATAGGACGTTTCACACATAGGTTTGTGGAATCCTCATGAGTTCTAACTAGAGTAAAGTAGTAACAAGATTTAGTCCTTTCTAATGGTAATATAGAGGGGCAGAGGTTTATGGTATGTGTTTAGACTTCAGAGAATGACCTTGATATCACGGTGAACGATGCAGCCTCCTGGATATGTATGTAGAAACCAAAGAGCTTTTGCAGTATCAATTGCAATCTCAAGCCTCTGCATCCAGGACAGGACCTTGTTCTTGCCTGGTGAGCAGAATTTGTCAAGTTTTCATAGTTTAAAGATGAAACAGATTACAAATTGAAGCTTTCATGCCAGATTACGTGATAAATTAATATTACCAAATAGCCACTCTGAAAGGCTCCCATTGGGACAGAGTTCATAGACAAGGAAACATTCATCTCCCTCAACACAGCAACCCAACAAAGCGACAAGATTTGGGTGTCTGACGTGCGATAAGCTCGTAATTTCCCTGACAAAAGTCTCCATGTTTCCATCGTCGTTGATGATGTGCTTTATTGCAACATGTTGATTATTTGTCATTGTGCCTTTATAAACCTTTCCTAATATCAAAACCCAGAAACAGGACTGCTTTTTAAGTAAATTAGACTTTGACAAGTAAAAACAAATAACTAGATACGTTCACTTGTTGGTAAAGAGATGACCAAGATTTGAATTTTAGAAGCCTTGTCTTCTAACATTAGCTTAAGCAATTGTAATTGATAAAAATGGAAATAATTATAGACAAATTATTCAACTAATACTAAGATTTTACCTGTATTATATAGAAAGTGTGAGCCCCGTATATAGGGACCTATGCCAATCAATCTACTTTTTAAAAATAGAGCCAAAAGTTAAAAAAAAAATTCTAATTGTATGTAGTCCAAGAAAAGAAATTATTGCTATTAATCGTTTTAGAATAATAATGACTTCTTACGAATTTATATTATATATAGGTTATTTATTTATAAAATTTTAAGTAATTTGAGTCATATTTTCTAATCTTATTCAATATTCATCGATTGATTAAACCAAAAATCTCGACATTATATCAAAATAATGATAATAATAATTTTAAAAAATCGTACCGAAAGTTCCTTCACCAATGACATTCATTTCATTTAGATGGTTTGTGGCAGTGTACACTTCCTTGAGAGGAACTCTTGGACAAGCATTTTCCTTCAATAAAGCATCCCCCAATGCTGCTGTGGATTACAAAGTAGACGATATAAGGATAATAAGCTTCACCTCTGCTATTATGCTATCCAATTTGGATCGGATATAATTTAGGTAATACCTTCATTTTTGGGGTGGATTGATTTGAAACATTTACGAAACAAGATGTATGCAGTTACGCCTACTATCAATACAACTGCTATGATTGCTCCAGTAAGAAGCCATATACCTAAAATCACAAGAATGTATTGATGATAAGGGAGAGAAAAGCACATAATAGTCTGCATATTTGAAAATGTGATTGATGTTATAAGACATTTAAGCACCTCTCTTACACTTCATCTTCTGGTTGCTTTCTGATGCTTGGTTTTCTGCTTGGGAAAAGAAGACTGATCACAGATGATCTAGAGTAACTCGTAATAATACATGTAAAATAATCCAAAGCTGATGTTAGTGAAATCTAGAGTGCTACAATGCTAGTTACCTCCATTAAAATTAGTTTCTCCAAGGCATATCTGAAGGGCATGGACATACATGTCATTTTCAATCTTGCTGCTTATAAGTGACACCAGAACAGCAATTCTACAGAGATCAGCTTCGACTTCTGCTGCTTCGTTATTGGTGTTTCCAGAATGTGTTCCTTTTATGGCTTTCCACGTGACGAGGCAGGAAGGACATGATAGAATCTGCTCGTTCTGAAGTTGACAGTTTTCATCTAAACTTGTAAGCTCTTTTCCTAATCTATTCCAAACATCATCAACAGAGAAGTCAGAACATCCACCAGCACCACTTGTTAGCTTCTCAATCCCACACCCAAAAACATCGTCTTTAGAAGCCTTCATTTCAGAAAGACAATTACTTTGCTCCGTCGAATTTAAGAAAAGCTTGCCCGTTCGATTGGCCCATCGACCCAGTGCGTAGAGGTAAGCATCAAATGCTGCTCCACAGCATTTGTTGTGCAGGAAACCATCCCAGTCTCCCTCTTGACAGCTTGGATCATTCAACAATGATGAAGGTCGAATTTTGAGGCTGCAACGTCCTGTCTCCGAAGCCGAAGAAGCTTCAAACTTTGTGCAGATGAGGGTGAAGATGCTAATAAGCAATACAGATTTTGAAAAATCAATTCTGTTCCAATTCCAATAATCCATTGGGAGTCGAAGCATGATTGATAATCTAATGAGAAAAATTATTGCAACTATGACAACAAGTGACTAAAAGGTCTAATAGTGATGGGATTTTGCAATGGAACGTGGACATCTGTTTAGTAGTAGAACAGGTTGAACGTTCCTTCCTTCCTCTTTCTATGTACTTACTGTGTATTTTGTGTATGTATGGTGAGTGAGTGAGAGAGAAGTCCGAAGAAGGAAAAGAAGGGAGATTGGGACATTCTCTTATGAGAATTTGGAATTGTTTATACAGGCACTTGAAAAAGCACATAACGGGAATATCTTCCAAGTTGTTTTATTAAGAGTTTGAAGACAAGCCTTTTTTGCGTTTACTGAAACTTTATAAGGAAAGGCATTGTCAGAGATTAGGGTGCATCGTCCAGATGGAAACAAAACTAACTGATTAGCATCATCACACCTCGTTTCCTTCTTTTGGACAATGGGTGTTATTGCCGGCCAATGCAAACCCCTCTTAGACATCGTTTTCGCCGTTCATTCTTCCATTCTTTTTTCATTTTTAAAATATGATTTTGTAACTTGGAACAAAGTATAACGATTTACTGTTCTTTTACAGATGGAATTTTAAGATAGAACCAAAGCAAAAAAAAATTACACCTTTTCCTGACAATAAAAAACAGTTACTCCTGGTCAAAGAAATTGGTGAAAGCCTTGATTTTCTCTATCCAAACAAAACAATCAGGGGTATAAGCAGTGGTGACTGAAATGCGTAAACTTAAACAGTTGTTACTGATGGTAGGGTTAATCTGGTAACATGCTGGCTGTTCCAACAAATAAAATATTACTTGGACCCACCAGCGAACATAAAATAATTAATTCATTGATTCTATCTTCATGTTTCTGATGCTTTCACAGCAATTCTGTCCAACCATGTATGTACCCTGCAAATTACATTGACAATCTCACTCCCAAACGCTGTGCCTGCATTCTATGTACTCAAGAAAATCAAACATTTTGGTAACACACACATCCGGCATATATATATATAAGTACTTAAACTTTTCAAAATTTATAATAAAAAATATAAATAAAATAAAATTATTTTCAATGATAAAAAACTTGAGGTTGATTTGGATTGGACGAAAATATCCTCAGTGGTATTCTAGAGGCATTACCTTTCTCTGTCTCGGCGTTGAAGGCGTTGCCGGAGATGAACGGAGACGTCGCAGCCCCTAGCATGCAGTCGTGGAAGAAGAGGCGAAGGATGGCGATGAGGTGTAGAGTCAGAGATGGACAAGATGGAAGTCAGTTGGAGTCTATTGGAGGAAATAAGAAGAGGGGGGGGGGGGGGAGAGAGAGAGAGAGAGAGAGAGAGGGCAGATGAATTCTGGTAAAGGTAGTGGGGGAGATGACTTGCATCTCGAAATGCTAATATCCTTATCTTTTATGCATTTATATTTCTTGTTGATTCTGTTATTCGCATATCTGATATCTGCCAATTTTACTGTTATATTAGCTACTGGTGTATTGGTTTGGTTTTCTGGGAAAAACCCAATACTCTGTCACTGTGTGAAATTGGAGGAATATCCATACTACTAATATGGCTTTGGGGCCTTCTAGCGTCTTTGGTCTCACAAGCTATATGTTACCATAGATAAAATGGAAAAATATATATTGATTTAAGGGGAGAGTGGGAAGTTATTTGACTTCCAGCTACTACTTATTTTCACCATTCGCAAAAGCAAAGTCAATGAACCAATAACATACCCATGAAGGTTTATTGACGAAAGATTCATTCAAGTAAAGATTACTAAAACCAATGAAGCAATCAACCACAACCTACACACGCCTGAAATTATCTGAACCTTTGTTTGAGAGGGAAGAATATCTTCTTGAGAGCAAGAAAGGAATACTTGATGCGTGTTTGTTTTAATTTTTTTTTTATTAAAACATGATTTGGTCGAAACAATAAATTATAATTTTTGTATTTTATAGTTGCAAACATGATTTTTTACCTTCTTCGACACAAAATCAAACGATCCATTAGCAGTTCAAATAGAAAATCCATTACTAGATTAAATGTATATATCAAAGAAAACATCAGGAACATCAACGTGTAAATGCCATGATTCAGTACCCATTATTTGACCAAAACTGCAACAATTGTAATAATTGAGGAAGAAGGTCTAACTAACTTTGCATGGAAAAAAGATAAAGATATAAGCTTGCCTCTGGGCTATCACCATCTCTTTTTGAGCATTAAAAGAAGGTTTAACACTCATAATAGGATTTCTTAATTGTTTGATTCCTAACTAGCAATTTGCTCAACTTTGATAACAAAATCCTCGCTTTGTTTGATACGTTTGATCTTCAAATCAGAGAAATTAAAATTCACAAGGAGTATCAAGTTAATAATATTAAGTTAAAATAGAAACAATTTTAGCTTTGTATTTGTGTTAAGTTCATTAGCATTCTAGTTTCGAACAGAAATAGTTTAGACAGCAATTAAGTTAGAATAGAGACAATTTTAGCTTTGATATTGCTGCGGAGTTCCTTAGCATTTTAGTGTTGAATAGAAATAGTTTAGACAGCATTAGGAGTATTGTTGTTAAATTCACGAATTAACTTTTTAATTTTAGTGAGTTTAAATTTTTACTTAAAAAAATTGTATCAACTCACTTGTAAATTTGAATTTAATATGGACTTAGTTTAATTCGTCTTTGATTCAGATAAAATCGATTAATTTAATATTTTTTTAATCGAGTTTGATGAGTTACTATATAGTTGAGTCAAATTGAATTTAAAAAATATAAAAATTTTAAAATTTAGTATAATCCAATAAAGAATGACACAAAAAAATATTTATATATAAATTTGATTAGAACTTTTATATTGAAAAATATGAATTATAAAATATAAATATTTTTTAAAAAAATTAATATAATTTGAATTATATTTAAATAATTTTTTTTGTATATTATATTTTATATGTAATTATTAACAAATATAAACTCTTACAAATTTATAATACGAGTTTACGTTATTGGTTTACCTCCTTCCTGTGAGTTTACTTAAACTCATAAATTTGACAATATTAATTAGAAGCCACTAGTTTTTCTTTTATTTTTTTTAGAACTGGGTATTGGACCATAAGGAAATAAATAAAGTTGTAGCATGTGCTCAGATTTTCGTTTCCATTACTAAATTGGTTATTATCTCATTCTCATTTATTACAATCATAAATAATTATCCTAAAACAGTATATTTCTTAAAAGTCTCTAAAAGTAACTTAGATTATTTCAACATAACTAATTGAAAAATTATAAGTTTTCTAAAATTTAACAATAACTTTTTAAAATTTTTTTGTAACATTGGAAAGCTAAATTAACTTTTAAATATTGTGACTTAGCATTAATATAAATAAAAATTGGGACCAAAGTTATAAATTTTTAAAAATTTAGTAGTAATTTTCTTAAATGTCTCTTATAACTTTAAAAAGTTTAGGTTATAACTCTTAAATCTTGTAACTTAATATTGATGTAAATTAAAATTAAAAAATAATTTTTTAAATTGTATAAAACTTAATAATAACTTTTTTAAAAATCTCTTGTAATTTTGAAAAGCTTAATTATAACTTGAGTTATCACATAGTATTGTTTTATATTTGTGATGAAGGGTCTTTATAAGATTGCTATGAATTTCTACATATTTTGAAATTATTTCTTTCTAAATTGAGTTTCATTTAAAAAAAACAGTACTATAAAAATGAAGCAGTTTGTATTTGTCAAAATTAGTTGGTAAACATTTTTATCAATACTATTATATTTAGCAAATCTTTCAAAAGAAATACTTTTATTGTCAAATTATTTAAAAGAGCATGCATTTAACATGATAGATTAAAAAAAAGGTAACTATGGTAATTTAGTGATTTTGAATGGGGTACTTTTACCTTAAAAAATAATTTTTTATTTCCATTTCTTTTTCTTATAGTCAAAAGTAAGAATTTTTTTTAAAAAAAATACGAATCTTTTCCTATTAAGAAAAAATCTCGAGCAAGAAAAAAAATGCCCACAACCTAATTATGTTTTTATTATAAAGATGCTAAAATCATCCTAAATAGTAAATCTTAAACATGACTTTTATGTTGCATAAAAAATAGCTTTTGTTTGAAATTCAAAATCAATTTATCAAATCCTGATATAATAATTATGAGAAATTCCACTCCAAAAAATTGAGCTTTCTGCCATAAAATGCATCCTGAAATTTGTAACTTTAATTTTTTCATTAAACTATAAATTATTAAAATTTTATAAAACAACTTATGTGATAAAGAGTTATATTTTTTAAAAGATTAAACTCTTTATAATTTCATTCTATAAAATTAACTTTTTTTTGTGGGGGAGGGGAGGTTAAGTACTATATGATCAACTTTGAAAATAAGCTTCAAATGGAAGCTTTTTACTATAGTGCTAACAAGTGAGCAAGAGCGAACAAAGATTATTTTTATTCCATTATGCACTAGAAAATTTTAAATAAATTTTAATCATAAAAATGAGTAAAATAATGATTTGTTTCTTAAAAAGTTATTCTATAATCAATTTGATTCTTCAACTATAAAATTAATCAATTTAATTACCTAATCAAAGTGGTCTCTTTTAAAAAAGAAAGTTATAAATAAATAAGAGTCTATACAATTGTTAACTCATAATTTATATTTGCTCAAATGTTATTTTCTCCTATGTTTTGGTTTATTTCTCAAAACCCAACTAATCCTAACAATATGATAGAAATCATATCCAAGGAGGTTGTTTGTGGGAAAATGTAATACGGACCCCATATAGATAGGGGAGAGTTCAGGATTTTTTTTTTGAAGGTTACAAATATTAAGTAGGAAAAAAGAAATTATAATTATGAAAATAAAAATTTTAACTGAAAAATTACATTTAAAATATTTTTATTGTATAATTTAGCTAAAATTTTTTTAATATAATTTTTTACAATTAAAAATGTTATCCTTATAATTATAATTATAATTATTTACTTACTATTTATAACCTCTAAAAAATAGTAACCACGTCTCCTGCAATTGCCCTGACTGCAGGGATCCTAAGACTCCCGTCTTAATTTATTCTTAAAAACATTAAATGATATAAAAATTGATTCAGGAAAAACGATAGCATCTTTTTTAACCATAATTATAATGTTAAACCCAGTAAAAAAAGGTCAAATCGAAATTATTCAAAAAATAAAAATGAAATAAACATTAAGAATATTCAAAAAAATAAAAAAAAATATATCTAAAAATTTAAATATTGTAAAATTTACAATAAAAAATTTTAAAAATTACAATTATTATCATATTTTAAAAGATTTATTATTAAATTAAAAAAAATATTATTAAATATATTTTGAAATTTAGTAGTAACTATAATTTTTAAAGATAATTATGATTTTTAAAATTTTTTGTTATAAATTTTATAAGATTTAAATTTTTGAATATAATTTTATCAGAAAATTATCCAAAATTTTTTATGTTTTTTTTTTTTTAAAGCAACCGACATCGCGTGCGAACTGTGAAGAGTAACCCTTTTCACAAGCCAAGTATTATTCACGCCTCTCTCTTTTGTCCGCTGTTGCTGTCTCTAGTTCTTGGTTCAACTACGGGAAATTAGGGTTCTGAAAAAGTAGGGTGAGTCATATCTGTTGGTTTACAATTTCTGTTCAACTTTCTGTGCTTCTGGTTTGCGAACTCCTAGACTCTCGTTGTGAGTTCGTCTCTGCGATGTAAAAATCATGTCATCTACTTTTCTGTTTGATTTTGATTTTCGTTCAAATTGAAAGCTTGTTTTCTCTCTTTTGTAGATCGGTGCAGATTTATTACCTGGTTTTGACACTCGACAATGGAGAAGGATTCCAAGGTAGCAGTTGAAGATCCAAAGCTCGATTTGTTCGAAGATGACGACGAATTTGAAGAATTTGAGATCAATGAAGGTACTTTTACTTTCACTGTCCATTATCATTTGGATTTATACATTGTATATTCTATGTGAAGTTAGGGGTATTCTTAGTATGACGGGTTTCCTTCTGTTGCTTAAATGTTTTATAAACAAAAGAAATAAAACCGTCTACAGTGCTCTCGCTTCAATAGTGAACTATTACTGTGGCAAATGTAGCCATAATTTTTTTTTATTTTTCTCCTCCTGCTATCGTGATTCATGCTATAAGCAACTAGTTATATTGTGGGATACTGCTTTATTATAAAGTACCTGCACCTAGCGTACCCTTTTGCAACAACTGATGCTAGAAAGCAACATATGTTGGGCCACTTAGTTTGGTCATTGTGTGGTAGTTACTTCTTTCAGAACGTTAGAATGATAGCATTCATTAGCCACGAGGAAAGTAGCAGTAATGAGATTGAATCGATGTTCTAGCTCTGGATGGTTTAACTAGTTGATGTTCTAGGCTGCATATTGTATGGGTCTTCTGCCATTTTCTGCCATTAGGGCTATGTGTGCATCCAATATGTAGCTTGAAATATGTTGCCTCCAGCTAGATCATTTTCAAACAAGGAAGGATATATAAAACGTAGGACTCTTCCCACAGTTTTTATGTTTTTGTAGTGTTTGGTATAACTTGATGCTTAGAACTAGTTCTTTCATTTAACATATATGAATCTTTGAAGTAGCTTTGCTTGGTTTACTTTTCATAACTCTGTGAGAAGCTATCATCGCCATCACCCATTGTCTCAAGTACCCTATCACTGTTAGATCTATGTTGAGTCATTGACTAAATAAGAAATTTTATGATTGAAAAGCTCCAACAAATTTCATTACATGTTTATAATCTTGTTTATAATCTTACAATGGCATGCACTTTGAAATACTGGATTGTCGCTCAGAGAGAGAGTCATTTTGAATAAGAGGGACTTCTGAGGAAGAAGTTGAAAGTTTTGGCATCTTTTAGTCGAGGTTTTCGAGAAACATCCTTTTGTGTTTTATGCGAATTTGAAGCTGATATATTTCTAATATGAGGGGACACTGGTGTATAAGTTGTAATTTTTGGCTTCCTTTAATCTAGGAATTTGCTTTTTGGTTTATGCAATGTGAAGTTGGCATACTTCTAAAGGGTAAAGCAACAAGGGACTGACAGACTGTTATTAATTGTCAATCTCTAAAGTCTGATATGAACTTTTAACTTGACCTGTGATGAATTTTGTGATGTAATTAATTTAATGCTATGGCATGTAAAGGGTCAAGTGTGGTTAGACAATAACACCAAGGATAGACTAACTTAGATGGCTTATATATCTACTTCTTTGCACTTGTATTCATGTAACATCAATTGTTTGAGACAAGGAAGTCTGCTTGGAAGGTCTGTATAGTCATCTGAAGCATTAGTATTTTAATGTATCAATAGAAAGAGTTAGATGGATTAAGTGGGGATTTATGTATTTAAAAAAAAAATCAAGAATTACATTTGGAGTCCCTAAATAATGATGTGATTATGACGGAAGTGAAAATATAGTCCTGGATGGAGCAGACCGGTAGTATAGAATTCATGTTACAGAGCTCAATTGCTTCAGCATTGATGCCACTGTGCGTGGAGCAGGTGGCCCGTGTAAAGTCTGGTGGAGTTTGTAGATACAGCTTTGGTATATAGTAATACATTAACAGAAAATGTGATAGCATTAATGTTGCAATTTATGAGCTTCTCTCCTTCAACTAGCGAAAATAACATGTTGGAAAGGATGTGTTCTGACATGGAGATAACAGAACAGATCATATCGGAAGTTTTGCAATAGCAGGGCTGATTGCTGATTAAATTTTATTTTAGCTCCAGGATATTTTAGAAATTTGGGAGAGATTACAAATTAGCTTACTAGTTTCAAGCCAAGCATTTGTCTGATGAGACTGGCAAGAAGTCACTAAACTTAATCTAAAAGAAAATCTGAATGATTTTTCCGAACTGTTTTTCTGACTGTTATTTTATCAACCATGTCATTTTGCCGGTTTAATGCACTAGGTTATGTTTTGTAGTATCTGCCATGTATGATATTGGGGAACCGTATATAACTATATTTAAATAATTTATCCCGATAATGTAGTTGCACATTTGTGTTCTTCTCTGCTTGAATAATATCTATTTTCTGTCGCATAGCAATAATATTATTGAGGATTAGAATATGTTATTTCCTCTATGTTGACAATATTTTGAAACTTGCAGAATGGGATGACAAAGAAGAGGGAAAAGAGACAACCCAGCAATGGGAAGATGATTGGGATGATGATGATGTCAATGACGACTTCTCGCTGCAGCTCAAGAGAGAATTGGAAAACAACACGGAGAAAAGCTGATTTCCATTTGTCTTCATCATTCCATCGGTTGTCTATCGAAGTGGTGTTTACTTTGACAGTGAGGCAAAATATAACCATAGTGCTTTAGGGTCCTAAATATGTGCCTATTTGTCTCATCTAGATGTGGACAAACTTTGTTGTGATGCCCAAAGTTATAACTTGAAGATATATTTGGTGGTTTAATTTTGTTCCTAACTTTCTATTTCTGCAGTTATCTTCCAAAGTTAAAATTTGTCAAGCAAGACGCTCATCAAATTTTAGAATTTTAAATTTGATTGCTTGGATCTTTACCCGGGGGGGGGGGGGGGGTGTTTCTTTTGTATCTAACTTTGCATGTGGTAGTGGCGTGGTGTATCTTGACAGAACCCACACGTTTGCGTACAGCCAATAGAAAGTGACCCATTAAAAGCGTCATATCATACAAACTCTAATTTGAACGGTCTGAATACTCGTTGTTTATTGTGTTAATGCATTCTTGATATTTTTGGTCCTCTCTATTAACCCGGGCTTCCCTAGTAATAATGCGAAGTAATTTTTATATAGATAGAAAATATAGGTCCAGGATATTTTTACCCAAGTGGTCCACCAGTTTAAACCTGACTTCTGGGTTTTGCCGATACTAAATATGAGATTGTTGTCTAGATGCGTACACGAAAAAATGAGTACTCTTAATTTCTTTTTTCTTTTTGTTTAATTGATAGTGTTAATTTTCACCCAAAAAGAAAGCATAGAATTTGTAAAATTTATTATCAAGTGACTTCTACCTCTTCAAGTGAGATTCATCATTCAAAGAAGTTTTATATATTTTTTATTTATCTTATTCGAGTTTTACAATTTCAATTTTGGTGAAATACTAAAAGTATGTACATCTCACTTGTTCCTAGCCGAAAGAAAAATCCTCTACTGGTACAGCACGATGCAGTCCCAGCAAAAATGTGTAAAATTAAGAAAAGAGAAAGGGGGGGGGGGGTGAAGAAAGTTGAATACGAATCCGAGTCGAACACAGATCACAAGGTACTTTCCAAACAAAAAACCAGTGCAGATATGATACGGTAGTATTTAGACATGGGCGCAAGTCAACCACTAGCGCATTTCCTGGCAGAAAGAGCTAACTTCTTTAGTTCCAGTTTAGTTCATTTAGAAATAAATTAACTCATGAAGCTTTGAGACAAAAAGCGCAGAGAGGTGTCTACTCTGTAGTTTTCAGAACAACTGTATTACCACATGCTTAAGCAGACCCAACCTTCCATGAATATATAAGAGGGAAATTCCGAGGAATAATTTAGGCTGCTACCCAATTGGGTTCATGCAAGGTTTGGACATGGTGGGGTCCATCAGCTGGAACTGTAAGACCATGAATTTTATATGCCCAACTTCAAGAAAACAGAAAGCATCCCAAAAAATATCAACTTGCCATACAATGCTATATAACCGCATGAAACAGGAGCACAAAGATCATCCCACCAACATAATATAGAAACACGCGTCACCATAGGTATTTCAACATTTGCAGCCTGCTCATAAGTCTTTCCATTATTCCATGTTTCAAGTGCTGCAATTTCATCATTGTGCTTTTCCAGTAAATCAGCAAAGCGCAAAATTGCGCGTGATCTTTCCTGGAGAAAACCATAAAGTTGGCTAAAATTCCTGTCTATGAACGAACTCAGCATTAGAACCTTGTCTACACAGGTATGTTCTGAAACTTATGAAAGAAAAATGGGCAAAAAATTAGATTAAAAAATATACATAAGCATTCATCTTTGGCCATGATCCCTCATCAAAGGCCTTCCAAGCAGCAGAGACAGCACGAGCTACATCTTCACTGTCACCTTCAGCAACATCGGCAATTATATCTCCTGTCCTAGGATCGAAGGTTGGGAAAGTTTTTCCAAAAACATGGAGATGTTTATTTTTCAATTTTATTGTACATACACTCTTGAACCTGTAATTGATTATGTTTATAAAGGTAAGAAATTAACCAGAAGCAGCATCAACAAATTGTCCATCAATGAGAAGCTGAGCGTGATCTATTTGAACAGGTGGTATAATAGGCTCCTCAGCAGCAGGCGCAGCAGATTCATGAATTCCACTGATACCTCTAACCCGTTGTCTTAAAATTTTGATGAGTTTAAATTATTTTGATGACAATAAAATTTTTAAGTTAAATTTATAAAAAATATTAAGTTAAAAATAATTAAATATTATTTATTACTTATTGTATTAAAAGTTATTAAAGTTAATAGGCAATAATAATTATTCAAAAATAAAATAAAATATATTAAAATAGAGCATCATATTAATAATATTTTGATTGAGTCATTTTATCTACATTAAATGTTAAGTTTCATGTCTTTTGCATTAACTTAGTGAGCTTCATTGATTTATACAATTTTGTATATTATATAATGAACAGAGCATTATTGCAAAAAATATTATAATATATATTATTTCATTAAGTGGAATAAAATTATAGAACTAAGTGGAATATAATATATCTTTGGTTCCAAATTTTTGAAAATCATCCAATTAGAATTTTTAAAAACTTATATGAATGAAAATTGCAAAAGGATGAAATTATTAAGCATATATTCAAGTCTTCAACCAATTAGATTCTAAATCATATAATTGAGGCTCTGATACCAAATGTAAGAATAAATTCAAAATAATTATGTGAAATTAGAATACTAGATTGATTATCTGTAGAAGACATGGCGACAGATTTAGGATACCTTGTTGATTCTGAATGCCTGAAGGTTTGAAGAGATTAGGATTTCTTCTGTGATTCACACTCTCTATCACAACTTATAATGGGGTAAGTTGTGGAGTTAGAATTCAATGTGAACACAGAAGGGACCTAACTAAGTTTAAATAGAACTTTAATACCCACCCATTATGGGCCTATGAGTTATGGGCCCGCGCTTTCATCCATACTAATCAATTAGATATCCAACTCAAAACAATAAGATCACTAATAATAAGTAGATCCAAGCATCTTTCATGGATCATAAAATCAATCCGTTTTTTTATTTAAAACAAAAATAATTGATTATAACCCGCTATAATTCCTACAGGCATTGCTTGGATCTTTAATGGGGAGGTTTCCTTTTGTATCTAACTTTGCATGTGGTAGTGGCATCGTGTATCTTAACAAAACCCACAAGTTTGCGTACAACCAATACAAAGTGACCCATTAAAAGCGTCATATTATACAAACAAACTATAATTTGAACGATCTGAAAACTCGTTGTTTATTGCGTTAATGCATTCTTGATATTTTTGGTCGTCTTCAATTGAACTAGTACCCCGGGCGTCCCAAGTAATAATAATACGAGGTACTCTCTGGGGATTGCAATGCACTCTGCCTCGGATCATTCCAACCTTCTCGCACAGGGAAAATCAAATTGTTAGTTTGTCAATATATAGATAGAAAACAGAGGTCCAGGATTTTCTCACTCGATTAGTCCACCGGTTTCGCCAATACTAAATATAACTTGAGTTTCTCACGTGAAAAATAAATGCCTTCAGGTTTTTTTTTTTAATAAAAATTGTCATTATCAATTTTAAAAAAAATATAAGTATTAAGTATATGAAATTTGTTATTTAAATAAATCTTACATATTTAAATGAGATTTATTATTTATACAGGTTTTACATATTTTGAGTTTGTCTTTTTTAGAATTAAAAATTTTAAATTTAGCTAATAAAAGGCTAATTGCACTGAAGCTAATAGGTCAAAAGGCCAATTGTAAATTTTAAACTAATAAGTCATTGTAATTAAAGAAAAAAATCGTGATGAGTAAATATAATTTTCTCCTACTTAATATGCAATTATATGATTAAACCTGCTTGCTTGAATAAATATTAGATATGCAAAGAGAAAAAGAATGTAAAAAATAAATAAATGAAATAGAAAAAAATATTCATACCATCTTTTAAAGAAATATAGATGTTATAGAATAATAATTATAAAAATATAAAAGATATTATAAATAAAATTACATTACAAATTAAAAAAATTATTTTTAAAAACTCAAATTTTGTAAAATTTATGTTAAAGGATTTTAAAATTTAAAATTATTTTTAAAAATTATAATTATCATTAAGTTTTAAAAATTTACTATTAAATTTAAAAAATATATTATTGGGTATAAAAAAATATTTAATTTTTTTATTTGATAATAAATATTTTAAATCTAATAATAAATATTTTAAAATTTAATATTAATTATGATCTTTAAAAATAATTTTAATTTTTATGATATTTTATTATAAATTTTGCAAGATTTAAATGTTTAGATATAATTTTTCTTACAAATCACGTTCCCAAACCAGCCCATACATGTGCAGTCATACTAGCAGTAGCATTTGAATGATTGAAACCTATGCATTCTGCATCAACAGCTCGCTCTCGAAGTACGCAGTTCCTACTGCAATTGATTGTTGACAATTGACATACGTCTCCTGTCATCTTCTACTTGGACGTCGATACTTGAAATTGAATAATTTCTAGATAGAAACCTTCTTATCAACCATCCGGTAATTAACAACCATGCCTTTCTCATTCAACTTTTCCAGAAGCAAACAATATATGGCCCTTACCCATCCAGCTTCCAATGGAAACACTCTCAGAGACGTCTCGGACATATGAATTCGCACCATAGGATCGTTATCCATGGCCTGTCACGAAAGATCAAAAGGAACCTAGCGCAATGATGACAAAGTAAAAATTTTTTTTAAGAGAATAAAAAAAAAAAGAAATAAGAATGTAATAAAATTTTGCAATTTAAAATTATATTTAGTATAATATAAAAAATATTTTTAATTTTGATATTTGATAAAAATAAAAATAGTATAAAAATTAAAATACATAGTGAGTAAATAATTAAAATACTTTTGGTCTCAAAAATATTTAGAAAATTAATTTTTATTAATTAATATAAAATAAAAAATTACAATCAAGGATATCAAGTAAAAAATATTTATAGTGAAAGAATTTAAGAATTAAAAATTTAAATTATATAAAAAAATTATAATTCAAGACTCCAAATTAAAATTTTTAAATTTTAAAAATAATTTAAAATTGTATGATTTTTCATTATAAATTTTACAAAGGCTGAATCTTTAATTGTGATTTTCTCTTTTTTTTTTTTTTAATTTGTGTCTTTGTAAGGGAAACGGACCACAAAAGGCTCCCAAAATAGACGTGATGAATGCTGTAAGTACAACCCTGATTTGAAGACTCCTACAGCACTAGGACCTAATCCAAGGCAATATATCCGTACCACAGGTTTCCTATCCAATATCCATACCAATTAAAACAGATATTTACATGCGCGCAATCTTATTCAGAGATGATCCAGCATAGCAGCACACTTACAAACGCTGACAAAAAGTGAAAAAGAAAGGGAAACAGACAAAAAAAAAGAAGAAAGACTAGAGAATGATCTGGTCGGCTCCAAAGTCCAAACCATGATGCGCCACATCATGGTAGCATTCTCTACTGTCCTGTCCACTGGTTTCCTTCTTCCTGCAAGTGTGGTCAATGAGTGTCTCTAGCGTGCGCCAAGATGAACCACCCTCTTCCGAGGCCTTCTTGGCCATTTCTGCCAGCTTCTTCACCTTCTTCCTGGCTTCTTTTCCCTTCTCCCCCTCCAGCAACTCCCTCACCTTCTTTTCCAATTCTTCCCTTTTCACAAGCTCTTTTACTGAACCATGGCATGTCTCAACTCGCAAACCCACCTTGATCTCCTCCTCCACCATTTTCGCATTCAGAGGTTGCTCCGCCATCATTGGCCACGCTAGTATTGGCACCGCAGCACATACACTCTCCAACACCGAGTTCCACCCACAATGGCTCACAAACCCCTGAACGCTCTCGTGCATTAATATCTCCCTTTGGTCAACCCACTCCCTCACTATCAGCCCCCTCTCTTTCACTCTTTCTTCAAACCCATCCGGTGGCTTCCAGTCATTCTTTCTGATCACCCACAAGAAATTCACTTTCGATTCCTCCAACCCACTTGCTATCTCTATGAGTTGCTCGGGAGAAACCTCTGCTTGTGACCCAAACGCCACGTACACAACGCAGCACTTCTCTTCCAGCTTCCGGTCCAGCCACTGTATCCAAGTTGGTTTCCCATTGGACTGTTCTTGATGAACCTTCTTGGGTGGCTGCTCAGCTAGACAAAGAGGCCCAACACACCATGACTTAGGAGAACACTCTGTGTTCATATAATCAGCAAAAACGGGCTCCAGCTCATGGAAGCTATTCACTATGAAACCGTAGCTATTGGTTCCAGCTGAACGTGTTTTCATATGAAACTCATGTTGGAGTAGTTTGAAAAGAAAACTAAAAGGACAAAGTCCCACATTGAATAAAAATAACAACCCATAAGCCTATATAAGAGGGGAGATATAACACATATCAAATAGTGCTTTGAAGGATGAAGTGGATTTAAATATTAATTATATAATTAATATTTAAACACTTAGCATGGAAGCACTTGGCACTTGGCGCGTTCGTGAGCATTGGATCAAAATAGATCTAATGGTCTGTATCTGGTCAAATTGTTTTTAATAATAATAATTAAAAAAATCGATTTCAATTTAATTTATATACGTTTTTATCTTCAAAATTAGAAATTGATTTCGGTTTAATTGCCAACGTTTAAAAATTGATTATTCTTTAATCACAATTAAAAGTTCAGTTTCATACTCCTTCAATACAAAGGAGGCAGACCAGAAAACACTCATACAGAACAATATATCTCTCTTCCAAAATCAAAAAGAAATCTCTCTCTATTTTTCGTACTGCATGAAAGGAGATATCTGTAGTTGCTGATAGAAATCTCTGGTGCTTAGGATAAATCCTAGGGGTGGTTCGCTGAAACCCAGCAGCAAACTAGTGGGGGCGAATAACACCTTAAGAATAGTGTGTTGTCACACGTTTCTGAGCACTAACCAATCCATCCTCTACTCACGAATATTTCAACAACTCAGAGGCCAGACTGTTGGAATCCAAGTCAACGAAAGGTTCTAAGTCGTTCTTACAGACTCGGATCCAGGGGAAACGAGTCAGACTCACTAACTCGTCATGGGGCTGGGGCCCACTGAGAAGCCCGGACAGAATCGTTTCTCTGATAACAGCATGTGAGTAATGGCTGGTACCGTAGAATTCGAACCGGGGGATACCGAATTTGGAAGCTGAGTCGTAGGTCCACCAGAGGAAGCCATCGGACACCATGAAGGCGACATGTGGAAGAGAACTAAGGAGGTGTTCGAAGTGGGGCTGCATGAGCTGGGTGGCGAGGGCGAAGCTATAGAAGAGAGACATGGAAGGGAGCTTGTCGGTGCTCTCGATGCCGCCGGGGAACGGGAGGTCGATGATGGAGGCGGAAGAGTGGTGGAGCGATTGAGCTACGAATGGGCGGTTGGAAGGAGTGGTGATGACGGTGACCGCCACGTTGCGGTGGAGGAGAAGGCGGGCGAAGTGGAGGAGTGGTATGGTGTGGCCTTTGGACATAAATGGAAACAGGACGACGTGAGGCGCCCATGATTCATCCAAACCAACTGACTCCATTTTCTTGTTCCGCGAAGCTTAGAATACTCATATGTACATATATATATATATATATATATATGTGTGTGTGTGTGTGTGTGTGTATATGTATACTCAGTATAATGCTTGCGAATTGAAATTTTATCACTTTGATAAACTCAATACTCGTAAATTGATATACACTTTCTTGAATCTTCTTCTAATGAAAAAAAATTAATTTTTTTCAAGTTGCTTATTATTGATTAGTTTAGTAGGCAATATATAAAGGAAAATAGTTTACCAACTTTAAGATTTGAGAGTTTTTAAAAACATTTAAAAATTTAATGTTCAACTTGTTAGTCTTGCTAGCAATAAATAATAAAATATTATTTTGTATATAAACATTTAATATTAATTTTATTAAAAATTATAGATAAATAAAAAAATTATTCATCTATAAAATATTATAATATGTTATGTTATAAAATGTTCTCATATACATATATATATATATATATATATATAGACACACACAAATATCGCTGGCTTCTTAAAGTAAATATACAAAAAAAAATAAAAAGATATATATCAATCTAAAAACATATTTCAGATATATATAACTATTTAAAATGTTCCCAAATAAAATATTTTTTTAAAAAAAATTGAGGGACGTGTTCTTTTTTTAAAAATTTTTTGTAAATAAAAACTGATCCTTTGGGTCAACTACTATTGACCTTACGTACGTCAGTTTTGATTGACCCAACACTAACCTGTTGGGTCAGTCAATCAGATCCACAAGTCATTTTGACCTGTGGGTTATTTTTTTAAAAATTATTTAAAAATTAATATTTTAATTAATTTATTTAAAATATAAAAAAAAATAAAAAATATAAATTTATTGTAATAAATAGGGTTTAATTTATTTATTATTTAAATTTATATTAATTTTTTTATATATTATAAAATACAATATTTTTAAATTTTTTTATAACTTTATTAATTTTGTAAGTGTTAGGAATTTATATTTTGAAAAAATTTAAATAATTTTATTGAAATTTGTAAAAGGTGAAATTTAGATAACTAAAATAAATAAATAAGAATTTAAATAAATTAATAAAAGTATTTCTAAAATTATATTTATATGAGACTTTTTTAAATGGAAACAAATTTTAATCTATATATTAAAAAAGAAAATTGTTTAATTTATTTATTATTTAAATTTATATTAATTTTTTTGTATATTACAATATCTTTAAATTTTTTATAATTCTATTAATTTTGTAGGTATTAAGAATTTATATTTTGAAAAAATTTAAATAATTTTATTGAAATTTGTAAAAGGTGAAATTTACATAACTAAAAAAAGTAAACAATAATTTAAATAAACTAATAAAAGTATTTCTAAAATTACATTTATATGGAAATTTTTTAAATGGGAAAAAAATTTTAATCTATATATTGAAAAAGACAATGTTTTAATTTATTTATTATTTAAATATATATTAATTTTTTTGTATATTAAAAAATACAATATCTTTAAATTTTTTTATAATTTTATTAATTTTGTAAGTGTTAAGAATTTATATTTTGAAAAAATTTAAATAATTTTATTGAAATTTGTAAAAGGTGAAATTTGGATAACTAAAAAAAGTAAACAAGAATTTAAAAAAACTAATAAAAGTTTTTCTAAAATTACATCTATATGGGACTTTTTGAAATGGGGAAAAAAGTTTAATCTATATATTGAAAAAGACAATGGTTTAATTTATTTATTATTTAAATATATATTAATTTTTTTATATATTAAAAAATACAATATCTTTAAATTTTTTTATAATTTTATTAATTTTGTAAGTGTTAAGAATTTATGTTTTGAGAAAATTTAAATAATTTTATTGAAATTTGTAAAAGGTGAAATTTAGATAACTAAAAAAGTAAACAAGAATTTAAATAAATTAATAAAATTATTTCTAAAATTACATTTATATGAGACTTTTTTAATTGGGAAAAAAATTTTAATTTATATATTGAAAAAGACAATGTTTTAATTTATTTATTATTTAAATATATATTAAATTTTTTTGTATATTAAAAAATATAATATCTTTAAATTTTTTTATAATTTTATTAATTTTATAAGTGTTAAGAATTTATGTTTTGAGAAAATTTAAATAATTTTATTGAAATTTGTAAAAGGTGAAATTTAGATAACTAAAAAAGTAAACAAGAATTTAAATAAATTAATAAAAGTATTTCTAAAATTACATTTATATAGGACTTTTTTAATTGAGAAGAAAATTTTAATCTATATATTGAAGAAGACAATGATTTAATTTGTATATATAATTTGTTTAATTTTATAATTATAAGAAATTTATGTGTTGAAAAATAGTAATCAATTTTATTTAGATTTTGAACAAGTAAAATATAAATAATAAGTTTTAAAAAATTCATATAAGAATTCTTAAACATATAATAAAAGTATTTGTAAAATCATAATACAATTCATTTGCTATTGAAATATTAGTAATATTTTTTTGCTTATGAAAAAAATTCTCTTATTTATAGTTTGAAGAATATAATGTCTTAATTTGTTTAAATTATTTTGAGAAATATTAATTAATTTTGTTTGAAGTGGAAGGAAAAAATTTAATAAAGAATGGAAAAATTAATAAAATAATTTGTAAAACAAAATAGTGATTTATGTATTTATTATTTAAATTTGTATAAAATTAGTTGAACGGTGAAAAAAAATTTTTAGTTTACACTATGATGAATATAATATCTGAGTTTCTTAAATATTGTAATTGTGAAATATTAATGTTTCGAAGAATATTAAATAATTTTTTTAAGTTGGTAGATATAAAATTTAAAGTAACTATTTTAAAAAAAGTTCAAATAATCATGGTTTAAAAAAATTATAAAAATAATTTTAAACTTATTTATAATATGAATAACAAATAGTAATCAAATTGTTTTCGTACATTAGGAAATATGTTTTTTATTACTAATATATGAAAAGAAATTTTTGTAAATGAAATATAATAATTTTAAAAATATAACGCATTGAAATTAAAAAATAATGCTATGATGTATATATATTCATTATATGGATGTGTATATAATTGTAGTAATTAATTTTTTAATAAGCTAATGTTGTTTAAAAAGGGAATAAAGTTTTCTTAAAATATATTTAAGTTTGTCATTAAATAATACAAATGAAAATTAAACTTGAAAAATATTAATAATTATCAGTCATAATGACTGTCTGTCACACACCGAGACCTTCTCATTCGCTGTGGCCGACGTTGTTGTGGTTGTGGCTGTTCTTCCTCTTCGTCCTTTTCAGTATCATTGACAAGTACTTCTTCATTTTCTTCTCCAGATGATTCATTCTCCACTTGATTGCGAATTTGCTGCGAACTAAAATTCCACTTAGGAGATTGAACGGGCGGAATTGGTTGATTTGGAGTGAGAAAGCCGTATTGAGGTTGGTAGGATGTCCACTGTGAGAAAAAAAAAAGTATTGTCATACTCTGCACTAAATGCAACTGGATCCGTAAATAATGATGTAAATGGTACTCCGGCAGCTTGTATTGATTGCGAGTGCAGTGTGGAGAAGGATGACTCAATATAAGTGGACGAAGGCAATAAAGGTGCATAATAATGTGCAAAGGAAGATGGACCTGGAATGCCAAAGTCTACAGATGACGAACAGAAAGAAGAACCAACGTCTCCACCAATAGTCTGTGATAAAGTGGAAGAAGGACCAACGTCACCACCTGACATAGGGTATGTCGTGTAAGATGATGATGGCATGTTCGTAGGACATCCCCTAAAGTCACCACCAGACATTAGTTCCCTGAATGAGAGGAACTCATGACCTCTTTTGCCTGGTCTCGCCTCTAGCTCTGGAGGTCTGGATAGATCAGGTACTGGTGGAGCTGGTTGGAAGACGAACATATCTCGATGTTCTCCTAAAGCATACAACATATTTCGAATGTCACTGCTTGCTTTGTGCCTAAAATCTCCATAACTAAGCGTCGGTGGGTCAGTGATGGTAAGTCTGTATAAGTCCTCCAACAAACCAGTCTGTGAAAAAGAAAATAAATTGTTAAAAATAATACATATATCTATTTAAGGATAGGCAATATAAATATAAGAATAATGTAAAAGTCATATCACAAAACCTTGAAAACTACTAGCAGGATAGATCCATCTTCGTGTATGTCGCCAATACCAACACATATAGCCTGAGGTGTGATCTAGTGGTTTATCAGTAAGGTCATTCTGTGCCACTACTAAGAGTTATGAATTCCATGCTGTAATAAAAATTATATGCTCTTCGCACCAGTCTTTGTGAATTTTTCCTCTTAATTGAAGAGTATGCAGTGATCCTATATTAAATGGTTTTTCTAGAATATGCTGCACCATACCGAATTGACGGAGAACGCAATCAGCGTGATGCCACTCAACTATCCAAAAGCAAAGTATAGGCACAGATGCACGCCATACATTAGACATCATTAGGCAATACTCCGGAATTAGTTAGACAACTTCGGGTGAGTCATATAGACGCCAAATGACCTACACAACAGAAGATAGTTACTTTGGGGTATAATTGTAAAACGGATAACAAGTAAGTACCTAAATACAAACTTTATCATCTTTCATTTGGTCTAACAATATTCTACACTACTTCAAGGCATCTACCGTCGGCCGAGAATATTATGGAACATCCCGCCACCTATGAGGAAAGGGAGAACGCACGCTACCTTATCAATTATCAAAAAATAGCATATTTGAAAAATATATATGCCTATACCTGAAACCCAATGGGGGTCGAGTAAGATAAATAGCCATCCGAAGATCAGGTTGAAGGGGTCTTCGTGGAGCAAGACGAGAAAATCGATCCCATGCCCATAAATGAAGCAGAGTCAGACAACCACCTATGTTAACCTTATTATAGTGGGTGGCATGGTACATTTCTCTATATAGATGGGCCAACACTGCTGATCCCCAACTGTACTGATCAGCTTCTACAAAATCAACAAGTAGCGGAAGATACATTAACATAACTTTATATCCAGTCCTATCTGTCATCAAATACCTCCCAATCAAACGCAGGATATATGCTCATACAAATTGGCGAATAGTATCATCATCTGCGTCATTCGGCAAGTTGTTGAATGTCTGAATCAACCAGGGAACGCTCAACCTCTGTCCATCCAATGTCTCAAGAGGAGGTATCACACCAAGCAACCAATTACAAACAATTGACCAATTAAAGTCTATCCGTTCACATACCGCATTTCCCATGCAAGGTAAACTTAGTTGGATAGCGACGTCTTGCAATGTGATTGTGCATTCGCCTCTAGTGAGGTGAAAGGTATGCGTCTCCGGGCGCCACCGCTCAATCGAGGGTGGCATTGAAGTCAAAATGACCGAGCCGTGAAACACCGTAAAAATCAGCCTGTATGAATTCGATTCTTATTAGTAAGGGCTGGTCGAGCTACATAGTCACCTTCGCTTAGTAGTGAAATTCTATTCCTCCTTCGTGCCCCAGTAGTCCTATTTTTCACATCACTCGCTTTAAGGACGAGGGAGGGAAGAGACCAATCACTTGAGCCTATCGTAAAAGAATTCTTTGCGTTATTCGCCTTATGCGTAGAATTCTATCATCTTGTGTAATTATATTAGATAAACTGTTATAAATTTAATTAACGCAACAATAAACAATAAAGTAAATTTGTTACTTCCTCGTCCTTGCTACACAACTTGAGACACATGGCGGGACTGTAAATATAGTAAAGACTTATCCTCTAGTCCAAGATGAACAGCACTCTGATGAGGGTCCATAATGAAAACCAATAACTCAAATATCTGTTAATAATAACACTAATATGTCAAACTGATGAACGACAAATCATAAGCCAATAATATAATCTTAGTACGTCAAACTAATGAACAACAATGAATACGTCTACGAACTATCTACCAATTACATCTAACACCATACTCTGGACAACGATACTCCACGTACTTCATTGATGATTGATGCACCTTGAATGTGTGGTGTCTGCGAACTGAATAAAGCTTTGCAGCACGACTGAGTGACTGCTTATCAGAAAATCGCATGTCAACATACATCTTTTAGTCATCATTTAGGTCAATGACCCCCTCCATGTCAGGTATCTCAAATTCACTCACATTATCATTGCTAATATGAGACAAAAAAGCAAATGCCTGCTCAGAATGCAAATTCAATAGAGTTACAGGATTCCCTTTAGTATCAGGCGCAGCAATATCATCATCTCCATATTCATTGGCATTTGGCGGAGCATCATATTCATACTTCGCTTTAAACTCATCCATTATATCTTCAGTTGCATTTGGGGGACTAGAAGGATTGTTATGACACATCTCACCCCTCGATGAACTTGGCTGAGATATATCATTTATGAGTGGCATTGGTAGAGTATTAGAAAACTGAGTTTCAAATGGATGAACATTTTCGAGATAAGAGCTAAACAAGGAGACCGATTTATTTGATCTATTAATCTGACTTGCACACGGATTTATCAATGGTTCAATCACATCAGTCTCTTTAACTCTTAGGCCCACATCATTAGTTGAGATGTGTGCATATAATTCAGGTGCCCTAGTTGAGATGGAAAGTGTCAGTTCGCTTCCCACATGGTTTGAATATCTGAATCGTTTTCCAATGTGCATGGCAAGTACCAAGTTGGATTAAGTGATTGCGGGTATCAGTACACCAACTCATATACATACTATCTTGACTGAAGTCTAATTTTTCTCCAACTACAACCTTCAACTGCTCCAAATTAATGTCAGGGCTAACTCTTAATAATTTCGGCTTATCACAAACAAATGTTATTCCTTCGTTCGTAGAAAAAATTCTTCCATTTGCATGAATGCATATGATTTCCTTTCTTCTACTCATTGTCAATCTTTACTCAATGATTTTGTAGAAATAATAATTAAATACAATACATTAAAATAATCAAAGATAAAAGATACCGAAAATATTACAAAGAATTTCAGACAAACAAAAGTTTTTGTATAGAATAGAAGCTCTTGAGAATCTGTACAAATAAAAAAAAAAACTTATCAGCATTTTTTATAAAAAAATAAAAATATATGAGAAGAAAATAAGGATAAATTTTTATATTCATTAATTTTTAAAATATTTATATATTTTGTAAAAAATTAATTTTTTTTATATCATACCCATCTAAATTTTTTAAAATTGTAAATTTTAAAAATTATAATATATTTAATTTTTTAATTCATAAAAATTTATTTTTAAAATTTTTGTAATTCATCTATTTTTGAATTTCATATAATAATTTTTTAACTATGAAATAAATTATTTTTATTTGTATTTTGAGAAAATAATTTGTAATTTATATATATATATATATATATTTTGTAATCTTCAAATATTTGTATTTTGAGAAATGTTAATATATTTTTGTTTTAAATTTGTAAAGAAAATATTTTAATTTTTATTGTTAATGTTATGTGTATGTATACATATATATATATATATATATATATATAACTTTGACCAAAATTAAGTAAATTTTTACATAGTCAAATGCTCTAATATTTTTTTTCCTTGAATAATAAGTTTAAAGCCTTCAATTTTTTTTTTTAAATTTAAAATGGTTATTGGTAAAAACTCATAATGGATAGAATTGTAGAATAATTAAAAGAATAGGATGAGAATTTATATTATTATCTTTTTAACTTTATTATTTTATGTAAAACTTTATTTTTTAATATTAATAATAAAATATACTATTTTTAATATTACAATATTTTTAACAAAATAAAATAAAAAAATATATTAATACATTTTTGTATTAAAGATATTATAATTATTTGTTTATTTTTTGTATTATTTTCATTTAATCAAATATAAAAATATAATCAAATATTGATTCTTGTTTATGACATATTAGATATAATTATTCAATTTCCCTTGAAACTTATTTTCTTTACAAATTTAAAACAAAAATACATTAATATTTCTCAAAATAGGAATAAAAAAATTTATTTCATAGTTAAAAAATTATTATATGAAATTCAAAAATTTATGAAATAAAAAATTAAATACATTATAATTTTAAAAATTTACAGTTTTAAAAAATTTATATGGGTATGATATAAAAAGAAAATTAATTTTTTACAAAATATGTAAATATTTTTAAGATTACTAAATATAACAAAATTATTATCATTTTTTGTAAAAAATTATAAATTATAAATCATAATTAATTTAAAAAAATTTAAAAAATTATATAGGTCCAGCAGAGCAACAAGCTTTGTGTCCCTTTAAATTTATAAAAGAAAAATTTTTAAAAAGTTATTAGGGACGCGGGGCAATAGGCTTCACGTCCCAATTTTTATTAAAAAAAATTTGTCAAACAGTGAAAATTATATACGTAAGGAAATAGTTTCATAGGTTATATATATGTTTATTTTGTTTTCATTTTTTATATATTTACATCAAAAAACCAAAGAAAATAAGAAATAAAAATTAATTAATATTAAATTACATGCCTCAACCAGAATATAAAAGTTTATAAGAAATTCTAAGTCTTCAATACATCCGAAATGATAGATAATATCAAGAACGCAACGATTGACAACCTGTTAAACATTTTAAAAAATAATTAATTAATTTTTTTAAGAGAAAAAACATAAGTATTTGTTAAGCACATGAGAAACAAAAAATTTTTAAAAATAAAATACAAACCTTAGAATGTAGATGAAGAAAAAGAATAAATTTACTAAAGAGAGAAAAATATTCAAGAGATCTAAAGGGGAAGAGAAATAGATTATGAGGAGATGAAAATGAAGGATGCAAAGGATGCAAAGTGAAATGAGGCAGGAAGAAGGCGGGGCAGAATATATAACAATTATAAAAATTTTAATTTTTTTACCCCCATTTGGGGGTCAGATTATCTATTGACCCACGGGTCAGTCTACACTTACCCGTTGAGAATCAGTCACTGACCTTATGCAGGTCAGTAAAACTGACCCACGTAGGGTCAGCTTTGACTGACCCTCAAAGGGTCAGTTTTTATTTTAAAAAAATAGGGACGCGGAGTATGTTACTCCACATCCCTCAATTTTTTTTAAAAAAATATTTTATTTGGGACACGGAGCTACAGGCTCCGCGTCCCATTATTATTATTATTACTTAAAATAATTATATATA